>JAIUCV010000042.1:0-600000 GCA_026724425.1 Erythrophleum ivorense
ACAACTTTTCCCCTCTTGGACAGCCACCAACTTCAACCATTCAAGATGATATTTAGATGAAAAATAACTCTCATGGAGTAAAGTTTCATAACTAAAGAGAGATGAAAAAGTACATAAAAACTAAGTTAAATGGATTTTTGTTTTCTCTCTCTCTCTCTCTCTCTCTCTATACCTCCATGAACATGCTTAGGAGCTCCAATTTGTAGCTAAAAGTCAATGGAAGAAAGTGGGAGAGGATGACCAAGTTTAGCCTTAAATCATATAATTTTATTAATGGTCCTTTTGCCCTTATAGTGTACTTTTCTTCTATTCTAGCTCATTTTTATATTTTTAATATAACTTCTCCGTATAAAATCTTAAATGCTCTTTTAGATAAAAAGTAAAATTTCATAATTTTTAGGGGCTTAAAATAGCTTAGTGCAGTTAAAATTGCATTTATCTCATTTTTCATGCTATCAGTATTTTATACCCTAGTGATCCCTTTGGCTGAAGTACTCCTCCTCTACTTTTATATTTTGATGAGATAAACTAGTTTCTTTTTTTATATTTTAAGTTATATGTGACGACCCTAACTCTAATCATTCTAATTTAAGGCTAAATATGTAATTAATAATCTTAAATTAGGGTTAAAGTCATTATGACTAATTACATTTAGAAAATATAGGAAAATTTGAACCTTAATGTTATTAGAGTCATCAACCATATAATTACAAGCATTCATGTACATAAGGGAAACAAACACTCATTTATAAGCCTTTGATTCTATTACCTATTAATACCAACTCACAAGAATCTTCTACCAATGTTTCTAAGTCATCCCTTGATGTTGTTATAGGACAAACCAAGGTTTCTAGATTAATATGAGGGTTTTAGGACATTTGTCGCAGCTAAATTCCTCCTAGCTGCGGCCAATTACTCTCGGGTTCACTTTTTACATCGTCACTATCACCACGATGAGTTGGAGCTTCGTTGTGGCCAGCTTACATGGCGCCGTGGTGAGAAAACCTCCTGGAGCCTACCTCGCTCACCTCTCGCTAATGGCCGCGGCCAAATCCCATGTTTGCTGCGGCCAATTCCCCCTTTTGTAGTAGCGAATTACCCTCTGGATAACTTTCAGTTTAGCCTCTCACATTTCGCCGTGGCTAATTACACTTTTCACTGCGGTGAATTGCTCTCTGGTACTCTCCCTGGGCAACTTTCCCTCTATTGGCTGTGGCTAATTATATTTTAGGCACAGCGAAATGCCTTCTGATTCTATAACTTCTAAAGTCTTGTCTCATACTCTCCACTCTCCCTTCAATGACACCCTAGAGCCATTCTACCTTAATTTATGGGGCTCTAATTACTTTCATTAGCCTAATTTACTAAGCTAATCTATCATTACTAGTTCAAGACTTAAGTGTCAATTTTTACTCCTCCAACTACCCTTTTTTAGCAAGTTTATAGATTAATAATAGCAAAATTCCATAAGCATCCAACAATTATTATTCAAATATACATTCCATTAAAAATTTCATGCATCACTAATTTAGGTCTATATCCAAGTATCACATAATTACAATTCCCAAAAGGTAAACCATATCTTAAATTCAACAAAGTTCATACATCAGATGTTATAAGTTCATACATCTAATACCAAACCAAAATGAGGCCTAATTCCTCAACAAATACATTCTAAGTAACCAAAATATAATCACTTACACTTAGCATATGATTACATGATGATGCTATATAAAAGATTAACAAAATTACATCTACTCTACTCAGATCAGTCTAAGTGTAGCTTCCTCCACACATGGCTAGAGCTCATGGATTTTCATCCACTTGCTTCCCCTTATCCTTACCCGAATGGCCTTCACTTGAAAGTGTAATCCCATGAAATGGGGTGAGATGCAAATCTCAATAACCAAGAAAAATTCCATTCATATATTCTGGTTTAATTACATCTATACATGATTTCATATAAGCATCAGAAAATGTACTAACCATATCAGTAAATGAAATAATTAAGCTATCTATGATTACCATCTTATACTAGCAATCACAATTCTATATGTTAAAGGCCAATAACACTGGGAGAGGCCCATTCATAGCACCCATTCCCTAATGAGCACAACTAGGGCTTAGTGCATATGGGGTTTTGTAATAACCAAAAATGCTAAAATTTCTAAAATCCTGAAATTTTTCTAAGTTTACTGTTATAGCGAGAAATGGCCTAGCTATAGCGAATGTATCAGTTTGCTATAGCAAGAATGCTTCTAGCTATAGCGAGTTTGGGCATCCTATAATAGCGCATGCCGTAGCAGAATAAAGGCCTGGGACTGATACGTGCTCGTCGTAGCGAAGGTTATTTTCTGCTATAGCGAGGGTTAGTCCGAAAAGTGTGAAAAAAGAGAATTTTGTTTCTTAAAGCATCCAGATCCTTTCCTTTTCTTTTAAATAACCTAAGTTTTGTCCAAAACAGAGAAAAAGGCTCAAGAGAGAGAAAGAAACCAAGAAAAGCTAAGAGAGAAGGAAGGAAACCAAGGAAGAAAGATAAGAACCCTTAAAGATCTTCATGCTTCTTCTTCTTACCTTTATTCTTCTCCTTCTAAGTTTCCTTTCTATGGGTAGTTAAGTAAGATAGCTATGTTTTGACCTAGAATGAGCAAGAAATCCTTAAATTAAAGTGTGATAAGTTAAGAAATGCAAAGGAAGTAGAAGAAAAGTTAATGAAATTCTAGAGGGAGAAAACTAAAGGTTCTTATATACTTTGTAGGGTTTGCTATGAAGAATCCCCTAGCTTTGTGAGCGTTTATTTAAGTTATGAGAGAGTAATTGCATGCTATTTGTTGTGTCTAGGTCCAAAAGAAGTAGCTCCATCTAATTGTGATTGTGAGACCAAGAAGGAGAAGAGAAATTGAAAGGGAAGGCTTGTGTTGGTTTGGAAGGTAGCTCTCCACTTTTTCTTATTGCATTCTAGGATGTGTAATAATCATTGTATACTTGTGTATGTGCTTATATTGTGAGACATGCCATTTGATGTTGCCTTGATGTATTGATACCAATATGCATATGTTTTGGGTTATGAAAATTGCTGGGTGAGGTAGTACCAAAAGTCCATTGTGATTAGTGAAGTGGAGCCAAAGTCCCTAGAAATGGGTAAGACAAGGCCAAAAGTCTCATAACTGAGTGAAGCCAAGTCAAAAGTCCCTAAACCAAGGTGAGACCAATCCAAAAGTCCCAAAAATCGGGGTAAGGGCTAAATCAAAAGTCCCTAAAGCTCATTCTTGGCATTGATATGATATCCATGGCATGTAAATTATGTATTGTATGATTGTGAATGGTTAGATGTCTACTTGCATGCTTTGACTTATTTATATGCCTTGATTGCTTCCTTGAATGAGTGTATGAGCTATTGAGATTTCATGAATCTCACCCCCTTCTCTCTCCCATCTTATATGATTCAGGTGAAGCTCAAGAGCCTAATAGTGGAGGCCATGAGGTATAGAAAGCTTTTGTTTTGACACTTTTGCATAGTTTGATGTATAGAAAATCCAAGGTACTTATGTATACATATTTTTTGAGATGTAAATGCTTAAGCAAGTGTAAAAGTATGTATGAATGATGTATGATCCATATATGAAACCAAAGTAATGAAAAGATGAGATTTGGCCCTTTGGTGGCTTATATGTAGTAGTGTACTTTTGCCCGTAGCATGATGAGTTTGAGATGTGTGTTAGTTTGGATCACTTGGGCAATTAATATATGTTGTTCTTATACTTTAACACTTGCCCAAGAGGTGCTAGAGCATGTAGGAGACCATTTACCTCCATTTTGAACCATTTATGGTGTCAAAACTGCCAAATTTATGAGCTTTGTCAAAGTATAACCAAATGAGTTCTTCTTGAAATGAAATTTAGCATGCCTCTAAAGCTTGTTGAGAGCTTCTTGGGGAGCTAAAGTGGGTAATATTTGGAGGTCTAGGGAATATTTGGCAAATTGTTGAAATTGAAGAATTTTCTGGTTTTGGCTAGTTCTTGTGCTAATAGGTCTGAAATTAAATCTGTCATTCATAGACCAAAAGGTGTCCAATTGTCATGAAATTTTATGGACATAAACTAGACATCTACAGCGATATATATCAATTAGAAACACCTCAATTGGAGGTCTGTAAAGGGAGAAATAATTTTCTAAAGTTCTATGTCAACATCAGGGAAGACATCCGACCTTTGTTACTGTTCCATTAGTTTGCGAGATCCAAAGGCTACTGAAATGATCTGGACTTATTTTTATCCTCTAACATATGCAGCTTTCTAAATTGGTATAGTTTTCCCAAATTGGATTTTTGTGGAATTAGTTATGAATTTTTTAAGTTCATGATAGCAAGTTGCATCAGTACCAAGGACAACCGGACCTTTGTCTATTTTTCGATGTCAAACATGGTCTAAAGGCTAAGATTGTGGTTGGGAATTATTTTTATATAAAGTTAACACCTAGAGCTTTCCAAAAAGCTATGGTTTGCTTGATTCCCATGTTTCTAGAATTAGTTATGATTTTTCAAAGTTAGAGCAAAAAATCTGACCTTTGGGCCCGTTTTGAGAAATTACATTTTTAGGGTTTTTGGCTTCATATCCATGGTTCATGGGTTTTTTTATACTATGTAAGAGTTGTATAAATGGAGTTTGAGTAAAGTATGTGATTGATGGATTCACGGGACCCACGGGACAAATTATAAGCGTTTAAACCCCGATACATAATAGGAAAATACTATGGTTTGCTTTTTTACTTTGGAAATCATATGGAATCAAGCCTAAGAGGAGACTAGTTGAGGCTAATACATTATGGTGTTAGAGGTTTGATCATAACTCGGTGCCCGATCGAAGTACGTACACGGGTGGCAGCCACACCATAACTCCACCATGGACTCACAAGGTCCAATCACATATAACAGATAGCCAACCAATTCATTTAGCATCAAAATCATAATCATGTAGCAAATATAAAATTAAAATAGACATATGCATAGAATTAGCATGAAACCCTGGTTACCTCACTCTGCAGACAATTAAAAAGCCACCAGCAGTGCTAAAATCTCCCTATAACCATAACATCGAAAGATTACTACTTTAAATCATAACGTACAATGGCAACAAGTACCCAAGGAATTAAAATACTAATGGCTACCCGACAGACACTTACCCAGCCACTACAAATCCCTAAATTCGGATTGAATATGTCCTCTACCAGAAACTTCAATATATCACCCTAATTTCTAAGCAAATTCATACAGAATTAATACCTATACTATAAATCAACCAAGGGGTCTTAAACTAGCAAAAAATACATTAGAATGGAGAGTTTACACTTACCCAATGTCCCTCCTAGCCTCTACCTCTGAAAATCTTCTAAGAAAATACCAAACAACCACATTTTAGATTTTGGGTATAGTAAAAATGCTCTAAATGAAAAACTAATTGGGCCAAAATGAAAAGAAAGAGAAGGGGATTAAGTTATATAACAAGTACCTTAGCTGATTTTGAGCTTAAAAGTGAGAAATAATGGATTTCTTGCCCCCCTAGCCTCCCTCTCAGGTGCGAAAATCCTCTTGTGTTTGTGTTTCAACAAAAATGTGGAGGGGCTGATGTGTTTAGGGTTTTAGTTAGGTTTAAGTTGGGTCTAATATAGGTCATGGGCTGACCCAAGGGTCCAACTCTAAGTGGGTTTCAGATTTAAGCTTTGTTAGGCTAGCTTTCATGTGTTGGACTGCAGGATTTTAATTGGGTTAGGCTAAGTTTTAAGAGCTCAATTGACTTGGATCTGCACAAAGGTTGTTGGGCCAATTATAAGAGCTTATATAAGGTGGATCTTGGGCCTCTATCACATTGAATCAAATTGGGCCTTCCTTAGGTGCTCTCTCTCTTAGTCCAAGTCTCACATTAAAAGGTTGGATCTGCACCTAAAATTATTAGGCCTCCATTAGTCCTTAACCTTGGCCTACTTAATTTAATTTGGGCTTAGATGGAGTTTCTAACTTAATTAAATCTCAAATCCATATTAATAATTTATCTCTCTAAAATTTCCACTCCTTTAACTCACCCAATTATTTCATATTAATTATTCTTAATTAATCTAAATCCATAATTAACCCCTTAATTAATTTTGGGGTGTTACATTATACACATCCTTGATTTTCCTTTTTTACAATTAAATTGGTATATTTTTCTCCTATTTTACCATTTTCTCTCACTTTTAGTCTTTTCTTTCATTTTAATTAGGCTTCTAATATTTCTTTATCATCTTTCTTACCTTTTCTTTTAATATCTAGGGACTTACAAAAATTAATGGTTATGACATTTGTTAGTGGTAAGTAGTAAAATTAGATTATTCAAAAATAAATATATATAATATTGGAATTTAATATATTTATACTTTTATTTTTTCTAATTATTATAAATACTTAGCTAGAGACTTTTGGTGGATTGCTTGGCTTGTGTCTCTTTGGCATCTAATTAAGGTAGCTAGTATCCATAAATATAATTTTAATGCTTTCTTATATTATATTGAAACGATCATTTATGCACATGCTTTTATATTTCAAGAGTTGCTAGAAAAATTCAATTGTCAAAAGAGAGATTAGTTATTGTTGAAATGTTGTTGATGGAACTATATAAAATGTTTAATGTTGCCTTGGACTCTTGAATTAAAAGGTTTTGGAATTGCTATGTATATTTTCAAACATATGTTCATATCAATTGATGTTATGCCACAGTTTGGATGAAAGTTGTAACGTTCAATTTTTTGTAAAATACTGAAATGAGTCAGTTTTCAAAGCAAGTCCCCTAAGATGAGTGATTCAAGGCTAAATAAAATTTGGATAAAATTTTAAATAATAAAAAATGAGAATTTGAGCCTTGAGTTGCCCAGAAACCGGGGTCGAAGTGATTCAAAAAATTTACCAAAAGGCCAGTGACATTTTCGTATATAAGTGCAATTTTGGAAAAGCACCTAGGAGGGCTTTTTAAATGAAAATTTTGAGTTGCCCAGGGTTCTCAGAGGCTCCAAAAACCATGAGAAGCCCCGGGACCGATAAAGCCCCTCCGGTGTACTCTTTCGACGTCGGTTGACCCAAACTTTGACCGATTCGTTTAGAAAAGTTTTAGCTCCAATTTGAGTGATTCCAAAGGCATTTTATTAAATTGGGAACCTATTTGTTATGATGGAAAAGACGGTTCTCAAAAAGGAGCTAAAACAAAGGAAAAATGAAAATGCTAAGAACGAAGGGCAAAATTAGCATTAAAGTGTTAAAGGAAGCTTCTTTCTTCTTCTTTATATGCCACGTTCTTTTTCTCCTCTCTAAGACTGACTTGCTTCTGACCATTTTTAGAGAAAAACTCCAGCTTCTTAGGCGCACAAGAGGAGGAAGATTTTGGAGGAAGAAATTCAAGAAAAAGGTAAGAAACTTTAAGAAATTTCATATTCTTCCTTCTTGAAACTTGCTCCTCTCCTCTTAAGCTCTCTTTCTATGGTTTTAATGGAGAGTTTGGGGCTGTTTTGAAGGGAGAACATAGGGGAAATTTCAAAAATCAAGTAAAAAGGCCAAAGAAGGCAAATAACAAGCAAAGAAAAATAAGAAAACAAGGTAAAACTTCCATTCTTTGGTAGTTTCTTCCTCCCCCTTCCTCTTGCACGAATTTGGCCACCATGAGCCCAATTCTTAGGGGCTGTTTTTTGTCTAATTCATGGATGGATTAGGGGTTTTAGGTGGCAAGGATTAAGAATGAACCAATAGAATCAAGAAAGGAGTATTAGGAAATAAGATGGAATCATTAGGGATCCAAATGCTCCCTTGCAAATATGATTTTATATGAATGTTTTTAGGCTTAATTAAATGTTAAAACATGCTCCTAAGATCCCTAAGAGGCTCCCCACATGCTTCCTCCTTCAAGAAAACAAAGAGAACTCCATGGAAGGCCAATGCACCCATAGTCTCAGCCTAAGCAAGTTCACCTAGCTAGGGAGAGTTTCAAATTTTTCTAAGGCCATTTTCGAGTCATATATGGTGAATGAATATAAGAGGAGGCTTTGGAAAAAAATTAGAACTCAAGGAAAGTGAATTAGGGTCATAGGTTCCATATTATGACCTAAAGAAGCAACATGGTACTAGGCCCCTTGTTTTAATGGTGTGGTGGCTCCAAGAGGTTTAAAAGAAGTCAAGAATCATAATTGAGAGGAAAGAATGCGACCTAGAAGTTATTTGAGGAGTGTTGCTTCATTAGGCACCATTATGAACCATAATGAAGCCTATAGAGTAATCTAGGGCTTAAGCAAATTGTATAGCTTTAGAATATGTTTCATGAACCTAATTAGCTCCCTTAAATCATGTTTAGGCCAAGAGAAACCATCTCTACCAAATTGTGGGTGTATAGTCGAGGCAAAGGAGGGAAATCCAAGGAGAAAAGTGTGTAGATTTGTACAAGGTAGCTCTCTCCACCTTCTCACATACATGGATGTGCGTTTAGCATGTTTTAGAATGTGTGTATGTGTATTTTCAAGTTATGAAAAGTATGCTCGCATGCCTTTATATGCCATGATCCTTGATGCCATGTTATGTTTTAAATGACTACATGATATTTGTATGAGTTTGCTTGAGTGTGGAGAGGCCAAGAACTCTTCCCTTAGGTGAAGATGAGCCAAGAACTCTTGAGCTTGGTTGAGACAAAGCAAAGAGTCTCCCAAAAGCAAAGTGGTCTCCTAAGAGTATGGTTGAGTCCAAAGTGCTCAAGAAACGAGTGAGGCAAGTCCAAAACCCATAAGGAGAAGTGTGAGGCCAATCCAAACACTTGGTGAGCTCTTGAATGATTTGTATGAGTTGTTCACATGCCAAGTTGGCTTTAAAATGTCTGTGGCTTTTATTTTCTCCATGCATGCGTTTGTAAAGCTTGCTTGCACATATTATGTATGATTGAATGGGAGATGAGCTATTGGGATTCTTTGAATCTCATCCCCTCCTCTCCAATGATCTAACATGCTAGGTGAACCAAGTAATTATGGTGAAGGGAGCTAACAACCATGAAGAGCAATGATTGACAAGCTTATATATTATTTTGCCCCATTTTGGAACCATAATGATGGTTCATAATGTATATGATGTTGTATATGTACCATGAATCTTGAGACATGTGTAAATATATTATTATGTGATGTTTAGATGAATGAAAATGGTATATGACCAATAGCACTTATTTTGAGTATGTAATGCTAAAGTGTACAATATGGAATTTTGATGAAAGTATATATAAGTGTGGGTTAAATGGCCAAAATGAGATGTATGAGGTTTGGAACCATTTGGACAGCTCACTTAAGTCTCAAATGTACTTTGAGACTTACCCAAAAGGTACCAAGACCAAGGAAAATCCATTTGGCAACTTTGGCACCCTCTAAGGAGCCAAAATTGACTATTATGGAACCTTATGTCACTTTTTAGCCAAATGAGTTAGTCTTGATCTGAGATTTGTCATGAAATTAGGACTCATTAAGAGATTTTTGGGAAGCTAAAGATCATAATTTTTGGAGGTCTACAGAATATTTGATGATTTTTCAAAGTTGGCAAAATTTATGGAAATGGTCTGATGCACTGTTACAATGGTCCGAAATTATTTTCTATCACATGAGACTCAAATGATGTCCAATTGCCATGAAATTTTATACATAGAAACTAGGAAATCACGGTGACTCTTGTCAATTGGAAGCACCTCATTTGGACATCTAGAGAGGAAGATATGAATTTTTGAAGTTTCTGTCCAGTATTAGTAATCTTGCCCGACCAGAAGTACTGTTCCATCGAATTTTGAGGCCTGAGTTTGATGAACTGATTTGGAGATATTTTTCCTCTCTAGTTGACATCCACAAATTTCAATATTGGTATCATTTACATGGATTGGATTTTTGTGAAATTAATTTGACATTTTTGAAATTCATATCAGTAAATTGTGATAGAATCAGGACCCAATCCAACCTCTAAACTATTTCTCATATCAAACGCTCTGTGTGTGGGATGTTATGACTTGTAAATATTTTTACCATAAAGTAGACATCTGAATCTTTCCATAATGACTAGGATTATATTATTTCAAATTTTCTAGATTTAGTTATGATTTTCCAAAGTTTGCCCAGAAAAAAAGGCCAATTTTGGCCAAGAATGAAACCTTATATTCCACCTTCCAATTCGGTTTCCATGAGTTGTAGGCATGTTGTTATGATGCATATGAGTTGTAATAATGTAATTAAATATAAGGATATATAGCATGAGCTCACCTGGTCTACGGGACACTGAATGGATTTTTAGATATGACAAGACGCAAATAAAAGTCCAAATTTTCATGCTTTCTAAATGGGAATCATATATAGGTTTCATGATAATTATACTATTCAAAGGCATGAGATGAGCTAGAATTATGGTGTTACAAAAGTCTTAAGGAAACTATTTACTTGATGATGATTAGATGAGGTGGTACATGCTTGCCTGAAGCAAGGCTAGCCTTTAAGGTCACAAATCATGCTAGTATGAGATAGGTGAGTGAATGGTGATGTAGCTCATACTACAGAGTCACTTGGAGATAGGGACCATGGTTAAACCCCTCATATCTAGTTACTTTTGTGGAATTAGCATATGGTTTTTTGAGTTGTGCATTTATAAAAACTAATTTATAAAGATAAAATGGTTTATGTATTTTTTAAAATTTATTTTTATTGAAATGATTGGAAAGCTAGTTGTTTCAAATTGCAAAGGCCATTATAAATTTTTGTTTTATTTAATTAAATTGTCTATTAAAAAGCTTTATATTTATGGCTAAAAATGTTGCTTTTAACCTTCAATAGATATCAAGATTTTTATCTCATCTACGCTTTTCTGTATTTGGCATTTCTAAGTCAGAGGTCAAATAATGGCAAAGGAAGGATTTATAATGAGTATCTTAGTTGAATTTGATTAGTAGAGTTAATGTAATAATAGTACTTTGAGTTGTGATGTAATAAGATGATGTTCTACAATACTTTAGTTTATTTCAATTTAGATTTTCTCCTTATGGATTATATTGGATAATTACTTTAGAAATTATAAGAAAAATTTAAATTATGGATATTTAGATTATTAATCTAGTTTATCCTTTATTTTGGATATATTATTATGGTTTTATGTTTTCGTAGATGTATATTATTGAAGAATTTTTAGATATCATTGTATAAATTAGGCATTTAGAATCTAGGTGTTGCATTTCATAAGTTAAGAAAAATTGGCTTGTTGTTTTGATCATGATAGGCATATGCTTTAATCCATGCAATCAACTTTATTGGACAACATTGTGACAAAACATGACCACCTTAATTATTCTTAACATAAATGATTTCTTGATGTTACCAAACTATTTCCTTTCCTAGGCAATCAATTTTGTTCTATAACTTCTACATCATAAGCTAGTATGATTGAGTTTCCTTCTCAAACATGGGATGAAATGATTATTGTTTTGTTTATAACTAGAAATGTGAATATGTTTTAATAAATCAATTTGTTTTGGAAAAATGATTATCAAGCTTATTTCTTCTATAAATGTTGATACTATGGTTCTTTGTTTAACATGTAGGTAAGCCACACATGAGTCGTATGAGAAGATAGAAGCATAATATCATCTCTTTTGACCTAAAGATAGAAAGATCCATACATCGTGAAAGGAAGAAGTCAGGTTTAGAGGATACATTTACAAAGTTTATGGTAAACATGGAGACAAGAATCAATAACCAAGAAGCATCTATGAAGACATTAGAGAATTAGCTTAGTCACAAGGCAAACTTATTGTCAAGCTGGAATAAGGGGGCATTACCTTGGAATACAGAAATGAATCCTGAGGAGTAGGTAAGAGCAAGTGCAGCTCTGGACCAAAAGAATTAAAAAAGGAACTTAGACATCTAGCTCTTGACAAAAAGAAATCCTTTTTTTGTTGTTTTCATATTTAGTTGTACTTTTGTGTAGAAAATTTGTTGAAGTGTGTTTAATCATTTGGATAACTTTTACAATGGTACAAAGTTTACTTATATGTTTTCAATATAAAAAAGAGAAAAATATTTTTTTGTTGGTTCTTTTACTATTTTTTGTTTTTTCTTTTACTTGTTTACATGTTAACTCCAAAAGAGTCCAAGGAAGGGTAAATTATAATTTTTGAATTCAAAACTTTTTTTTGTTTTAATGTTTTTGACAAATCTCCTTCCTGAAAATCAATGTGACTAGACAAATAATGAAATGTAAGTAGTGATTTAAAGGCTTAAATGTAACTTGAAAAACTTTTCTAAAAATGATTTTCTTCTTAATTTTTTAGAATAACAAAGAGTGAAAGATTAATGGCACAGAATATGACAAGAGTTAGATCACAAAAAGGATCAAATTCTAAAAAATGTGAAAAAAATAAAATGAGGAAGTCGTATCAGTAGTAAGTATTAAAATCATGTTTTTGAAAACCACTTGACTTATGAGGTCATGAATATAAATTTGAAGTCATGATCACTAATATACATAAATAAGACTTTGGATTTTGAAAAGTAGTTTGCTAGAAACCATAATGAAATAAAGACCTTATAACTAGAAGCTTCACATCCTAAAAGGTAGTATGAAAACAAGCTTCTTGAAAAATTGTGTAATCAAGATATGGCTTTTCAAAACATTGATTTAAGTGAAGATTTTAAATAAGAAAAATGATTCTTTTTAGGATCTAAAATTTGTGACCATTAAAATGCTATAAAGTATAGGAAAAAGATAACATCACATCACAACATTTATCCTAGTTCAAAGCAACGTGTGTAACAAACCTAACTCTTAATTATAATGATTAAGCTTAATTGGACAATTAATGATCATAAATCAAAGTTTAATGTTAGTACAGATAGCTATTTAGGTAAAATTATGGAGAAATTTGAACCTTATTATCATTGGGAATTATTAATCATAGAACAAAGCAAGTTAAACCTACAAGTAGTTCAAGTTATCAAATAAAAACCTTTGGTTCATTTTATCACTGATTCTATACTCACAAAATCCTCTTATAATTGTTTCCAAGTCATTACATACCATTAACCTTAAGAAAATTAAGTTTTGGACGCTAAAAATAGGAGTTTAGTATTTTACATCATGACTTGGACATTCCTACCATAGCTAAGTTGGCTATTGGAGCCTAAAAACTAAGTTTGTAGACTTACACTGTGACTTGGTATACCCATGCCACGACTTAAGTGGCTACTACAGCTTAAGACCAAAAATATGAATTTCGTGTTGCAACTCAAGCCTTCCGCACCATTGATAATTCATATATTTTTTATATTTTAACCCATTAATTCTAGACCTTTTATTCCTAAATTGATGAAATTTTGAGCTTTAATTGGATATTATTTAGTTTGGGAAATAAAATCCCATCGTTTGGAATTTTGTTGAATAAATTAGGCATTTTAGTGATTTTATTTTCTAGATGATGATTTCATCTCATGGGCTTTGATTTTTATTTCATTTTTTTCTTTACTTAGGGAATTTAATGAAGGATGATTTGGCATGGATGCATGTTAGATTGGGAGAGAGGCATAGGCTCTTCATGTAAAAAGAAGCTTTATGGATCATTAATATATTAGCCTCTTTCTCCTTCTTAGGCCCACTCCCTCACACTTTGAAGCAAGTCCAACTCTTTCATTCATATTGATGCACACACAATCATCATTCATGCACTAGGTCACGTAGAGGCTCAAGGGCAACACATGTTTTTCATTCACATAACCCACTAATCACACATTCAGGTGATTTGGTCTTGGGTTCTAGGGAATGAAGGGATAGCAAACGTGAGAGGTGAGGAAGGGAGCACACGTAGACATCATCAAGAGCTTCATGAAGACACATATAGAGAGGAGGTGGCACAGGTTTGGTTTGGATGGATTGAAGATGTGAATAAAGACATAGGTTGGATAGGAAGATCCAGATGCATACAAGTATGCAAAGAAAAAGGCAGCTACACAAGCCTTTCCCTCACTTGATACACAAATCGCAGCTCTCTCACACCTACACAGCCTTTATTCTCATTACATGAATGGGGACAGCTTATACACATTCATGCATATAGAATTTTCCATTTACACGTCACACACACGGGCCCTTTCCCTCACTTGAACATACACCATGTCACTTATACACATATACCAAGATGGATGAATCATACACAGTAGCTATAGGTCCATGGGTTCTTTAGAGGAAGAAGCACACATCATGTGAGAGAGAGACTCCTAGGTATTAGGAGCAAGAGAAAGAGCCACTGGTTATGAGAAGAAAAACACACATGTGGAGCTGACATGGAATAAGAGGCACGTAATAGAGAGAAAGTAGCACAAGCAGAACATGATATTTGAATTCTTCCAATTAGAATGCTTATATCACAAGAAGAAAAAAGGAGCTATCGGTTTAGGTTTGGTGGAAGCATTCTCGAGTACAAAAGGAGAAAATTGATTGGCACATAAGATTATTAATGCTAATGGGAGGAATGAAGAATCACGTGACTTCTAGCTAAGAGAGACATAGGCAGAATATGAAGAAAAAAAAAAGGTGAGTGTGGCTCAAGTTTTAGGGCTTTTTGAAAGGGGAGAAACATAGAATAAAAGAGGAGGCATGGGTCAAGTCTTGGGGAGGCAAAAACATGAAACAAAGAAGGGACGTAATTATCCATCTTCAAGCTTAAGAATGATGGCTTCTTCCCTTCAATTCCTTTATCCATTTCCTCCAATGGAAGCTTGAAACCACTTTGGTAGCTGGCTGAGAATGTGACTTCCATGGATAAAGATTTAAGCTCCAAGATTCATCTCCAAAATTAGCTAACTTCTCTTCTCCATATCCCTTACTTTTAGTATTAATTTCCTTATTTAATTTAGCTGGGTTTAGCTTGTTAAATAGTGATTTTGATGGTTGATTGTATTAGATTCATTTGCTCTATAATTTTGATTGTAATTTTACATTTAGAGACTTATTTTGATGCCTAAGTGTTTGTAGAAGTTCTAGACTTAATGGTTGTCCAATTTGCTAGTTATTTCCTCTTGTTTTTAGCTTATTTAGTGCAATAGTCATTGTATTAAGTGGCTGAAATTTTGTGTGATTTTATACTTGAGAAAATATTTAATTTAATTGGTTGATTAGCATCTCTAAGTGAATTATTCAGTGACTTTAATGAGCATTTAGGTACTATTTTGGTGTGTTCTGTAATATCTGATTCTTTGAAAATGAGAGATTATGTTATGCAATTATTAGAATGTATGTTGAGCATAAAGTACGGTGGTGGACCAAGTTAATTTATGGGCTGAAATAAGATTTTATCACCAGGGTCAAAGATCTTGTCGACAAGATCCTGTAGTCTGTAGTGCAATTTCCAAGACCTTGTCGACAAGGTTTTCGCCAACAAGTACAAGGTTTTCGCCAGCAAGTACAAGGTTTTGTGGTAAAACTTGTGTGGTTTAGAATTGAGTATGGAAGGCTTTTTAAACCAAAATTTTGAGTTCTCCGGGGTTCTCAAAGGCCCTAAAAACCATGGAAAGCCCCGGGACAGTTAAATCCCCTTCGGTGGACGTTTTCCAATGTCAATGTGCCTAAACTTTGACGGGTCCGTTTGAAAAGGTTTTAGCTCTGATTTGAGTGATTCCAAAGCTATTTTTCTTAATTGGGAACCTAAATTTTATAATGGAAAAGACGGTTCTCAAAGGAGCTAAAACGAGGGAGAAACGAAAATGCAAAATATGTAGGGCGAAAGTGGAATTTTTGAAAAGTTACTTTTCCCTACCTATATATATGTGGTGCCTCACGTTTGCCCTCATTTAACTTTAGAAAATTTAGCCCCAAACCAGAAGCAAAGCCCTAAGGGAGAGACGCCCAAGAGAGGAAGAAGAAGGAGGATGAAATCCAAGCTTAAGGTATGCTTTCATGATGTCTTTCCTTGCTTTTCTTCATCTCCACCACCTCTCCTTCATACTCCTTTCTTTTCTTGGATTAAAATGATGTCTATAAATCTGATTCAAGAGAGATATTCAAGGGAAAGTTCGGGTTTGAAGAGAAGAGTTTGGAGAAATCAAGATTCAAGCCAAACTAAGCAAGGAAAGAAGGTAAAAATGCATCCTATGGTTGATACCTTCCATGGCCTTTCTTCTCCATTTCGCCCCACATGTGTTCTGCCCTAGGGAGTTGAATTTCAAGCCCAACCAAGCATGATTCTTAGATATTGGATGGAGAGGAGTAAGAATATGCAAAGAAAACCAAGAAATAGGCATTAGAAATCAAGATGCAAAATCTAGGGTTTTAAGTGCACCTTCCAATTTCTGAAATTGTATGATGATTCCTAGGTCCAAGTAAGAGTTTAAATGAGTTCTTGAGACACCTAATATGCTTCCCATAAGCTTCTTCCTTCAAGAAAACCAAGAGAACTTCAAGAAGCCCAAAGGAAGCCTATGTCTCGGCCTAGGCTTGTTTGTATAGGTGGAGGGAGTTTTAAATTTTTCTAAGGCCATTCTTGAGCCATATTTGATGAATGAAGATGAAGGTAAGCCTTGGAAGAATTTTAGAACTCATGGAAAGTGCTTTGGTGCGTTAGGTTCCATAATATGACTTAAAGAAGCAACATGGTGCTAGGCTTTGTGTCTTAATGATGTGATGACTCCAAGAGGCCTAAAAGGGGTCAAGAATCATATTTGATAAGAAAGAATGAGGCCTAGAAATTATTTGACTGGTGTTGCTTCATTAGGTGTAATTATGGACCATAATGAAGTATATAGAGTAATCTAGTGATTCATCAAGTTATGTAGCCTTAGAATGTGTTTCATGAACCTAATTGGCTCCAATAATTTGCATCTAGGCCAAGAGAAACCATCCCCACCAACTTGTGGGTGTGTGGCCGAAAGAGGAGGCTTGAAAGCTAAAGAAAAAGTGTGTGAAATTGTGCAAGGTAGCTCTCTCCATCTTCTCTCATGCATGGATGTGTGTTTAGCTTGTTTTAGAATGTGTGTATATGTATTTTCAAGCTATTTAACGTATGCTAGCATGCCTCTCTGTGTTATGACTCTTGATGCCATGTTATATTTTAAATGAATCCATGATGTTTGTATGAGTTTACTTGAGTGAGGAGAGGCCAAGAACTCTTCCCTTTGGTGAGGATGAGCCAAGAACCCTCGAGCTTGGTTGAGACAAAGCAAAGAGTCTCCTAAAAGCAAAGTGGGCTCCCAAGAGTATGGTTGAGTCCAAAGTGCTCAAGAATGGGTGAGGCAAGTCCAAAACCCATGAGGAGAAGTGTGAAGCCAATCCAAACACTTGGTGAGCTCTTGAATGATTTGTATGAGTTGTTCACATGCCAAGTTTGCTTTAAAATGCCTATGGCTTTTATTTCCTCCATGCATGCATTTGTAAAGCTTGCTTTGCACATATTATGTATGATTGAATGGGAGATGAGCTATTGAGATTCTTTGAATCTCATCCCCTCCTCTCCAATGATCTAACATGCTAGGTGGACCAAGCACTTATGGTGAAGGGAGCCAACAACCATAAAGAGTAAGGAGTGACAAGCTTATGTAGTATTTTGCCTATTTTAGAACCATAATGATGGTTCATAGTGTATATGATGTTGTATATGTACCATGAACCTTGAGACATGTGTAAATATACTATTATGTGATATTTAGATGTATGAAAATGATATATGACCTATAGCACTTATTTTGAGTATGTAAGATCAAAGTGTGCAATATGGAACTTTGATGAATGTATGCATAAGTGTGGGTTGAATGGTCAAAATGAGATGCATGAGGTTTGGAACCATTTGGAGAGCTTACCCAAGTCTCAAATATACTTTTAGACTTGCCCAAAAGGTGCCCCAACCAAGGAAAGGCCATTTGGCAAATTTGGTACCTCATATGGAGCCAAATTTGACCATAATGGAATCCTATATCACTTTTTGCCCAAATGAGTTAGTCTTCATCTGAGATTTGGCATGAAATTAGGTCTCATTAAGAGCTTTTTGACAAGCTAAAGATCATAATTTTCGGAGACCTAAAAAATATTTGAGAAATTTTTAAAGTTGGGATTTTTCATGGATTCTGGTATGGGTACTGTTCATACTGGCAGTTTTGAATTCTGTGTCACCCGATATCCAAATGGTGTCAAATGATTATGAAATTTTATATTCATAAACTAGAGGTCATAAGATTTCTGTGGCCACCGAGATCACCTCATTTGGAGGTCTGAGCAGTGAGTTATGCATGTTTGAAGTTAACTGTCAGTATCAGTAGCGCCCCATCAGTTAAACGTATCTTTTTCATTCTGAAATTATTTTTATATCAAGTTAACATTTGTAGCTTTCCATAATGACCTAATTTGTGTGATTTCAATTTTTATAGAATTAGTTATGAATTTTAGAAATTTATATCAGTAAACTGAACAACAGCCCAGGCAGCCAGCGACTCTGTAGATTTTTGGATGTCAAACGTCCTGTGTGATGAATTTTATGACCTGGGCGTATTTTTACTGTGAAGTAGACATCCTAAGGTTTCCCTAATGACCAAGATTTCATGTTTTTAATTTTTATAGATTTAGTTATGAATTTTCAAAGTTTGTGACAGAAAAGAGAAAATCCTGGCCGAAAATGCAAACACGGATTTCATATGCTCTTTTGCTTTCCACGAGTTGTAGGCCAAATTTGATGATGGAAATGAGGTATATTCATGTGTTTAAGTATGAGAAAGTGATAGATGCTTTAATATGGCCTACGGGACTCCAAAAGAAAAATTTTACCTGTAGAGAAATGCATTTTTATTCATAACTCCCTATGCCACTATATTGTTTCTATAGAACAAACATAAGATGAGGCATGGGAATCGTATGAATTGAGTCCTAGAAGTATGGTGTTACATTTTCATATTCCTAACTCAAGTAGCTAATTTTTCATGGTTATTTGTGGTTGCAAATTCCTTGATAATTAGTAATTTGAGCCTTGGATGGTAATTCAAGATTTTTTATAAAGAAAACACTTAGAAGCAAGAAGTTAAGTCCAAGTTTTGGTATATTAAAAGGAAGCAAGGATAATTAAATTCTAGGAAGTCCATTCAAAAGCTAGTTACCATTCTTGCCTAGTTGTTGTTATCACTTAGTTTTAAGTTTTTAGTTATTGTTATTTTCTTTAATTCATTTTGATTTTAGTAAATCAAAATCCCTTAAATTTAACAACCTTAATTCCTAACTACAGTGATTAGGCTTAATTGCATGATTAATAATCGCAACTCAAGGTTTAAAATTATTATAATTAATTAAATTAAAAAAAATTGAGGGAATTTGAACCTTGATATTTTTGAGGTTTATTAACCAAAAACAATCAAAACCATTTGGGCCCACAAGTTTTTTTAATTATTAATTAGTACCCTTGATTCAAGTTACCATTGATTCAAGACTCACAAAACCCTCTTATAAATAGTCTCAAGTCATTACATAATATCATCATAGTAAATATCAAGTTTCTAAGTCAAAATAGGAGTTTAAGAACCTTCACCGTGACTTGGACCTTCTCTGCTACTACTAAGTTGGTTACTAGAACCTAAAAATCGAGTTTGGGAATCTACGCCATGACTTGGTATGTCCACACTGTGACATAAGTAGCAACTAGAACTTAAGACCAAAAATATATGTTCTGCATTGTGACTTGGGCTTTTCGCATCACAATGAGATAACCCTCTAAAACCTACTATTCAAAATTTCCCCATCTATGCTGCGATGAGACGAGCTATTGGAGCCCAAATTTTTCTTCCTTCAATTCTTGTCGTGACGAGTTCCACTTGCGCTATGGCAAATGTAATGTCTAGTTTTTGTTAAACAATGGAAATAACATGTGTTTAAAGCAAGTCCCCCAAAATGAATTAGTTAAGGTCCTAAAAAATTTAAATAACATTTTAGACTCCTAAAAATGAGAATCCTAGGCTCAGACAGAGAGAAAAATGGAGGTAGAATAAAGAAACAAATTTTGACGGAAAACTTACGAAATGTAATGGCATTTTTGTAATTTTGAGAAAATTTTGAAATTCACATAGGAGGACTTTTTTAATGAAAGTTTTGAGTTTTCCAGGGTTCTCAAAGGCCTTGAAAACCATGGGAAGCCCTGGGACAGTTAAAACCCCATCGATGGACGTTTTTCAATATCGGTATACCCGAACTTTGACGGATTCATTTGAAAAGGTTTTAGCTCTGATTTGAGTGATTCCAAAGGCATTTTACTAAATTGAGAACCTAAATTTTATAATGAAAAAGACGGTTCTCAAAAAGAGGCTAAAATGAATTAGAAACAAAAATACCAAAAATGAAAGGCAAAATGAGAATTTTTGAAAAGTCTTCTTTCCTCCACCTATATATATAGGGCGCCCCACTCTCCCATTCACTTAGCCTTATATTTTTTTCCCCTAAATCAGAGAAGAAACCTTAAGGGAGAGGCACACAAGAGGGAGAGAAAGAGAAGGAGAAATTCAAGGCATAAGGTATGAAATTTTGGTTGTTTTTCATGCTTTCTTTTAGCCAATCTCTTCTCCTCCTTTTCCCCCTTCTTTCTTATGGCTTTGCTGAAGTTTTTGAGTCTGGTTTGAGGAAGAATAGATGGGAAATTTCTAAATTGAGGTGAGGAAGCAAAGGACGATGAAGAACAAGCAAGGAAAACCAAGGAAATTAAGGTATCATGCAATCTTTCCACTTGATCTTCTTCCTCCCTTCTCTTGTGAGCATTTCGACCTACATATGGCCAACCTTAGGGAGTTGAGTTTTCAACTAAACCAAGGGTGAATCTTAGGAAAAGGAGTGTAGAGAATAAGAATATGCAAAGAAAACAACAAAAGAACCACGAAAATTCAAGATGTAAATTCTAGGGTTTCAATTGTTCTTTGTAAAATCTGATTTTATACAATGATTCTTAGACTTAAATAAGTGTTTGAATGAACTCCTAAGATCCATAGAAGTCCCCCCATGTGCATCTTTCCTTGAGAAAACAAAGCAAACTCTATAGAGGCCAAAATCAAGCATAGTCTCGCCCTAAATGAGTTAGGATGCCTAGGGAGAGTTTTAAATTTTTCTAAGCTCATTCTTGAGTCATATATGATGAGTGAAGATGAGAAGAGGCCTTGGAAAAAATTTAGAAACCATAGAAAGTGAGTTGGCCTTATATGTTTCATAATATGACCTAAAGAAGTAATATGTAGTTAGGCTCTTTATTTTAATTGTGTGATGACTCCAAGAGGCTTAAAAGGAGTCAAGAATCATATTTGAAAGGAAAGAATGGAAATTAGAATTTATTTAATGGGTATTACTTTATTAGGTACATTCTTGGAAACATGAAGGGGTTAGTGAGCCAAGTTAGTGTCTAAGCAAGTTGTGTAACCTTAGAATTAATTCCATGAACCTAATTTGCTTCCATAAATTGTGTTTAGGCTGAGAAAAATCATTCTCACACCTTTGTGTGTGTGAGACCAAGGAAGGGAGCATTGATTCAAGGAGAAAAGTGTGTAGGCCAAGGGAAATCATTCCCACTCAAGGGAGCATTGATGCATTAGTGTATAAGTGGAAGTAGAATGGCCAAATTGAGATACATGAGATTTGGGACCACTTGGGAGTTTATACAAGTCATAATCATGCTTTTAAACTTGCCTAAGAGGTGCCAAACATCAAAGAAAGTCATTTGGACATTTTGGTATCTTATATGGAATCAAAATTGACCATATTGGAAACCTATACCACTTTTTGTTCAAATGAGCTCTTCTTTATCTAAGATTTGGCATACAATTAAAGCTTGTTAAGATATTTTTGGAAAGCTAAATAAAATAATTTTTTGAGGACTATGGAATATTTGGTGAATTTTCAAAGTTGGAAAAATTTTGATTTTTGCCATGTTATTGTTCATACTGGTTTGAAAATGATTTCTATCATTTAGAGGTCAAATGATGTTCAATTGGCACAAAAATTTACAAGGAGAAACTAGACATACCCAGTGACTTGTGACAACTTAAAGAACCTTGTTTAGATCTCTACAGAGGGAGATATGAATTTTTAAAGTGTTTACCCAGTATCAGATGTTCAGACTGACCTTAGGTACTGTTTGATTAGTTTCCGATGTGTGGATGTACCTGAACTGGTCTGAAGTTATTTTTTTCCTCTAGCTAACATCTGTGAATTTCTGTATTGATATCATTTACATAGATTGGATTTTTTTGGAATTAATTGGACCTTTGTGAAATTTATAACAGAAAGCTATGACAGTACCAGTAGTCAGCCAGACCTCTGCACCTTTTCAAATGTCAAACATTTTTTGTGTTATGTTTCATGGTCTAGATATATTTTTAACATAAAGTAAACATTGTAGCTTTCCAGAAGGACAAAGAATGCATGATTTTAATTTTTCTAGAATTAGTTATGATTTTCCAAAATTTGTGACAAAAGAGAGAGAATTCTGGCCAAAAGTGCAACCTTGAATTTTATGCATCTCCTTGTTTTGCATGAGTTGTAGGCCATTTTTGGTGATGAAAATGAGTTGTAATTATGTAATTAAATATGAGAATGTGATGTATGAACTCTAATGGTCCACGGGGTACTGAATAAAAAATGTATACGCGACGCAATGTTAAAATATTCACTTTTTAATGCCATTTTTCTTGCCTCTTATGTGAATTGCTTGATATGAGGCATAGAGATAGTATGAAATAAGCTAGAAATATATGATGTTATAGAAAACTCAATCTTTGTTACCTTCATGGGTGAAAATCACGAACTTGCACTGCGGTGAGGTGTCACAAGCTACAGTGCCCCTCCCTTCTAGAAGAGCTTTGGCTATGACTTAAGTAGTTTTGGCTGCAACTTAACTTCATTCTACACCTAGACACTCCCAATTTCATCACAAACACTCCAACTCTTCCCTTAGTAGCATTTTAGGGTTATCCTACCTTAATTTGTAAGGTTTAATTGGCAACTGACTAACTAAACTACTCAGCATACCCCTTACATCCACTTAGAAACTAGGGTATTGACTTCAAATCTCTCTATCAATCATACATGAACAAATTCATGAATTATTGACAGCAACAATATGTATAAACCACTAACATTATCATTTATGATGATACAATAACATACTTCCAAGTGACAAGTCAGATAATCATATTGATAAGATTCCATATTAGATTGTAAGTAAGTGCATACATCAGATTCCAAATTGTATAAAGCCTAGCTCCTTATTAGTTACATCATAGGTTACCAAAATGCAAAACCTCCTATACTTGACAATATGATTATATGATGATGTTATACAAAAGGTAGTATAAAATTTAGCATCTACTCTAACTCGGATAAGTCTAAGTGTACCATTTCCACACATGGTTTCAGCTCATGGATGATCATCCACTTCCTTCTATTTATCCTTATCCAAGAAGCCTTCACTTAAAATAGTTAGCCCATAAGATAGGGTGAGATGCAAATCTCAATAACTAGAGGTAAATTCCATTTATATGCTTTAAATTAATTAACATATATGCATTAAATCAGATAGGCATCAGAAACATCATAATGTTAGCAAAATGCAATAGTTGAGTTACCAGTGACTACTATTCCATACTAACAATAACATATAACATGTTAAAGGCCAATAACATCAAGAAAGGCCCGCCGATGGTGCCACTTCCCTATTGAGCACAACTTAGGCTCCGTAATGTCTGATTTTCTTAAAAATGATAGAAATAGATATGTTTTAGAAATAAGTCCCCTGAAATGAATTGGTTAAGGTCTAGAAAAATTAGAATAATGATCTAGACATTATGTAATGAAATTAGGAGCCCAGGGGTGCCCTAAAATAGAGGCTAAAATAACCAGACATAAATTAATGAAATAGTTACATAATGTGATGGCATTTTTGTAATTTTGGAAAAATTTTGGAATACTCATAGGAGGGCTTTTTAAATGGAAATATTTGAGTTCTCCAGGGTTCTCAGAGGCTCTGAAAATTATAAGAAGCCCAAAATAGTTAAAACCCCTCCAATGTATGTTTTCTAATGTCGGTTGACCCAAACGTTGACTCTTTCATTCGAAAGGTGTTAGTTTCAAATTAAGTGATTTCAAAGGTATTTTATAAGATTGAGGACCTAAATTTTATGATGAAAAAAATAGTTCTAAAAAGAAGCTAAAATGAATTGAAAACAAAAATGCCAAGTTTACGAGACATAAATGAAATTTTTGGAAACAACTTCTAAACCCTACCTATATATATAACACACCTCACTCTTCTCCTTATTTGGATGATTTCATTTCTACCCTAAACCAAACAAAAGACCTAAATAGTGAGACGCACAAGGAAGGAGGAAAAAGGAGAAGAAAAATCAAGTGAAAGGTATGGAAATTCATAAATATTTTTAGTTTCTCTTTAATAAATCCCTTCTCCTCCTTCTTCTCTTCCTTCCTATGGATTTATTAAAGCTTTTGAGTCTATTTTGAGGTTAGACCAAGGGGGAAAATTTTGAGTTTTAGAAGAAGAAGCCAAGCAAAGAGAAGAGCATTCAAAGGAAGCCAAGAAACTAAGGTAAATTGCTAAGTTTTAAGCTTGTTCTTCCATTGCTTTCCTTTTGTGTGTTTCGACCATAATAAGGACAGCCATAAGGGATTGAGTTTTGAGTCAAATCAAGAGTGAATCTTAGGAAAATGAGGGAGAAGAACAAGAATATGCAAAGGAAACAACAAAACAACCATTAAATTTTAAGATAGCAAAGTTAGGGTTTTAAGTACTTAATTAAAATTCTGTTTTGATGAAAGAGTTTCTAGGCTAAAGTGAGTGTTTATATGAGCTCCTAAGATCCCTAGAAAGCTTCTCACATGCATCTCCCATCAAGAAAACAAAACAAACTCCTTGCTTCCCTTTATTGTCCATAGCCTCAGCCTAAGCTAGAAAAAACATCAAGAAGTGATTTTAATTTCTTCCAAGCTTGGTTTTGTATCATATATGATAGGAGAGGATGAGAGGAAGCTCGAGAAAAATTTTAGGAAGCCCAAGAAGTGAGATGGTATCATAGGTTTCATATTGTGACTTAAAGAAGCAACATATAGTTAGGCTCCTTAAATTAATTGTGTGATGACTCCAAGAGGCTTAAATGGAGTCAAGAATCATAAATGAATGGAAAGAATGGAGCCAAGATAATGAATTATGGGTGTTGCTTCATTAGGGGCATTATAGAACCATAAATGAGTCATAGAAATAATCAAGCTTTTGAAATGAATTTGCGGCCTTAGAAATTGTTCCAAGAGCATAATTGGCTTCTATATGATGTGTCTAGGCCAAAGGAATCAAGTCTCACATCCTTATGAGTATGTGACCGAGGGAGAGGAAGCAATTTCAAAAGGAAAAATGTGCTTGTGTAATCAAGGTAGCTCTTTCTTCTTTCTCTCATACATGAGTGGGTGTTAATCTTGCCTTT
This sequence comes from Erythrophleum ivorense, assembly GCA_026724425.1. Classification (NCBI taxonomy): domain Eukaryota; kingdom Viridiplantae; phylum Streptophyta; class Magnoliopsida; order Fabales; family Fabaceae; genus Erythrophleum; species Erythrophleum ivorense. The sequence continues at coordinate 25,507 of JAIUCV010000042.1, forward strand.
AAATGTGTGTGTGTATGTTTTAAGCCATGAAAGATGTTTTAGCATGTAGTCATATGCCATGGTGCCATGATGTTTTATTATACACTTGAATAATGCTTTATGAACATGTTTTGGTTTGCTTGAGTGTGGTGAAGCCAAAAGTCCCTTAGCTAGGGTGAGGCTAAGCCAAAAGTCCCCAAGAATGGGTGAAACAAAGACAAAAGTCTCTAAAGAGTGAGGCTTAGTCAAAAGTCCTTTAAGAAAATGGGTGAGGTAAGTCCAAAATCCCAAAGAGAAGTGGGTAAGGCTAAACCATCTTCTTGGCAAACCTATGTATGTTTTATGCAACTTCTTGGATGCAAGACATGTTCCATGAATGATTATGTAATCCATAAGATCCATGCATGCATTTTTAGACTTAAATTTACATCCTTTACGAATGGCTGAAAGGGAGAAGAGCTATTGTGATTCCTAAAATCTCATTCCTTCATTCCCATTTGCCTAACATGTCTAGGTGGACCAAGTAAACTAAGAAATGAGAGCCACCAAGCTTGAAGAAGAGAGATTGATAAGAAAGTGTGTGATTTTGTCCACTTTGTAACCATTTTGATGGAATATGATGTAACCTTATGATGAACATGTTGTATAATCATTTAAATATATGTAATTACACAAATACTTGATGTATATATGAGAATTGATGTCATGTGAATGTTGTAGCGTGTTCTTGACCTTGAATGACAAGATGAAGCTTATATGTTCTTGTGTATACCTTGGGGTGAGAGTGTGAGTTTGTGAAATCTAGGTTTGTGCACCTTTAAGACTTGTTTAATAGACATTTTGGTGCTTTCCCACATGCTCAAGTGGCCCTGAATGTTTTAGAAGCTAGTTTGGACCATTTGAGACCCTTAGAAAGTACAAAATTGAACATTTTGGAACCTAATGTCAAGATCTAACCAAATGAATGAATTTCCTCATGGGATTTGGCAGGCATATATATCTTATCCAGAGCTTTTTTGGAAGCTAAAGATTATATTATTTGGAGCTTTGTAGAATTAATTATGAAATTTCAAAGTTGCTAAATTTTAGTTGTTCTGGTATAGTTACTATTTATATGGTCAATTTCTTATCCTGGGCCAAATGGTGTCCAATGTTCATGAAATTTTATAGACACAAACTACACATCATAAGATTTTTGTTGCCACTAAGATCAGCCCAATTGGATGTCTAAGCAGGGAGATATGAATTTTTGAAATTCTATGTTAGTACTAGTAACGCCAACTGAGTTTGGATACTGTTCCATTAATTTCTAGAAGCTAGACATTCTTGTTTTGGTCTAGAACTATTTTTAACATAAAACAAACATCTGTATTTTTCTAGAATGATATAGTGTACTTGATTTCAATTTTTCTAGAATTAGTTACGATTTTTCAAAGTTCATGACAGAAACCTAGCACATGAACCCGAGGCAACATCTTATTATTTTGTGTATATATGCCATGAGCTCGAGTTGTTGGCCACTTTTGAGATGATTTTGAGTTGTATATGTGCATTTAAATAGTATAATGAGATAGATGAGTTCATATGGTCTATAGGACACGAAATAAAAATTTTATCCATGACATAACACAAAATAATCTATTATTTTAATGGTATTTTCTTGGGAAATTTGTTCTTGACCAAGGAAATTAGCTTGGATTGAAATGAAATAAGCTAAATAAATATAGTGTTACAAGCTCAGTGCATTCAGGGGTTTGATCACAACCCAGTGCATGATCGAAGCATGATGCATGGGTGGCAGCAACACCACAACTCCACCATAGACTCATTGGGTCCAATCACAACATATCATATTTCTAACCATTCATTTAGCCTACAAAATCATACATGTGTAACAGATATAAGATTAAATTAAACATATGCAAGGAATTAAAATTTAGCCCCATTACCTCACTTTGTGGACAAGCCTTAAAGGCTAACAACAGTGACAATTCACCCTATGATCATAAAGTCAGATAATTACTACTCCTAATTATCATGTATAGCAGCAAACTAGACACCCAAGGAGTTAAACTACCAATGACCACTTAAGGACACTTCCCTAGCTACTAAGATGCTCTAAATTCAAATTTGGTGTTCCCTACACTAGAAACTCCAAAATAACTCTCAATTTTTTTGGGTAAATTCATACAAAATTACCACTCATATTATAAGTCAGCTATAGGGGTCTTAAACCAACAAAAAATGCATCAAAATAAGAAGGTAATACATACCCAATATCCTTCTAAGCCTCAACCTCTGAAATTCCACCATAGAAACACCAAACAACACATTTTAGATTTGGGTGTAATGTGAAAATACTCCAAATGAAAAATTAATTAGCCCAAATTGAAGAGGAAAAAGAGAGGATTAAGTTTTATGAAGGTTACCTTAGCTGAATCTTGCTTTAGAAGCAGGAAAAGATGGAAATGTGCCACTAACCCTGGCCTTCCCTTTGGACCTTTGAATTTCCCTTGTGTCTCTTGTGCTCTCTGCAGAGTAGGGAGAAGGCTGAAGTGAAGTTAGGGTTTTAGGTGTTTAAGTTAGGTTGTGGGCTGACCCAAAGGCCCAAATCCAAGTGGATTCAAATTTTTAGTTTGTTGGGTCAAGCTTTATGGGTCCATTTAAGTTGGGTCTACACAAAATCAATGTTAGGCCTCTAAGAAATAGAATTAGATCTCCCTAAGGCTAAGATTGAGCTTTTACATTTAGCTCAAAGCATAATTAAATTGATCATGAGGCCTAAATTGATGTCCACTTCTCTTAATTAATTTTCCTAATTAAACCCATATTGATTCCAAATTCATCATAATCATCCTTAATTAACCTTGGGGTGTTACACCAAACACCTCTACTATTATTAATCATGTAACATCTAGTTCTCTAAAAACGAAAAAAAATATGAGAAATGTAATGTATAATTTCTCTGTTAACGAACGAAACTCACTGAATCTAAAAGGAAGTCCCCCAAAATGATGTAGTTAAGGTCTCAAAAAATTTGGGAACCATTCTAAACTCCTAAAAATGAGAATCCCAAGCTCAAAGGGGAAGAAAAACGGAGCTAGAATAAAGAAACAATTTCTTACGAAAAAGCTTACGAAATGTAATGGCATTTTTGTAATTTTGAGCAAATTTTGAAATTCAAATAGGAGGGCTTTTTAAATGGAATTTTTGTATTCTTCAGGGTTCTCAGAGGCCCTAAAAACCATGAGAAGCCCTGGGACAGTTAAATCCCCTCCGGTGAATGTTTTCCAATGTCAGTGTGCCAGAACTTTGACAGATCCGTTCGGAAAGGTTTTAGCTCTGATTTGAGTGATTCCAAAGATATTTTATTAAGTTGGAAACCTAAATTTTATAATGGAAAAGACAGTTCTAAAAAAGGAGCTAAAACGAAGCCAAAACGAAATTACCATTATGGAAGGATAAAATTGGAAATTTTGAAAAAGTGTGGGCTTGTTTGATTCTGTTTTTATTTTATTGTTTTCAAAATAGATGTTTTTTAGAACAAGTTTTGAGAACAACAAAAATTAAAAAATTCGTTTGAATCATTATTTTAAAAAGTAGTTGTTTTCTATTTTTTTTTTTCTGATTCCACAGAACAAAGGTTACAAAACATTTAAAATATGTTTTAATTTTTCTATTTCTGAAAACAAAATTCTATTTTTTTGTTTTACAAAACACTTCATTAAAAACATATTATCAAACAAGTTTTTTTTATTTTTTTGTTCTTAAAAACAAAAAACTGTTCTGAAAACAATTTACCAAACAGGCCCTGTGTTTCTAGAAGCTCCCACTCACTTCCCCTTTCTTCTCCCATCTTCTTAAGCACGAAATTTCTGCCCAAAATACAGAATATGATCTGCTCTCTTAGGCTCACAAGAAGGGGAAGAAAAGGAGGAGAAAAATCAAGAAAAAGGTATGGATTCTTGGTAGTTTTTTATGCTTTCTTCCATCCAAACCTCCTTTCCTCCATTCTTCTTTGTTTTCTATGATTAAATTGAAGTTTACAAATCTATTTTAAGGGAGAAATTGAAGGGAAATTTTGGATTTGAAGAGAGGAGCTTGGAGAAAGCAAGATTCAAGCCAAACTAAGCAAAGAAACAAGGTAAAAATGCATCCTATGGTAGCTACGTTGATGTTCCTTTCTTCTCCATTTTGACCTACACTAAGAACCCTAGGAGGATCTGATTTTCAAGCCTAACCAAGCATGAATCTTAGGTATTTGATAGAGAAGAACAAGAATATGCAAAGAAAACAACAAACTAGCCATTAGAATTCAAGATGCAAAACTTAGGGTTTTATGTGCACCTTCCAAAATCTGAATGTGTATGATAGTTCCTAGGTCTAATTAAGAGTTTAAATGAGTTCTTGAGAGCCCTAAGATGCTCCCCACAAGCTTCCTCCCTCAAGAAATCAAAGAAAACTCCATGTAGCCTAAATGATGCCTATGTCTTGGCCAAAGGAGGTTCTATTAGTGGGGTGAGTTTTAAATTTTTCTAAGGCCATTCTTGAGTCATATTTGATGAATGAAAGTGATGAGAGGCCTTAGAAAAAATTTAGAACTCATAGAATGTGATTTGGTGTCTTAGGTGCCATATTATGACCTAAAAAAGCAACATGATGTTAGGCCCTTTGTTCTAATGGTGTGATGACTCCAAGAGGCTTAAAAGGAGTCAAGAATCATATTTAAAATGAAAGAATGAGGCCTAGCAATTATTTGAGGGATGTTGCTTCATTAGGTGCATTTATGGACCATAAAGGAGCCAATAGAGCAATATAGTGTTTAAGCAAGTTATGTAGCCTTAGAATATGTTTCATGAACTTAATTGGCTCCCATAAACTGTATCTAGGCCAAGAGAAACCATCTCCACCAATTTGTGGATGTGTGGTTGAAAGAGGAGGCTTGAATCCAAAAGGGAAAGTGTGTAATTGTGTGCAAGGTAGCTCTCTCCACCTTTTTTCATGCATGGATGTGTGTTTAGCTTGTTTTAGAATGTGTATATGTATTTTCAAGCTATGAAAAGTATGCTAGTATGCCTTTATATGCCGTGATTCTTGATGCCATGTAATATTTCCAAATGAATACATGATGTTTGTTTGAGTTTGCTTGAGTGTGGAGAGGCCAAGAACTCTTCACCATGATGAGAATGAGCCAAGAACCCTTGAGCTTAATTAAGACAAATTAAAGAGTCTTTCAAAAGCAAAGTGGGCTCCTAAGAGTATGGTTGAATCCAAAGCTTTTAAAGAATGGGTAAAGCAAGTCCAAAATCCATGAGGGGAAGTGTGAGGCCAATACAAACACTTGGCGAGCTCTTGAATGTCTTGTATGATTTATTCATATGCCAAGCTTGCTCTTTAAATGTCCATGACTTCCATTTTCTCTATGCATGCATTTGTAAGGCTTGCTTTGCACATATTATATATGATTGAATGGGAGACAAGCTATTAGGATTCTTTGAATCTCATCCCCTCCTCTCCAATGCTCTAACATGCTAGGTGGACCAAGTGGCTATGGTGATGGGAGTCAACAACAATGAAGAAGGAAAATTGATAACCGTATGTCTAGTTTTTCTCTTTTTGGAACCATAATGTTGCTTCATGATATATATGATGTTGTAAATGGTCTATGACCCTTGAGACATGTATAAATGTGATATTATGTGATGTTTAAATGTATGGATATGATGTATGAGTTCTAGAATACAAATTGAGTATGTAATGCCCAAGTATGCAATTGGGAAGTTTTATGAAAATGTGCATAAGTGTGGGTTGAATGGTCAAAATGAAATGCATGAGGTTTGGGACCATTTGGGCAGCTCATATAAGTCTTAAATGTACTTTTAGACTTGCCCCAAAGGTGCCAAGACTAAGAGAAATCCATTTGGCAACTTTGGTACCTTATATGGAGCCAAAATTGACCATTATGAAAACCTATTTAACTTTTTAGCCAAATGAGTTAGTCTTGATTTGAGATTTGGCATGAAATTAGATCTCATTAAGGTATTTTTGGAAAGATAAAGATCATAATTTTTGGAGGCCTACAGAATATTTGATGATTTTTCAAAGTTGGCAATTTTCAGGGTTTCTGATTTGCTGCACTATTCATTTGGTCCGAAATTATATTCTATCACACGAGACCCAAATGATGTCCAATTTCCATGAAATTTTATACAGAGAAACTAGACAATCACAGAGACTCGTGCCAACTAAAAGCACCTCATTTGGAGGTCTAGAGAGGGAGATATGAATTTTTGAACATTCTGTCCAATATCAGGAATTTTGCTCGACCAGAAGTACTGTTCCATTGAATTCCGAGGCTTGGGCTTGATGAACTGGTCTGGAGGTATTTTTTCCCTCTAGCTAACATCTATAGCTTTCCATATTGGTACCATTTGTATGGATTATATTTTTTTGGAATTAATTGGAAATTTTCAAATTTTTCTGCAGAATTCTATGACAGTTCTAGAATGCAGTCTGACCTATGAACTATTTTGGATGTCAAACGCCCTCTATGATGAATGTCATGATTTGGGCGTATTTTTAGTGTGAAGTATACATCCAAAGCTTTCCAGAATGACTAAGAGTGCATGATTTCAATTTTTTTAGATTTAGTTATGATGTTTCAAAATTTGGTCAGAAAATGGAGCAAATCTTGCCGAAATTCAACAAGTCCATTATATGCTCCTTTTTAGTTTCCATGAATTGTGGGCATGATTTTGAGATGCAAATGAGTTATAATGATGTATTTAAATATGAGAATGTATAGAATTTGCTCATACGGCCCACATGACATCGAATGGAATTTTCATATGTAGCGTAATGCAAATTTAATCTATTATTTATATCCCATTTTCTTACAACTTCTAAGCAATGCATGTTATGGAGCATGTTAATTGCATGAGGAAAGCTAGAAAGTTATGGTATTACAAATCACACTAGGAGAACTCTTTCATAGGTAATTAAAAGTAAAATCTTTGGGAAATGACCTAGGTTGTGCCACTAGCTGCAAATCTTTATTATAACCTAGTATCTTTTAAGGTCTTTCAACAACACAATTTTCAAAATTGGCACCGTTACTGGGGAGTTTGGATTCTCAATTGTTTAAAAGAGTTTTCTAGGTGTCTTAGCTCTATTTTAGCTTTGTTTTGGTTTAGTTTTTGCTCTATTTTGATCTTAGTTTTTGGTCCTTTTGATTACTTGAATCAATTGCTCTGCTTGCTGAAAATTTTTGTTTAACTTGCCTAGAAAATTCTCAAACTTCGTATTCCAAGGTTTTTGGGTGTGTTGAGTAAAAAAAATAGCAAAGCTATTAGGTGCAGTGTTTTTAAGCCAAATTCCAATGTCTAGAGCAGTTTTTAATTTTTTAGTATTTTTTTCAAATTTTTAGGATTTTTTCAATTTTTTTGGATTTATTTTCTTTACTTTTGTGAGCTTCGTTTGTGTGATTTATTTGTTTTTAAGTGTCTTTATATGTTAGGTAGTTATTAGTTTAATTTGGATTTAAGACTCTTATCGTCTGGTGTGATGAATTGAGCGAATTCAGTTACCAATTTAATTTTTTAGAGTGCTTTAATTTTTATCGGACCACTTGTCTAGAAAATTTTGAAACTTGGTACTTCAATGTTTTGGGTGGTGCTGAGCAAAAGTCACAGCTAAAACTATGAGGCAGCCCTTGGATTAGCCAAATTCCTTTATTTTCTGAGTTTTTCACTTTTCAAATATATTTTTATTTTTAGGAAATTTTCTCTATTTTTCTATATTTATTGTTTTAATGTCCCAACAAATTTGGGTAAAGTTCTAGACTCCCAAAAATGATAATTCCAAGCTCAAATAGAAAGAAAAACGGAGTTAAGACAATGAAACAAATTATGACGAAAACTAATGAAACATAATGATATTTTAGTAAATAAGTGAAACTTTTGGAAAAACACATAGGAGGGCTTTTTAAATAGGAAATTTGACTTGCCCTGGGCTCTTAGAAGCCTAAAAAACTATGGGAAGCCCTGGGATTGGTAAAGCCCCTCCGGTGTACATTTTCTAGTGTCGGTGAGCTCAAACTTTAACAGATTATTCAGGAAGGTTTTAGCTCTAATTTGAGTGACTCCAAGGGCATTTTATTAAATTGGGAACCTAAATTTTATAATGGAAAAGACGATTCTAAAAAAAGAGCTAAAATGAAGCTAAAACAAAATTGCTATTACAGAAGGACAAAAATGGAATTTTTAAATAAGTGAGTTTCTTGAATGTTCCATAAGCTTCTTGTCTCTTCTCCCTCTCATATGGCACGACCCTCTCTACCCAAAATACAAAAAAAAAAAAAGAAGCTCTCTCTTAGGCGCTCAAGAGAAGGAGAGAAAGGAGGAAGAAAGCCAAGGAAAGGTAGCCAATTTCAAGAAATTTTATGCTTCTTCTTCTTCCAATTTTGTTCTCCTCCCTTCAAGCTTTCTTTTCATGGTTTTATTAAGTGGTTTTGGTTCTATTTTGAGTTCAGAACAAGGAGGGATAATTCAAAATTCTTGAGGAAAAGCAAATCATGGAGAAAGGCTCTTGAAAGCAAGCTTGAATCCAAGGTAGTTTCTTGTTTTAGTTACTTCTTTCTCTTGCTTCTCACTTGTGTACATTTTGGCCTAAAGCAGAACCATATAGGGGGATGATTTTCTGCCTAAAAACAAGAGAGGAACTAGGGTTTTAGGCCATAGAGAAGAGGAATATGGCAAGAAATTGCAAGAAAAACCCATGGAAATCAAGATAGGAAAGTGTAAGCTTCTTTAAGATTTTGGAAAATCTGATTTTGTGTGCATATTTCCTTGGCTATTTGAGTATTTTCTTGAGCTCCTAAAATCTTTAGAAACCTTCCCAAGTGGCTTTCCTATCAAGGAAAAATCAAAAACTCCATGAACCTCTATTATAGTGCATATTTTGGCCAAACTAGGTTCATCAGGCTAGGGAGTGTTTTAATTTGTTCTAACATTGGTTTGGGACTTTATATGATGTTAGAAGATAGGAGAAACCATTGGAAAAAATTTAGGAGCAATGGATTGGAAGATGGGACAATGGTGTTCATAATGGTGCTTTGTGAAGCAACTTAATTCTAAGCTTGTGCAAATAATTGTGTAAGGGCTCCAAGGACTTTGAATTAGGCCAAGAGGCCTAGAAATTGAAAGAAATGGGAACCTAGAGTTTGAATTGTGAAGGTTGCTTCAGTAGGCCATTTATGGAACTATTATGCCACTTATGAAACTAAGTGTGTGTTCAAGAGTGAGTTTAATGTCTTAGCTTGCTTTAAATGTGTAATTGTGTGTTGTTTATGTCGTTTAGACCAAGAGAATATCAACCCACCTAGGTGCACTTGTGAGGTCGAAAAGAGGGAGGAATAAGACAAAGGAAAGCTTGCAAAATTCAAAGTAGCTCTCCACCTCATTTTCCTTGCATTTTTGAGTGTATATGTGTGTTATTGTATGCTTGTGTGTGTTCTTGTGACTTGATAATATGCCACTTGATGTCTTAATGTTACATTAGTACCAATGTGTTTCTTTGAATGGCCTTGGTAGTGGAAATGACTCATAAGCGTGAAGTGATACCAAAACTCCCTTAATGAAGGTGAGGAAATGCCAAAAGTCTCATGGCATGGGTGAGACAAGGCCAAAATTCTCTTGGAAGGGCGAGGCCAAGTTAAAAGTCCCTAAGGCAAGAGTGAAGCAAATCCAAAAGTCCTAGAAATAGGGTGAGGCAAAACCAAAAATCCCTAGAGCATGTTCTTGGCTTGAATGTGAATAAGTGGTATGGAAATTGTGACCTTACATACGTTATGGTTGTTAAACCTTCCATACATATCCTTTGATATATATATGCCATAAATGTGTGTGTGAATGGGTGTGTGAGCTATTGAGATTCTAGGAATCTCATTCCCCTTCCCTCAATTATCTTGAAATGCCTATATGATGTCCAAGAAGCAAGGAACGCAAGCCAAGAGCTTTGAAAAGTCATACTTTGTCCATTATGTAGCTTGTTATGCATTTGAATAACAAAGTTACTTTTTACATATTACTTTTGTGATATAAGATCATGAACAATTGTAATATGATGTATAAATCTTATATGGACCACATGTGGTGTGAAATCAATAGAAGCATGGACTTTGGCACTTTGATGGCTTATAGTTACGTGTGCATTCTTAGACGTGGAGTGCACAAATTAAGATGAATGAGGTATAGGACCACTTGGGGAGTTCACACAAGTTATATTCATGCTTTTAAACTTGCCCAAGAGATGCCAAACATTAAAGAAGGCTAATTGGATAAATTTGGTACCACATATGGAGCAAAAATGGCCATTTTGGTAAGCTATACCACTTTTTGTCCAAATGAGCTCTTCTTTGTCTGAAATTTGGCATGCATCTAAATATTGTTGAGAGATTTTTGGGAAGCTAAAGTGGGTAATATTTTGAGATCTACAAAATATTTGGCAAATTTTTGAAGTTGGCAAAAAATTTAAAATTTGCCACTGGTACTATTCATTTAGTCCAAATTTTGTTCTCTGTCATTCATGGGGGAAATGATGTTCAATTGCCACGAAATTTTATAGAGAAATACTAGACCTTCCCCAGTGACTTGTGACACTTGAAAGCACCTCATTTGGATGTTTAGAGAGGGAGATATGAATTTTTGAACTGCTATCTAGTACCAAGTGCTCAGTTAGACCTATGGTATTGTTTGTTTGATTTTCGTGCTCTAAATGCTCTTGGATTGGTCTAGAACTATTTTTCCCCCTCTAGTTACATCTGTAGCTTTCCAAATTCGTATAGATTGCATGGATTGGATTTTTGTGGAATTAGTTATAAATTTTCAAAGTTTATATTAGTAAGCTATATCAGATTTATAGACAGCTTAACCTCCTTATCTTTTCTATTGTCAAACATGGTCTAGATGAGATTTTCATGGCTAGGACTTATTTTTCGTATAAATTAGACTTCTAGAGCTTTTCAAAAAGCTATGGTTTATATGATTTTGATTTTTTTACATTTAGTTATGATTTGACAAATTTGCCTCAAATTCTGCCACCCTGGAACCCGAGGCAAAACGTGATTATTTAAGGTTTTTGACTCTCGATCCATGGTTTGTGCCAAGTTTTGAGACTGATATGATTTCTATAAATAGAAAATAATTAGAAATGTTGTTGGTGAGTTCATGGGGTCCCGGAGACTCAAAATGAAAATTTTATCCACTACGCAACGTAATTTAATTCAATATTTTAATGTATTTTCTTGGGATTTCTTTGAAAAATTGTATAATCCCCCTTGCACATAAAAGGATCAAGGTTATAAATAATATGGTATTACACATGCAAAGTAGCTTTTGATAAGTTTAAGAAAAGATTGACTTTCCCACCAATTATTCAGCCCCCTGACTGGATTCTCCCATTCAAGCTCTTATGTGATGCTTCTAATTATGCTATGGGTGCAATTTTGAGCCAAAGAGTGCATAAAAAGTCCCATATGATAGGTTATGCATCCAAGACTTTGGATAGGGCACAAGCAAATTATACCACCATAGAAAAAGGATTTCTTACATTATTTTTGCTTTGGATAAGTTCATATCTTATTTGCTTGATGCTAAAGTAATTGTTTTAATCGATCATGTAACCTTGAAATACTTGTTGAAGAAGCTTGATGTGAAGCCAAGATTGATTAGATGGATGATTTTGCTTCAAGAGTTTGATATTGACATTTGGGATAAAAGCAAAGCGAAGAACTTGGTGGTAGACCACTTGTAACACCCTCAAAATTAATTAAGGTATTAATCATAGATTTGGGTTAATCAAGAATAATTAATATGAGATAATTGTGTAAGTTAAGTGAATAGAAATTTTAGAGAGATAAATTATTAATATGAGTTTAAGATTTAATTGGAATAGAAACTTTATCTAGGCCCAAATTAATGTAGGAGATCATGATAAGAGGCTAATGGAGGCCTAATAAGTTAGGTGTAGACCCAATCTGATTCAATGTCATAGAGGCCCAAGATCCACCATTTATAGGCTCTTATAATTGGCCTAACAACCTTGTACAGACCAAAATCAATTGAGTTCTTCAAACTTGGTCTGGCCCAATCATTTATAGGCTCTTCAGACGTTGAAAGGAGGCTAGGGTTTGGGACCAAAAATCCACCATTTCCTACTTCTAGAGCAAGATTCAACCAAGGTAATAGTTATATAACTTAATCCTCTCATCTTTCTCTTTAATTTGACCTAATTAATGTTCCAATTAGAGCATTTTCACCTGCGCCCAAAATCTGAAACTTGCCATTTGATGTTTCCATGGTGAAATTTCGTAGGTTGAGGCTAGGGCTGACATTAGGTAAGTATAAACTCTTCTTTTTGAGGTATTTTTGCTAGTTTGAGACCCCAATGATTGGATTATAGTATGGGTATTAATTTTTCATGAATGTGATTAGGATTTAGGGTGATATATTGAAGTTTCTGGTAGAGAACACCTCCATTCCGAATTTTGGGAATTAGTAGTGGCTGAGGAGATTGTTGTACCACTGGTAACTTTTGCAAATTTGTCTACGAGTAAGGTAAACGGGGTTCATGTTAATTCCATGCATATGTCTATTTAATTTTGTATCTACTACAAGATTATGATTTTGAATGCTAAATGAATTGATTAGCTATCTGTTATATGTAATTGGACCTTGTGAGTCCATGGTGGAGCTGTGATGTGGTTGCCACCCATGCATGTGCTTTGATCGGGCATCGAGTTATGATCAGACCCCAGATGCACTAAGCCCTGGTTGTACTCAATGGGGAGTAGGTGCCGTGGACGGGCCTCTCTCGAGATAGTAATCATTGATAGCCTAATTGTTTCATTTACTGGTATGACTGATATGTTTTCTTATGCTTATATGAAATCATGCATATATGTTAATTAAACTGAAAAATATGAATGGAATTTTCCTTGGTTACTGAGATTCGCATCTCACCCCATTTCATGGAATTATACTTTCAAGTGAAGGCCCTTCGAGTAAAGATAAGGGGAAGCAAATGGATGAACATCCATGAGCTGAGGCCTGGTGTAGGGAGTTACACTTAGTCTGAGTGGAATAGAGTATATGCTAATTTTGTTAACCTCTGTATAGCATCATCATGTATCTGTATTGCCAAGTGTAGGAATTTGTATTTTGATAACATGGAATGTAACCGATGGGAAATAAGCTTCATATTAGTTATTGATGGATGTATGAGTTTATGACACTTATTATGGCTTGTAAACCTATGTTTTAACTGACTATTTGGGTAATGAAATCATGTGATATATGGATTGTGGATTTAAGCTTGCGATGCATGAATTATCTGATGAAAATATGATTGAATGACCATTGTGAGAAATTTATAAATTTGCTAACATAAGACCAATGAATGCGTAAGAGAATCCACCTTTAAATGATGGATGGGTAATGATATAATGGCTGAGGAAAATTAGCTAGATAGATGCTATTAGAATCTTATAACAAGTGGGAGAGTGGCCCTAAAGAGCCCCTAGATAGATAGTGGAGAGCATGAGACAAGATTTTAGGAGTTATAAGATCAGAAGGCATTTCGTTGCGGCCAATAAAGGCGAAGTTGCCCAGGGAGAGTACCAGAGAGCAATTCGCTGCGGTGAAAAATGGAATTAGCCATGACGAAATATGAGAGGCAAAACTGGGAGTTATCCAGAGGGTAATTCGCTGCAACTAAATGGGAATTGGCCGCGACAAACTTTTGTGAAATTGTGTCAGGCATTTCAGAGAGGAATTAGCCACAGCGAAAAGAAGAATTGGCCGCGGCCAATAATGAGAGACGAGCGAGGTGGGTTCCAGGGGGCTTCCTCGCCACGGTGCCATGTAGGTTAGCCACGGCGAAGCTCCAACTCGCCACAACGAGAAGATAAAGAGTGAACCCGAGAGTAATTAGCCACGGCGCAAGGGCATTTAGCCATGGCTAATGGTCCCAAACTTTCATTCTAACCTAGAAATCTTGGTTTTACATATGGTAACCCCAAGGGATGACTTAGAAACATTGGTAGAAGATTCTTGTGAGTTGGAATTAATGGGTGATAGAATCAAAGGCTTATAAATGAATGTTTGTTTCCCTGATGTACATGAGTACTTGAAAATTACATGGTGGATGACTCTAATAATATTAAAGTTCAAATTTCCCTATATTTTCTGAATATAATTAGTCGTAATGTCTTGTAATCCCAATTTATGATTATTAATCACATATTTAATCTTAATTACAATGATTAGAAGTTAGGGTCGTCACACCACTTGAGCCAGATTGAGGCTCCAAAGGTAGATTCTTTACCTATTGATGATGACTTTCCTGATGAGCATTTGTATGCTGTGTATAGCTTCTATCCATGGTATGCAGACTTGGTGAATTATCTAGCTGCTTCTAAATTACCTATTGATTTGAATAAACATTAGTTGAATAACTTTAGGAGTAAAGTTAGATATTATATTTAGGATGATCCATACTTGTGGAAACTATATAGTAATAAAGTGATTAGACGTTGTGTGCCTGATATAGAGTTTGATTCTATCTTAAAATTCTATCACACACTTGCATATGGAGGTCACTTTAGTCCAAAATGCACAACTTGGAAGGTTTTAGATAATGGATTATATTGGCTTACCTTGTTTTGTGATGCCTATTATTTTTGCAAACGGCAAGCATATCTAGAAGAAATGAAATGCCACTGCATCACATTTTGTTTTACAAGATCTTTGATGTTTGAGGCATTAATTTTATGGGGCCTTTTTGTATTTTTTTGGCTTTGCATATATTTTATTGCTATTGATTATGTTTTGAAGTGGGTGGAAGCAAAGCCCACTAAGATTGATGATTCTTTTGTGGTTGTAGAGTTTATTCGCTCTCATATTTTTTGTAGGTTTGGTATTCCCAAAGCCATTCTTAGCAACCAGGGCACTCACTTTTGCAACCGGAGTATGCATAGCTTGCTTAGCAAGTATGGTGTTGTGCGTGAAGTGGCTACTTCATATCGCCCTCAAACAAATGGCCAAGTAGAGATTTCTAACCAGGAGGTGAAGAAAATTTTAGAGAAAATAGTGCAGCCAAATAGGAAGGATTAGAGTAAGAGGTTAGATGATCTACTTTGGGCTTATAGGACTACTTACAAGACTCCCATTGGCATGTTACTCTATTAACTAGTATTTGGAAAAGCTTGTCACCTACTGGTGGAAGTGGAGCATAAAGCTTATTGGGCCATGAAGAAATACAATTTGGATTTAAATGGAGCGAGGTCTTATAAAAAATTTCAACTCCAAGAGCTTGAAGAGATCTATTTGGAAGCCTATGATAATGCAAGGATTTATTAAGAAAAGACAAAGGCTTTCCATGATAACATGATTGCAAGAAAAGAGTTTATGGTTGGAGAAAAATGTTTGCTTTACAAATCCTGCTTAAAGCTTATACTAGGTAAGCTTCATTCTAAATAGGAAGGTCCTTATACTGTGTCTCATGTTTTTCCTTTTGGTGTAGTGGAGCTAGTGTGAAGCTACTGGAGGGTCAGGGGAGAATTCAAATAAAATTTTTGGTTTTGTCTTGTTTTGATTAGTTGATCTTTAGTCTTTTTGTTACTTTTGTTCTTGTGTTGTTTGTTGTGTTTAAAAAAAAGTTGGTTTTTGTGGAAGTTGCTAGTACTGAGGCTTGGTCATGACTTTGTTATGTCTTGACTTGATAGGAAATTGATCTTATGTTGATAATGCAAGTTAAATGGCAATTAGTTTAGCTTTAATGAACTTTGATGATGGTCAATTTAGCTTGTGAGATTTTGTACCTAGTGATATTCAATTCTAGTCTGTATCTCCTATCTTGCTTTTACTCTAAAACTTGGCTTGAATCTTATTCAAGGCCATATTTGTTCACTTACCATGCATGAAAAGGATTAAGGCATTCATTGTTGTTTTATTTTGTTTTAGCCAGAGCCGAAGAACCATTCTTTATGTATTTTATCTATTTGTTTTATCCCCTTTGAGCCTTGTTGTTTTCTTTTTAACCCTTTTAGCCATGAAAAGTAAGCAAATATTCTTGCTACCTTAATTAGGATACTTTTAATTATAAGAAGCATTGTATCTTGCTAAGGTGGGTGGAGGTGCATTTTTCACATAAACTTTAGGCCACTTGTTTACTCTTTTTGGACATATACCAAGTAAAAAAATGAAAAATGAATGATGCTTTTGTTGAAGAATATACATAGTTGGAAAAGTTTGAAGAAAGAAAATAGAAAATTTACAGAAAAGAAAAGAAAAATTAAAAATCCAAAAAAAAATAAAAAAAAAATAATAAATGTGAAAAAAAAGAAAAAAAAAAGAATGAATGAAATGAGAAAAAGAAAAGAAGGAAAGAAAAGTTACTTTTATTTTCTTAGTGCATAAACTTGTTTGTAGTGAATATGGCCTTGAAATGCATATTTATTCTGTAACAACCTTAATTCTTAATTACTGTGATTAGGCTTAATTATATGGTTAACTATTGTAAATCAAGGTCGAAAATCATTATGATTAATTAAAATAGGAAAAAGTGGAGAAATTTGAACCTTAGTATCATTAGGGTTAATAACTAAGTAATCACCATTAATAAATTCACAAGTGATCACAATTAGTAATTAAGACCTTTAATTCATCATACTATTCATTTCAACTTACAAAATCTCTTATAAATATTCTTATGTCATTACATAACAATATTATAGTAAATCTCAAGGTTTCTAGGACAAAAATAAGGGTTTGGGAACCTTCACTGTGACTTAAACATTCCCCCATCACGGCTAAGTTAGTTACTGGACCTAAAACCAAGTTTAGAGATTCTCATTGTGACTTGGTATAGCCACGCCATGGCATAAGTGGCTATTATAACTCAAAACTAAAATTTCGCACCTTGCGTTGTGACTTAGATTTCTGCACTGCAGCGAAGTGCTCTCAGGGACCTACTATTCATGTTTTTACAATATTGCCGCAACGGGTTAGAGCCTCATTGCGGCAAGTCTATGTGGCACCATGGTGAGAGACCCTCATGGAGCATTCCAAGCTCGCCTCTCGGCGCTCGCCACAGTGAACTTCCCTTGCACCACAACGAGATTACTCATTATTACCCTCTTGGGTGAATTTTTCACCCAAAGCCGCAGTGCTCCTCGCTTCTGACTGACCCTTGGCTATGACTTGAGTCATTTTAGCTATGGCTGTAATACCATATTATATTCTAACATTGAACTTCATCTCACAAGTGGGAATATATAATTCATTCAAGAAATCTCAAGAAATACATTAAAATAATGAATTTAATTACATTGCGTAGCGAATAAATTTTTTATTTCATGTCTCTGAGACTCCATGAACTCATCAACAAAATTTTTAAATTATTTTCCATACATACAAATTATGACATTCTCAAAAATGCCACAAACCAAAACCCCAAAATTTCTTCATTTCCCCACAGTTGTATAGTGGCAGATTTTAGGGGTAACTTTGAAAAATCATAATTAAATGTAGAAAAATTGAAATCACACAAACCATAGCTTTCTAAAACTTTCTAATGTTAAATTCACAATAAAAATAATTTCAAGACATGACACATAGTCTTTAGACCACGTTTGACAATGAAATAGCCACAAAGGTTCGGCTGTCCTTGGTACTAATACAGTTTACTATCATAAATTTAAAAAATGTCCAATTAATTCCAAGAAAATCAAATCCATGAAAATGATATGAATCTAGAAAGCTGCAAATGTCAGCTAGAGGGAAAAAATAACTCCAGACCGGTCTAGGTACGTCCAAGCCTCGAAAACTAATCAAAAAGTGACACAGGTCAGACTGTAAGCCTGATACTGGACAGCAACTTCAAAAATTAATATCTCCCTCTCTAGACATCCAAATGATGTGCTTCCAATTGGCACACGTCATTGGAAAGGTCTAGTTTCTGCCTATAGAATTTCATGGTAATTGGACATCGTTTGCCCTATAATTAACATAGAACAATTTTTAGACCATGTGTACAGTAGCAGTGACCATATCAAAAAATGTTCCCAAATTCAAAAATTCATCAAATATTATGTAGACCTCTAAATAATACCAGATTTAGCTTTCCAAAAATATCTCAACAATCTCTAGATGTATGCCAAATTTTAGACCAAGAAGAGCTCATTTGGACAAAAGTATCACTTTGGTCCAAATGGCTTTTCCTTGAGTTTGGCACCTCTTGGGAAAGTTTAAAAGTATGAATATGACTTGTAGGAACTGTCCAAGTGATCCCAAACACCATGTATCTCATTTTGACCATCTCACACTCAAGAATACATACATTCAAGTGTACACTCAAGTGTTAAATTTCTAAATTTCCATTGTCTTGACACTATACAAGGTGAATACATCATTCGTACATAATATTACATTTTTTCATGGCCTTACATTACAAAAATAACATGTACAACATCACTCTCACATTTATACACAAAGAAGACTACAAAAGTTTAAAGTATAACCTTTCAAGGCTCTTGGCTTGCTCTCTTTGGTTCTTGTGAGCCACCTAGACAATTCAAGATGGAAGGGAAAAGGGAAATGAGATTCCAAGAATCTCAATAACTCACACACCCATTCACACACACATTCAAGGCATATATACATCTAAGCACATGTATGGAAGGTTTGGCAAGCATAAAGTATGCAAAGTCACAATTCCCATGCCATTTATTCATATTCAAGCCAAAACCATGCTCTAGGGACTTTTGGTTTTGCCTCACCCCATTTCTAAGACTTTTGGATTTATCTCACTCTTGATCTAGGGACTTTTGACTTGGTCTCACTCTTCCAAGAGTCTTTTGGCCATGTCTCACCCATACCATGAGACTTTTGGCATCTCCTCACCTTCATTAAGGGACATTTGGCAATCACCTCACCCTTATGAGCCATTTCCACAACCATAATCATTCAAGAAGGCACAATGGTTCCAATGTAAAGTTAAGGCATCAAGCGGCATATCATCAAGTCACAAAAACACACACAAGCATACAATAACACACATATGCATACAAGAATGTAAGGAGAATGAGGTAGAGAGTTACCTTGGATTTATGCAAACTTTTCTTGATCTTTTCCTTCCCTTTTTTTTGGCCTCAGAAGTGCACCTAGGTGGAGTAAGGTTCTCTTGACCTAAACATCACAATTATCACACCATTACATACTTGAAGCAAGCTAAGACATTAAACTAAAGCTTGAATACACACTTGGTCTCATAAGTGGCATAATGGTACCATAATTGAATCAACTCTCATATTTCAAGCTCTAGGCCTCATTCTCATGTTATTTCTAGACTTCTTGGACTCATTTAAGGTCCTTGGAGCCCTCACACATTCACTTGCACAATTGAAAATCCAAGTTGCTTCACAAAGCACCATTATGGATACCATTGCCCTATCTCTCATTCCATGGCTCCTAAATTTTTTTCAATGGTTTCTCCCATCTTTTAACATCATATAAAGTCCCAAACCAAGGCTAGAACAAATTAAAATACTCTCTAGCTCTATAAACTAGCCTAGGTTGAGATATGCACCAAGGAAGGAGTTCACAAGCTTCTTGATTTTTTCTTGATGGGAGAGCCACTTGGGAGGATTTCTAGAGGTCTTAGGAGCTCAAGGAAACATTCAAATAATCAAGAAAATATTCAAACAAAATCAAATTTTACAAAACCCTAGAAAACTCCACACTTTCCTAACTTGATTTCTATTGATTTTTCTTGGAATTTCTTACCATATTCCATCTCCCTATAGCCTCAAACCCTTGTTCCTTTCTTGTTTTTGGATATCGTCCCCCATATGGTTCTGATTTAGGCCGAAACTTAAAGCAAGATGAAGCAAAAGGGAAGAAAAAATTCAAAGCATGAATTACCTTGGATTCCAACTTAATTTTAAGAGTCTTTCTCCTTGGTTTGCTTCCCTTCAAGAATTTTGAACTTTCCCCTCAATATTCTGGATTAAAACAGAACCAAATAGCTTAAATAAACTATGGAAAGAAAGCCTAAAAAGAGAGGAGCAAAGTTGGAGGAAGAAAGAGCATGAAATTCCATGGATTTACCTACCTTTTCCTTGATTTTTCTTCTCCTCTTCTTCCCCTTCTTGTGTGCCTAAGAGAGAAAATCATATTCTACATTTTGGGCAAAAAATTTCGTGCTTAAGAAGGTGGGAGAAGAAAGGAGAAGTGTGTGGGAGTTTCTAGAAGCATACTTTTCCAAAAATTCCAATTTCATCCTTCTGTAATGGCAATTTTGTTTTGGCTTTATTTTAGCTCCTTTTTTGGAACTATTTTTTCTATTATAAAATTTAGGCTCCCAATTTAAATAAAATGCCTTTGGAATCACTCAAATTGGAGCTAAAACTTTACTAAACGAATCCATCAAAATTCAGGCTCATCGTCATTGAAAAATGTATACCGAAGCGGCTTTACTAGTCCGGGACTTTTCATGATTTTTAGGGCCTCTGAGAACCCTGGCAACTTAAATTTCCCATTTAAAAAGTCCTCCTATGTGTTTTTCCCCAAAAAATTACACTTATTTACAAAAATGCCATTATGTTTCGTCAGTTTCCATAATAAATTGTTTCTCTGTCCGAGCTTTGTTTTTCTTTCCATCAGAGCCTAGAATTATCATTTTTAAGAGTTTAGGAGCTTAGGACTCTCCCTAAATTTTTTAGGACATTATCTAGCTCATTTTCAGATTACTTGCTTTTATACGGCTCATTTCGTCATTTTATGAAAATTACATTCATTATAATGGCTCAATCCTGTCTTGCACCTAGACTCTTATTTTTATGCTCTTTAATCAATTCCCACTAGTCCTAGATGGATTCTAAGATCTTAATGGCTAACATACTTGGCCTTTTAGGCCTCCCATCTCCCATTGTATCACAATTCACTAATCCTCATTATCTAAGGGTCTTGGATTAAATTAGAGCAATCAAAACTTAATTTTATATCAGTTAATTCCCTTCCCATGACAACTAAGCTTAATGGTTACACAATATCAAGTCATTCATCAAGTATTAGTCAGATACAATCACAATGTTTGATTTCATGGTAATTAGATTACATAACCAGTCCCTATACTTGGCAATTTATGATGCAATATGGCAAATACATAAAAACTAATATTCTTGTTACACAAATCCAACCTTGGAAGGTTTCCAACCTATGTGCTACCAAGCCATACAATAGGCTTTCATTAATTTTTCCTTACCACTAAAAGGTCCGGTCCTTTAAAATATTAGCCCGCAACCAGGGTGAGATGTACAATCTCAGTAACAAGAGGCAAATTCCATATATATGTACAAATTAATGAATATAATGCATTTTCATATCATTAAATACCAAAATCATCAATTTAATTAGCAAATGAACTAGTTGAACTACAAGTAACTACTATTCCATACTAGCAATCACTTCAAACATGTTAAAGGCTAATAGCACTAGGAAAGACCCGTCCATGGTACCAACTCCCTAATAAGTACAACCTGAGCTCAATGCATTTAGGGGTCTGATCATAACCTGGTGTCCGATCGAAGCACGATGCACAGGTGGCAGCTACACCATAGCTCTACCATGAACTTACAAGGTTCAATCACAACACAATTTAAGTAGCCAACCAATCATTTAACATTTCCAAAATCATACATGTATAGCAAATATCATATTTAAATGAGCATATATTGGGAATTAGAAAATTAACCCCGGTTACCTCAATAAAGCTAATTACTCTTTTTCTAGCTACCATCATGATTTAAATGCACACTAAGCCTAAGATAAACATAGTTATCATCATTTCTAGCAACAAATAAGATATAAAAAGAGTTGCACTACCAATGACTACCTAAAGGTAACTTACCTATCCACTAATGGATTCCAATTTCAAGTTCTAGCTTCGCCACACACCAAAAACCATAATAGTTCACTCCAATTTCTAGGTAATTTCATATAAAATAAAGGCCCATATTATAAATTAACTATGGGGATCTCAAACTAGCAGTAGATGTATCAAAATGAGAAGAGGATACTTACCTAACAACACTTATAACCTCAACATTCGAAAATCCACCATGGAAGCACCAAACAACAAGTTTCAATTTTAGGTGGAAGATAAAAATGCTCCAAATGAGAAACCAATCAGTTCAAATTGAAGAGAAAGAAGAGAAGGTTAAGTTCTATACGTGTTACCTTGGCTAAATATTGCTCTAGAAGTGGGAAATGATGGAAATATGCAAGGAACCCTAGCCTTTCCTTTGGACCTCTGAAAATCTCTTGCTCTTCTTGTGTTTTTTGTAGAACGGGGAGGGGATTAAAGTGTATTTAGGGTTTAGATGGGTTTAACCTGGGTTGTGGGCTGACCTAAAGGCCTAAGTTCAAGTGGGATTTAGATTTTAACTTGTTGGGCTACAGAATTTTTATGGTTAGGGATACAATGTGCTAATCTAATAGCCCAAGACCCATTTGGACTCATTTCCTTAAGTTTAAGCTAAGGCTAAATGGGCTCTTATCTCACTTAAATTTACTTCTAAGTTTTTGGGCTTCTCGAAAATTTAAATTAGGCCTACAAGAAAACTAGTATTGGGTTCTCTTACTAAGTTCATAGCATAATTGGGCTTCTATATTAGGCCCCAAGCTTACTTAAATTAATCGTAAAGCTCAAATTAATGCCCACCTCTCTTAATTAACTTTTCTAATTAAACCTATATCAATTTCTAATTAATCATAATTATCCTTAATTAATTTTAGGGTATTACACATTCCATTTTACATCCTTTCTTGATGCTCTTAATTTTTAAGTATCCACTTTGCTTTTTGAACTGTCCTCATTCTTTTATTTACCATTTGCTTCTTACTTTGGCCCACATTACAACCAAAATAAAGACCTTATGATTTATATATTGGCATTTGAAATTTGAGAGTGAATGAGAGGCTTTGTCGCACAACTCTCAAAATAAAACTAGGTTAGATAACATTTATAGCTAGTGGCACAACCTAGGTCATTTCCCTTGGAAATGGAATTCAATGTTCAATTGGGTTTTATAAGTGTTAAAGGACTCTAAAAATTACCTAACTAAAGGGGGGGTTTTGATCTAATTAAACTATCTCAAATGAAATTGAAATAAAGTTCCTAAATTCTACCTAATTGCATGAATTATGGTTAATAATAGGCTTGTGGCTAGTTTTGGATTCGTCCCTTGGCATCCACTATCCTTATCCTAATTCAACTGTGATTAATTTTGATATAAGAGTCCCTAATTGTGTTCATTGGCAAAAGATCTTAAATTACCATTCAAGATTCAAGAAACTAGCAATTTGATGTGAATTAAGACCTCAACTCCCATTAAATTACTAATTCTTGTTATTAAGATCTTTGAACACTTAGATGAGTGATTAATCAATCAATTAGCCTCTGAATTTTCACTTTAGAATGTTTAATTAACCAATTAAATTTCAAGGAATTCTTAAATTAGACATTCAAGCACTCGATCTCTCACATGCATTTCATCAAATACCTTGACTGTATACATGGATAATTGTAGGAAATTGAAAATCCAGCACTTAATTCATTCAATTAATCATTCAAAATTCTTCTAATCAATTTCTAACTAGCCATCAATTATAAACTACACAAATCTCAATCATTTACAAGCTTAACCAAGCATGTACAAGAAAATAGAAAAATGTAGAAAAAGATAAGAATCTTAGCCAAAATCCTTTTCTAATCCATGGATTCAAGCTCTTCCAAGGTTGTCCTCCTAGCTAGCCACGAGATGGAGAATTAAAGCTTCATTGGAATGGAGAAATGGTAGAGAATAATGGAGGAGGAATGGCTATGGATGAAGGGGATGGATGCTGGATAGAGTGAATATCACGATAGAATGTTGCGTATATATGAGGAATGTTGCTCTCTATATGGATGAATTAATCCCTAGATCCCCCTGCCTGAGTATGTTTTTTTAATTCCCTTATGAGAAGCATGTGCATCTTATGCCATTATTAATCACGTGCTCTCATTTTCTTCTCTGGATGATTGACGATAGATTAATGTGCGTGGCATGAGATGAATCAATTGCGTGTGTGTGATCTCCCCATTGTAGGATGTGGATTAGATGGTTTGATGTCTGAATGAATGGTCTGGATGAGATGGTGAATGGATGCTACTGCCCGAGTGATTTTATAATTCACCTCACATGCTTATTTTTTTTTTCATTTCACGTGCTTCTTCTTTTGATGAATGGATGAGATGGAATGTGTATTCTGGATAGTAATGTGGAATGATCTCTGCCTCCCAGCTTCAGCCTCCTAATCACGTTCTTTTCACGTGATTAACCCTCCATTTAAAACTCACGTGGTTCTTACGTGTTGCTTGATTCCTTCAACGTGAGTTGACTTAATGTTCCACATAACATAGCTTGTGTGTATTGTGCTTGAAGCTGAATTCTTCATCACAATAATGTGTCTGCACAGTCAGCTCCCAGCTCGTGTGATTCTCCTTGCACAACTTCTTTCCATAGGCTCTTCTTGTTCTCAGCTCCACGTATTTTCCACATAAGCTCTTTTCCTTAATCAAACATGCATGCTCATGGCTTCATTCCTAAAATCCGTGGCTTTTACGTGTTAGTGCTGTGTAACCCTCCAATGATCCCGTGGCTCATGTAGCTTCTTGAATCATTCACACGAGTCCCTTTCCACGAGCTCATGATTTCCTACATCAGATATCTACATCAGAATCTGCATGCATGTATCTTCCTCTATTCAAGCCATCACGCCAGGGCCTTTCTTCTCCTCTGTTTCAGCCACGTTGCTTCCTTCACTCGTGTAGCTTCTCTTCGTTCCTTCTCTACAAGCTTAAGTGTGCTTCATGCAGCTCCTTTCATCCTTTAGCTCATGCTTCTTTCCTTTACTACCTCGAGCCTGTAGCTTCCCTCTGTTTTTGTTATGCATTGAACTCGTAGCTTATCTGTTCAACTCATTCCACGTTCTCCAGCTCATACCTCATCCTCTCAAGCTTCTTCTTTTCACGTAAAACCCAAGACTTCTTCTTGCTTCATGCACCCAAGCTCAAGTTTGAATGCCAACCCTTATTTGAGTGAAGATGGATGAGAGAGCTATATGTAAGTGCTTGACCTGTGAACGTGAGCAGAGGTCTGGACAAATAGAGTGAATGGACTTACGTGTGGATGAAGTGAGCTTATAAACGAAGAGAGGACTGGACGTGGATGTGGCCTCATGGTTCTGTTCACTTGTGTGTATGTTTGCTCTATATAAACTGTAGCTTCTTCCCTATCTTTCCCAGCTAGAAGTAAATGAATGCACCTCTCCAAACACAGCCATGAAGTGAGCTTGTAAACATAGATGAACTCATGCTACTTCTCCTTTGTTCAACCTCGTTCAACTCGAGCCAATATCCATGCTTCCATTCATTTCAAGGGGCTGCATTAAGTGTAGAGTGTGTAAGCATATGGAATGGAGAAACCCTTGCCTCTCTTCATGAAATTCCCTAAAAACAAATAAAATAAAATAAAATAAAATGACTGGAAATAATTAAGTAGGAACAAATTACAAAATTATTTAAAAAGAGATTTATGTATTGAAAATTCAAAATTTTGTAAATTACTTCCTAAATTGCAAATATGGTCAATAAAATCAAATTTCATTCAACTAAATCCATTAAGCCATATTTAATTATTAAAATGACAAAATTAGGAGAATTAAAATATATAAAAATCATACTTATCAATGAACACTTAAGTTTAAACATTAGAGAATATAGTGGCAAATACTAATCCATGTGAGGTACTATCATTGCATTTCATTTTTGTTAAGTATATTGCTATGGTACTTGTTGTATTGATACAAGGGATATGATTTAGAGAGTTAAGATATTGATTTGCTATGATTTTCCTTGTGCTCACTACCTACACATTTTCATTTTTATTTTTTTTCTATTGGCCATTTTTTGGAGTTTTGGTTTCTTTTTCCTAGGAGTGCAAAAGTCCAGGTGTGGGGGAATTTGATAATTCACATATTCTTTATATTCTTACCCATTAATTTTAGAATTTTTATTCATAAATTGATGACACTTTGAGCTTTAATTGGATATTATTTAGTTTAGGAAATAAAATCCTATCTTTTGGAATTTTGTTAAATAAATTAGGCATTTTAATGATTTTATTTTCTAGATGATGATTTCATTTCACGGGCTTTGATTTTTATTTCATTCTTTTTCTTTGCTTAGGGAATTTAATGAAGGATGATTTGGCATGGATGCATGTTAGATTGGGAGAGAGGCATGGGCTCTTCATGCAAAAAGAAGCTTCATGGATCATTAATATATTAGCCTCTTTCTCCCTCTCGGGCCCATTCCCTTACACGTTGAAGTAAGTCCAGCTCTCTCATTCATATTGATTCACACACAATCATCATTCATGCACCAAGTCACGTGGAGGCTCAAGGGAAACACACGGGTTTTTCATTCACATAGCCCACTAATCACACATTCAGGTGATTTGGTCTTAGGTTCTAGGGAATGAAGGAACAGCACACGTGAGAGGTGAGGAAGGGAGCACATGTAAACATCATCAGGAGCTTCATGAAGACACATGAAGAGAGGAGGTGGCTCGAGTTTGGTTTGGATGGATTGAAAATATGAATAAAGACACGAGTTGAATAGGAAGATCCAAATGCATACATGTATGGGAAGAAAAAGGTAGCTACAAAGACCTCTCCTTCACTTGATATACGAATCACAGCTCACTCACACCTGCACAAGCTTCATTCTCATTACATGCATAGGGATAGGTCATACACATTCATTCATGCAGAATCATCCATTTACACATCACACACACAGGCCCTTTTCCTCACTTAAACATACACCACGTCACTTATACACACACACACACCAAGTTGGATGAATCATACTGATAATTCACATATCCTCTATATTTTTACCCATTAATTATGGACTTTTTGTTAATAATTTGATCACACCTTGAGCTTTATTGGATATTATTTGGATTAGGAAATGAAATTTAACCTTTTGGGCTTTTCTTGCATAAATTGAGCATTTTAATGGATTTAATTCTTAGGTGATAATTTTATTTCATGGGTTTTGATTTCATTTCATTTTCTTTTAGAGAATTACGTGAGAAGGAATGTGCAGCACACATAAATCATACATCTTGAATGACACGTACTCTCAGATGTAGACAGCTCTTCATACTCATATGGAAGCATCTCTTCCCATCTGGCCTACATACGTAATAGCTCACATGGAAAGGGAGAGAGGAGACACATGAGCTGAAAAGTCTAAAAAGCATATGAGTTGATCGTGCATAAGGCTAGCCCACGTCACACAAAGAGCATGCACGAATTTAAGAAGGCAGCACGACTCCAGGTCTCCATGATACACCACACTCTCGTATTCATTTACACATACAAACATACATGTGAGGGGGACCACCAGCTCATGAAACCCACCTAGTACACAAAGCACGTGAGGAGGACATGGAAAATGTGATTATTCTCCAATTCTTTTGAAGTTCCAACACATTGATACACAGCTTAATTTTCATAGCTAGACATCCACGTCACTCTCAAAAGTCCAGCTCAAACACAGCACGTTACAAGTCCTTCCAGTCTAGCATTCACACATAAACACATGGGTTGCTTCATGCAACAGCTATCATGTGAAGATAGGAGAAGAAGCCATGGGTTTAGTGAGGGAGAAACATAAAACAAAGGAGGCTTCACGTCCAGCCATGTACACACTCTCTATACACAAGTCCAGGTTACGGTTTTCATCCCTCCACACTTATAAGCACAGACACACAGCTCACTCCACTCATGGGTTCCGGCACACACTCACATCATATAGCATTCATCCACTCATTCCACACACATGGTTCTCTTCCATGAGCTTCACGATGGCAATCTACTTCTTCAGACATTCTAGAAGCATGGCAGAAAAGATGTGCAATAAAGGAAAAAGAAAAGAAATGCACGAGCAACATACACCTGCAGATTTAACACACTCCACGGGTTACCTCATGTAGCAGCTATAGGAGGAAGCTTCACGTCACTCTTCCATGTACATGCAAGGTTGGTCCACATCACAAAAGAGGCATGTGAAGAGGAGAGTCTCTCGGGTTGTGGGAGGAAAAGTTGGAGAGAACACGTGATCATTAAAAAGAGAGTGAAAAGCACGTGAGGGAGGAAGGGAAACACGTAGGGTAGCAGCAAAAGATGGGAATGAATAAGTGAGACACGTGCTTCTTATAAGGGGTTTTTGGAAAGGAAAAGGGGGCAAAACGTGCTGGGGGAGAAAGGAGCTCCTAGACATGGAGAAAGAGGCAAGAGTATTCCACAAGTTTTGAGCTCCAGGGACACAAAATGCGAGGCATTCACTTCCTTTCATCAAGCAATGGCCGTGGCTTCCTTCTTCTATTTTCCTCCATCCATCTCTTCAATGGAAGCTTGAAATTGCTTGGGTAGCTAGTTGAAGATGTGACTTCCATGGATGAAGATTTGAACTCTAAGATGCATTTCTAAATTGGCTAAATTCTCTTCTCTCCATCCTTTACCTTCAGCATTGATTTCTTTGTTTAATTTGACTAGGTTTAGCTTATTACTTGGAGAATTTGGTGGCTAAATGTACTAGATTAATTGCTTTATATTTTGATTGTGACTTCATATTTGGAGATTTATTTTGATGCCTAAGTGTTTTAAGAAATTCTAAACTTAATGACTGTCTAATTTGCTAGTTATTTCCTCTTGTTTTTAGGCTAATTAGTGCAATGGTAATTATATTAAGTAGCAAGACTTTTGTGTGATTATTATACTTAAGGCATTCCTTAATCTAATTGGTCAATTAGCAACTCTAAGCGGATTGTTTAGCTACTTTAGTAAGCACTTAGGTACTGTTTTTTGTGTTCTTATCCCTAACTCAAAGGGATAATTTTTCAAGGTTCCTTGTGGTTGTAATTTTCTTGATAATTAGTAATTTGAGTCTTAGATGGTAATTCAAGAATTTTTATAAAGAATACACTAAGAACCAATATTTTAAGTCCCAATTTTGGTATATTAAAAGGGAGCAAGGATAATTGAATTTTAGGAAGTCTATTTAAAGGCTAGTTACCATACTTTTCCTAATTGTTGTCGTCAGTTAGTCTTAAGTTTTTAATTCTTTTTATTTTCTTTAATCCAACTAGAATTTAGTAATTCAAAAGCCCCCTAAAAAATTTCTCATTTATTGCCACTAGAAGAACTTTTTCATAAATAATTAAAAGTAAAAACTCCCTAGAAAATGACCTAGGTTGTACCATTAATTACAAATCTTTAATCAACCTAGTTTATTTGAAGTTGCTCAATAGAACTATCAAAATTGGCCCCGTTGTTGGGGAGTTTGGATTCTTAATTGTTTGAAAGAGGTTTTCTAGTGTTTTTGCTTTGTTTTAGTTCTATTTTTGTATAGTGTTTGCCCTATTTTAGACTTGGTTTTTGGTCTTTTCAGTTGCTTGAATCAATTGCTCTGCTTGCTAAAATTTTTGTTTGATGTGCCCAAAAAATCTTAAACTTTGTTTTCTAAGGTTTTTGGATGTTTTGAGCAACATTTATAGCTTAGTTATTAGGTTCACTATTTTTAAGCTGAATTCCAAAGTTTAAGGCACTTTTTTCTAATGTTTTAGTATTTTCTTGAATTTTCAAGGATTTTTTTAATTTGTTAAGATTTATTTTCTTTATTTTTGTGAGCTTCTTTTGTGTGATTTGTCTTTGTTTTTGAGTATCTATATATGTTAAGTAGTTGTTAGTTTAATTTGGATTTAATCCTCTTGCCTTTTGGTGTAAGGAATTGAGCTAATTTGGTTACTGATTTGATTGTTTAGTTTGCTTTGATTTTTCTCGAACCATTTGCCCAAAAAATTTTGAAACTTGGTACTTAAATATTTTGGGTGGTTCTGAACAAAAGTTACACCTAATGCTATGAGATAGCCCCTAGATTAGCCAAATTCCTTTGTCTTCTTTGATTTTTTCATTTTTCAAGTATTTTTCTAGTTTTGTAGACATTTTCTCTATTTTTCTAGATTTATTGTTTTATTTTTCTTTGTTGATTTTTGTGCTATTTCTTAGTTTTTAATTGCCTAATTGGTTTATGACAAGGTCTTCTAGTGAGAAATTGATTGATTTGGACCTTAAAATTGAAAGAACCTTTAGAAAGCAAGTAAAGATTAAGAAAAATAGTGATAGTGTAGAAAATAGTGGTAATAATTCTTCTATTTTTGATTGTGTGCAAGGAATTGATTGTGTGCTTCAATTTGTTAGTAATAATATGGCTAAAAAAGAGTAAGTGAATGCTAATATGAATATGCATGTTCAAGCTAACTTGAATGCAAATGCAAATTTGAATGATAACATGCATGCAAGAACCGTTAGGGAATTGGCAGCTCCTAATGTGCACTATCAAAATCTTTGTATACAATATCCAGAATTAAATGTAAATTTTAAGCTTAAGTTTGGTTTGATTCACTTACTTCATAAATTTTATAGACTTGCAAGAGATGACCCTTATAAGAATCTGAAGGAATTTTATGTTGTTTGCTCTATAATGTAGCCACAAGGAATATCATAAGAACAAATTAAGCTTAGAACATTCCCTTTTTCTTTGGATGGTGTGGCTAAAGACTGGCTATACTATCTGCTCTTTGGTGCTATTACTTCTTGGGATCAACTAAAGAGGCTTGTCTTAGAAATTTTTTTTCCTATTTCTTGCACTACATCAATAAGAAAAGAAATTTGTGGGATTAGACAGAATAGTGGAGAGACCCTGTATGAATATTGACAAAGGTTCAAGAGATTGTTGGCTAGTTGTCTTCACCATCAAATTTTTGATCAGCTACTAATTCACTATTTATATAAAGGGCTACTAAATATGGATAGAAACATAATAGATGCTACTTTTAATAGGGCTTTAGGTGATTTGACACCTGCAAGAGCCTGGGAGTTGATTGACAAGATTACTCAAAATGCACAACAGTTTGGTGTGAGGCAAATAGTGAGAGGAGTCAATGAGTTGTATGCTCCACATTATGATCAAAGACATGAGAGAAAAATTGATGAGATGTCCTTTGTGCTCCGATAGCTTGCTTTAGCTTAGCAACAACCACAGTCAGCCTCTATTCCATCTCAAACTTATACACCACAGTCCTATGCTACTTAGATGCATTCATATCTATAGTGTTATGCACCTAATTAGACATCTACCTCTACTGCCTTAGTGGGACCCTTATGTGATATATACTGTTAGGGCAATGATTGATCGGCTTCAAGAGCAAGTCCAGGCTCATGCAGCGACTGTGCAAGTGCTACAACAGCTACATGAAAGTATGAATAAGCGGAATGAGGAGGTGCCAATGGAGAACCGTGTGGGTGCTGGTCATAACCCTAGTATGGGACACCAAGGGGAGGATAGTGACCTCTCTATTGCATTAGCTAAATTCAGAAAAGTTGATCCTTTATTGTTCTTAGGGGAGTTAGATACTGAGAAAGCCGAGAGATGGTTGATGCAACTGGAGAAAATCTTTGAGGTTATGACCTGCACTACAGAACAAAAGGCAAGGTTGGCTATCTACAAGTTAGAGGGTAAGGCTGAACATTGGTGGAGGAATGCCTCCATATTGTTGGTTGTAAGAGAGATACCCTTGACCTGGGAAAGTTTTCAAACAGCTTTTGAGAGCAAATATTTCCCATCATCGGTGAGGGCAGATAAGGAAGCCGAGTTTAACTTCTTTGAGCAAGGAGATATGAATGTAGACCAATATGCAGCTAAATTCATCCAATTGTCTCGCTTTTCCTCTTACTTGAAGCGCTTCGATGATGAGCCATGGAAGGCTGAGAAGTTTCAAAGAGGCTTAAGGCCGGAGATTAAGGATAAGATTGTATCTCTACAGATCTGCAATTTTGATGAATTGGTGGAAAAGTGTAGAGTGACGGAAAGGGCTGTGATGGAGAGTGAGGCCAAGCGGAAGAAAACCTTGGAAGATAAACGTGACCGAGGCATGGAGCCCTTTAGGGGCGAAAGCAAGAAAGGAGCCAATAGTGGAAGTGGCTCTTGGGGAAGGAGACCACTCCCAAGGAATGTCCCTTAAAGAAGAAGCATGGGACCACCAAGGAGTGCAATAAGTGCCCCACCTGCTTGTGCCAAGTATGGGAAGAACTATGGGAATGGGCCATGCCCAGTATGCTATAATTATGGGAAGCCTGGGCACTATGCACGAACTTGCACGGTGTCACGGGAGTAGGCCTCATCGGTTAAGCCCCCTATCCATGGAAGGGTGTTTGCACTTACGCAGCAAGAGGCTAGTAGATCCCCTAGTCTGATCCGAGGTACTTTACTTGTCCATAATCATGTCATAGATGCATTGTTTGACTCGGGTGCGACTCACTCATTCATCTCATATGACTGTGTTAAGCATCTGGGTCTTAAAATTAGTCTGTTGCCATTTGAATTATCTGTGTCCACCCCTATTGGATATTCTATGATTACACCTGATGTATGCTTAAATTGTACTATACAATTGGATAGCCGTTGTACTACCCTTGACTTGATTTGCATCCCTTTGTGTGACTTTGATGTAATCATTGGTATGGACTGGTTGTCGGCTAATAATGTGATACTTGATTGTAACTGTAAGACTGTTTCCTTACCTATAAATATACTTGAAACTGGTCCTGTGACTGAGCTTACTTGTGTGTCTGCCACCCAAGCCAGGAAGTGCCTTAGGCGTGGTTGCCAAGGGTTTCTAGTATTCTTTTCATTGCATGTTAAGGTTGATGATGGGTTAGAGGATATACCTATGATTAGGGAGTTCCCTGAGATTTTTCCTAAGGAGTTTAGTGGACTACCTTCAGAGAGAGAGCTAGAATTTTTTGTTGATTTGGTACCTGGTACGGGTCCGATCTCTAAGGCTCCGTTTAGAATGGTGCCTGCTAAGTTGGTTGAGTTGAAGAGTCACTGATCCAAGGTACTTTACTTGTCCATAATCATGTCATAGATGCATTGTTTGACTCGGGTGCGACTCACTCATTCATCTCATATGACTGTGTTAAGCATCTGGGTCTTAAAATTAGCCTGTTGCCATTTGAATTATCTATGTCCACCCCTACAGGATATTCTATGATTACACCTGATGTATGCTTAAATTGTACTATACAATTGGATAGCCGTTGTACTACCCTTAACTTGATTTGCATCCCTTTGTGTGACTTTGATGTAATCATTGGTATAGACTGGTTGTCGGCTAATAATGTGATACTTGATTGTAACTGTAAGACTGTTTCCTTACCTGTAAATATACTTGAAACTGGTCCTGTGACTGAGCTTACTTGTGTGTCTGCCACCCAAGCCAGGAAGTGCCTTAGGCGTGGTTGCCAAGGGTTTCTAGTATTCTTTTCATTGCATGTTGAGGTTGATGATGGGTTAGAGGATATACCTGTGATTAGGGAGTTCCCTGAGGTTTTTCCTAAGGAGTTTAGTGGACTACCTTCAGAGAGAGAGCTAGAATTTTTTGTTAATTTAGTACCCAGTACGGGTCCAATCTCTAAGGCTCCATATAGAATGGCACCTGCTGAGTTGGTTGAGTTGAAGAGTCAACTAGAAGAGTTACTTGAGATAGGGTTTATTACGCCAAGTGTGTCTCCATGGGGAGCACCAGTATTATTTGTCAAGAAGAAAGATGGTAGTCTTAGGCTTTGTATTGACTATAGGCAATTGAACCAAGCGACTGTCAAAAATAAATACCCTTTGCCTAGAATTGATGACTTACTTAACCAATTAGCTGGAGCGTCGGTCTGTTCAAAGATTGACCTTAGATCGGGATATCACCAACTTAGAGTCAAAGCTGAGGATGTACCTAAAACTGCCTTTAGGACTAGATATGGCCATTATGAATTCCTAGTTATGCCTTTTGGGTTAACCAATGCCCCTTCCATTGTTATGGACTACATGAACAAGATTTTTAGGCCTTATCTTGACCGGTTTGTGGTAGTATTCATTGATGACATTCTTGTCTACTCTAAAAGTAGTGAGGAGCATGAAGAGCATCTTATGATAGTTCTTCAAACCTTGAGAGAGCATCAGTTGTATGCTAAGTTGAGCAAGTGTGAGTTTTGGTTACGGGAGGTCAAATTCCTAGGTCATGTGATATCAGAACAAGGGGTAATGGTAGATCCTAGCAAGGTAGAGGCAGTACTGAATTGGGAGAGACCCAAAATAGTGACCGAAATCTGTAGCTTCTTAGGTCTAACTGACTACTACAGAAGATTTATTAAGGGATTTTCTCAATTAGCCATGCCTTTGACAAAGTTGACTAGGAAGGACTAACCATTTGTGTGGGATGCTAAGTGTGAGAATGCCTTTCAAGAGCTTAAGGATAGGCTTACCACCGCACCTGTGTTAGTGATACCTGACCCTAAAGAGACATTCACAGTCTATAGTGATGCTTCTAAGAAAGGATTAGGGTGTGTCTTAATGTAACAAGGTAAGGTGATAGCCTATACCTCTAGACAACTTAGACCTTATGAGGAGAATTACCCTACCCATGACTTAGAGCTAGTAGCTGTGGTTTTTGCCCTTAAGATTTGGAGGCACTATCTCTATGGTGCCCAATTTGAAGTGTATAGTGATCATAAAAGTTTGAAGTACTTGTTTGACCAAAAGGAGTTGAACATGAGGCAAAGGAGGTGGATGGAATTCCTTAAGGACTATGATTTCTCCTTAAAGTATCATCCAGGGAAGGCGAATGTGGTCGCCGGTGCCTTGAGTAGGAAATCTATTCACATGGCAATGATGATGCTTAAGGAGCAAAGGTTGATTGAAGAGATGAGGGATTTGAGTTTATCAATTTCAATGAACCCTAGTAGCAT
This sequence comes from Erythrophleum ivorense, assembly GCA_026724425.1. Lineage (NCBI taxonomy): Eukaryota > Viridiplantae > Streptophyta > Magnoliopsida > Fabales > Fabaceae > Erythrophleum > Erythrophleum ivorense. The sequence continues at coordinate 60,516 of JAIUCV010000042.1, forward strand.
TCTTTTGGGAGAATTGAGGATAGAAAATGACCTTAGGAAGAGAATTAAAGAGGCCCAAGAGCTAGATGCCTACTGGGGAGGAATTAAAGAGCAACTGGGGAGTGGTGAGGTCAAAGACTTTGACCTATCAGAAGATGGTTTGGTGAGGTACCAGGGAAGAGTGTGTATACCCAAGGATGAAGAGTTGAGGAACATAGTGTTGTCAGAAGCTCATAAGAGTAGGTACACCATCCATCCGGGTACTACTAAGATGTATAGGGATCTAAAGAAGAGCTTTTGGTGGCCTGGGATGAAGTCGGACATAGTGGAGTTCGTTGCTAGATGTCTAATCTGTCAACAGGTTAAGATTGAGCACCAAAGACCTACAAGTTTGTTACACCCTTTAGAAATTCCTGAATGGAAATGGGATAGTATATCTATGGATTTTGTGATGGGTTTGCCTAGAACATCCTCGGGTTATGATGCTATTTGGGTGATCGTGGATAGATTAACGAAGTCTACCCACTTTCTACCTATTAGAGCCACTTATTCCTTAGATAGACTAGCTCAACTGTATGTTCGTAAAATTGTAAGATTGCATGGTGTTCCTAATAGCATTGTGTCAGATAGAGACCCAAGATTAACATCAAAATTTTGGCGATCTCTACAAGAAGCTTTGGGTACTAGTCTTAACTTTAGCACTGCTTATCACCCTTAGTCTGATGGACAAACTGAGAGGACCATTCAGACCCTTGAGGACATGCTTCGAGCGAGTGTACTAGAGTTAAAAGGGAGTTGGGATGTGTACTTGCCTTTAGCTAAGTTTGCTTATAATAATAGTTACCATTCCAGTATCCAGATGGCACCATTTGAGGCACTTTATGGGAGGAAGTGTCGGTCGCCTTTGTGTTAGGTAGAACTTGGTGAAAGAAGTCTCTTAGGTCCATACATAGTGGATCAAACTACCCATCAAATAGAACTCATCAGAAAGAAGTTATTGGCTGCCCAGAGTAGGCAAAAGAGTTATGCGGATAAGAGAAGGAGACCCTTAGAATTTGAGATAGGAGACCATGTGTTCCTTAAGGCTACTCCAGTGACGGGTGTAGGACGGTCTATCAGGACAAGAAAGCTTAGTCCTCATTATCTTAGTCCTTTCCAAATCCTTCAAAGGATAGGACTCGTGGCCTATAGAGTTGCTTTACCTCCAAACGTGGCCAGATTGCATGATGTGTTCCATGTGTCCTAATTGAAAAAGTATCACCCGGACCCTTTGCATGTCATTGAGCATGAGAATGTGCTTCTACAAGATGATTTGTCTTATGTGGTTGAGCCAGAAAGGATTGTGGACTCCAAAGTCAAATAGCTGTATAATAAGGACATCCCCCTGGTAAAGATAGTGTGGAGGGGACTTACTCTAGATGAAGCAACCTGGGAAACAGAGGAAGCGATGAGAAAGGATTATCCTGCATTATTTGAGTAAGGTATGTCTAATTTTGAGGACAAAATTTCTAAAAGGAGGGGAGAATGTAACACCCCATAATTAATTAAGGTGTTAATCACGGATTAGATTAACTAGGAATAATTAATATGGGATAATTAGGCAAGTTAAGTAAATGGAGATTGTAGAAAGGTAAATTTATTAATATGAATTTGAGATTTAATTGGGAGAGAAATTTCATCTAGGCCCAAATTAATGTAGAAGGCCATGATAAGAGGCTAATAGAGGCCCAATAAGCTAGGTGTAGACCCAATTTGATCCAATGTGATGGAGGCCCAATACCCACCTTGTATAGACTCTTCTAAGTGGCCCAATAACCCTTGTGCAGACCCAAATTCTTAAGCTCTTCAAACTTGGCCTAAACCTAATTAAACTTCAGCAACCCAATGCAAAAAAACAAAAAACTGGCCCAGTAAAATTCTGCAGCCCAACACTTCAAAACTGGCCCAACAAGCTAAAATCTGAAGCCCAAATGAAGTTAGACCTTAGAGCAACCCATGACTCATATTTGACCCAACTAAAACCCAACCTAAACCCTAATGCTTCAGCCACTTTCTTATTTGCTAAAACTTAAGAAGCAAAATTCGAAGGTTGAGAAGGAGGCTAAAGTTGAGGGTAAGAATTCTGCATTTTCTTACATTTAGAGCAAGATTTAGTCAAGGTAATAGTTATATAACTTAATCCCCTCATCTTTCGCTATAAATTGGCCTAATTAATTTTTCATTTGGAGTATTTTCACCCTACCCAAAATCTGAAATATGAGAATTTGGGGATTTTCTTGGTGAAATTCGTAGGTTGAGGTTAGGGCTGACCTTGGGTGAGTTTAAACCCTCCATTTTGATGCTCAATTGTTAATTTGAGACCCCCATAGCTGATTTATAAAATGGGTATTAATTCTGTACGAATTTGCTTAGGATTTTGGGTGGAATATTGAGTTTTCTGGTGAAGGACATTCTAATCCGATTTTGGGATTTGTGATGGCTGTTGCAAATTTATGTAAAAGTGAGGTAACTGGAATTTATATTAATTCCATGCATATATCTGATTTAATTTCATATGTTGTTGTATATGAATGATTTGAAATGTTGAATGAATTGGTTGGCTATTTGTTGAATTGTGATTGGATCTTGTGAGTCCATGGTGGAGCTGCGGTGCGGCTGCCACCCGTACATGTGCTTCAATCGAGCACCGAGTTATGATCAAACCCCAGATGCATAGAGCCCCAGTTGTGCTCAATAGAGAGTAGGTGCCGTGGACAGGCCTCTCCCGGTGTTAATGGCCTTTAACATGTGATAATATGATTGCTAGTATGGGATAGTAATCATGATAGCCTAATTGTTTCATTTACTGATATGATGGATATGATTCTGATGTTGATTTTGATTCATGCATATATGCTAATTAAACTGGATATATGATGGAATTGCCTTGGTTATTGAGATTTATATCTCACCCCGTTTCATGGGATTAACATTTCAGGTGAAGGTTCTTTGGGTAAGGATAAAGGGAAGCAAGTGGATGAAAATCCATGAGCTCCAACATATGGTAGAAGGCTACACTTAGGCTGGCTTATTTAGTAGAGATGCAATTTTGTTATTAGTTTACATAGCATCATCATGTATTCATATTGCCAAGTGTAGGCGTTCATATTTTGTTTGATTGAAATGTAACCGTTAAGGATTTAAGTCTCATTATAGTTGAATATTAATGTATGAACTTATAGTATCATATATATAGTTTTGTTGAAATTGTGATATGGATTACCATATAGGAATTGTAATCATATGATGCCTTGGATGTGGACATAAGCTATTATTGAATGGAATCTTTATGGAATATGCATGGGATGTTAATTGCTGCTAATGCATGTGTTCTTGCTATCATATATTCATGAATTTGCTGAAATGAGCTAGTTGGGCAAGTAGGAAGTAGTATTTAAGTTTTACAATGGTAATGGATGGATTGATTGGTAAATAGGGTAAATAAACACCATTAGAATCACGTAAAATAAGGAAAGGTGGACCTGGAGTGTTTCTAAGATGAGATTTGGAGTGTAGGGGGCAAAATTTGGGGTAATGTAGTAATAGGAGGGAGTCTCGTCGTGGCTAAGAAGGCTTCATCGCAGCTAAATGAGAGACAGAGTCGAAGGGAGCCACAGCATAACCAATCCCGTCGTGGCGAAAGGGAAGAAAATTGGCCCAGAGAGTGATAGTGGCAAGGAGCGCCGTAGCCTGATAAATCTCGTCGCGGCTCAAAGTGGGAAAAATCGCCCAGGACGGTGACAGAACGGGAACTCGCCGCGACGTAATAGGTCCTGTTGCGGTGTGAGTCGAGGAAATTAATTAAGAGTTGGACAGTAGCAAAACTCATCGCGGCGCAAATACATTGCGCCGAGATGAGAATCGTGGGAGTTGAGAACTATAGTTCCAGGAGGTATTTCTGCCGTGGCGCCATATAGGTTGGCCGCGGCGAGATTTGTGAAATTTGTCCAGTGATTCTAGAGAGCAACTTGGCCGTGGCGAAGAAGGTATAGGTCGCGGCGCAAGTCCCCAACCTACTCCTTTTAGCCTAGAAACCCCAATTTCTTCAACGGTAATGGTAAGAGATGATATAGGAACACTTGTGGGAGGTTATTGGGTATTGAAACTAATAGACGGTTGAATCATAAACCCCTTATAGTAGTAGGATTTCTTTTATACAAATTTTGTTTTGTTGAGGTGGTATGGTGATGACTCTAACATCAAGGTTCAAATTTTTCCCATATTTTCACAATGTGATAAATTGTAACCATTCAAACCTTGATAATTAATTATTAATTGTATATTTAACCATAATTACAATGATTAGAAGGGAGGGTTATCACACCCATAGTTTCCACAACCTCTAAGAACCATAAAGAACTCAAATTTCCTATTTAAAAAGCCCTCTTGTGAGTATTATAAAATTTCACAAAAATTACAAAAATGCCATTATGTTACATAGCTATTTCGTTAAATTCCATCTAGTTATTTTATCCTTTGTTTCAGGGCACCTTTGGCCTCCTATTTTCATTACTTGATGTCTGAATCATTATCCTAATTTTTCTAGACCTTAACCAATTCATTTTAAAAGACTTGCTTTTAAAACGTATCTATTTCTATTGTTTTTACGAAAACCAGACATTACAAGTGGGATGTGATATTAAAGGCTAGGGAGCTTATTTATAAAGTTTTCCAAAATTTCAAGTTAGTCCTTATATTTGGTTCTTTTCATTTGGACTCATTTTAACTCCTTTTTCAGAACTGTCTTTTTCATCATGAAATTTAGGTCCTCTAATTCATTAAATGCCTTTGGTTTCATCCAAATTAGATTTTAGAACAATCAAGAATGCATGCATGATATTCAAGCAATTAGTGAGTATACATAAATTATTTTCCTTGGCACATAAACTCATACATCACAAACATAAGCTCTTAAGGCATTGGTTTAGCCTCATCCATTTTTCTTAGGGCTTTTGGATTTGCCTCACCTACTTTCAAGGGACTTTTGACTTAGCCTCACTCTTCTTGAGACTTTTGGCTTTGTCTTACTCATTTCTAGGGACTTTTGGCTCATCCTCACCCTTGCTAAGGGACTTTTGGCATCACCAAACCTATGCAAGCCATAATGCAATCATAAATACATTTCAAGGAATATAATGGCGCCATAACATGTAAACATAGGCTAGAAACATTTCTCATGGCTTAAATGTACATATAAGCACTCAATGACAAGAAAACACCTAATCTATGCATGCGAGAAAAGTTAGAGAGCTACCTTGAAGCAAGAACTCAACACTTTTTCCTTCATTATTATTCCCCCTTTTCGGCCACACACTTGCAATTAGGTGGAGCTTGATTCCTTTGGCCTAAACACATTAAATAGGCTACAATTACATTATGGAAGTAAGCTCTAGCATCACACACTCTTTGTGGAAGCTCACTTTTTTCTATGGTTACATAATGGTTTCATATAAGAGCTAATGAAGCAAGTGCTAGAATTCAAGATTTTAGCTCCATTTTCTCCTTCTATCTAGATCTCTTGACTCCATTTAAGCCTCTTGGAGTCATTATAAATTCATTCCTAAGAGCCTAAATACAAGTTGCTTCTTTAAGTCTTAAATTGGAAGCTATACTCCCATCTCATTACCTATACTTTCTAAAATTTTTCCAAGGCTTCCTTTGATGTTCTTCTATCATATTTAGTCCCTTTCTAACCTTGGAAAAATTTAAAACTCTCCCTAAGTACAAGATCCATGCTTGGCCGAGACAATGGACACCTTTTGGACCCATGGAGCTAGCTTTGTTTTCTTAAAGGAAATGACACATGTAAGGATTTCTAGGTGTCTCAAGAACCCACATACACTCTTAGACAATTAAAAATACCAGTAGAAAGCTTTATACATGTAACATTTGGTTTGTCGTAAAAACACCGATGTGAGTTAATTTGAAAAGCAAGTCTCTTGAATTGAATTAGTTGAGGCTAGCTAAAATTAGAATAAAATTTTAAATGATGAAAAATGAGGATCTAAGATCTACGATGTCTGAAAACTCGAGCCAGATGAGTTAAAAGAATTTGTGAAAGAAAGTGGGGTATTTTCATAATTTTCTAGCAAATTTGGAAAACTCATAAGAGGGCTTTTTAAACAAGAAATTTGAACTTTCTAAGATTCTCAGAGGCCCTGAAAACCATAGAAACTCTCAGAATAGTTGAAACCCCTCCGGTGAGCGATTTCGGGGGTCAGTAAACTGAATGGTTTGTAATGGTTTTAAAATCCAAATTAGTGATTTCAAAGCTAATTTATAAGATTGAAAGCCTAAATATTATAATGGAAAAGACAAATTTCGAAAAGGAGCTGAAATGAGCCTAAAATAAAAGAGCCAAAAAAGGGACTAAAATGTAAAAGTAAAAGTTATTAAAGTGACTCCTCCCCTTCCATATAGCACGTGGCCCTCCCCCAATCTGATTAACTAGCCATTTTTCTGCCCAAAACAAAGGAGAAGACCAAGGGAATTAGGTGCACCATAGAAGGAGAAGAAGAAGGAGAAAAATAAGGAAAAAGGTAAGGAAAGATTTAGAATTTCAAGTTTCTCCCTTATCTAAAGTTGTTATCCTCCTTCCCACCCCTCTTTCCATGGTTTTGTTATTCATTTGGGGCTATTTTTGGTCTGGTCCAAAGGAGGAAGATTGGATTTTGAAGGAGAGGAATTCACCAATTAAAAGAGCTTTTGAGATAAGCTGGAAATCAAGGTAATTTCATTGTCTTCCATGCCTTCTTCTTGTTGCTTCCTCTTGTGTAAGTTTTGATCTCATATAGAACAACTAAGATGGAGTTAATTCTTTTCATAACCAAGCAAGGAACTCATGTTTTAGAGTGTGGGAAACAAGATAATGCAAAGAAATTCAAGAAAGGACCATTAGAATTCAAGATGGAAAAGCTAAGGATTCAAAGACCTATACTAAAATCTAATTTTGTCCAAGGATGTTCTAGCTTATATGAGAGTTTAATTGAGTTTCTAAGATCCCTAAGAAGCCTCCCAAGTGCCTCTTCCTTCAAGGAAAAATTGAAAACTCCATGGGTCCCTAAACATAATGTTAGTCTCGGCCAAGACCTCCATGGATACCTAGAGAGTGTTTTAAATTTTTCTAAGCTTAGTTTGGGACTATATATGATGGAAGAATACAATAGGAAGTCTTGGGAGAAATTTAGGAAGCCTAGATGGTGAGATGGAGGTGTAGATTCCATAATGTAGCATAATAAAGCAACTCCTAGCTAGGCTCTCCAAAATGAGTGTGTGATGGCTCAAAGGAGTCTAAATGGAGTCAAGAGTCATAAATTGAACAAAAGAATAGAGCCAAGATCATGAATTTGTATAGTTTCTTCATTAGGTGATTTATGGAACCATAATTGAGCCATTTGAGAAAGTAGGCTTCCATAGTGTGTGTGTGGAGCTAGAGCTAGTTTCAAGAACGTAATTGGGTTATTTATGGAAAAGTGTCTAGGCCAAAGGAATCATACTCCACCCACTTGCAAGTGTGTGACTAAAAGAGGGAAAGAACAATCAACGAAAAGTGTGTGTGTTTGCATTCAAAGTAACTCTCTAACTTTTTTCTCATGCATTCTTAGTTATTTTCTTGTCTTGGATGTGTGTATGTGTGTTTTGTGCCATAAGAAATGTGTATACCTATTTTCTACATGACATGGTAACATTATGTGCATAATATGTGTTTTATGAATGCTATTTGGCTTGAATGAGTTTGGTGAAGCCAAAAGTCTCTTAGCAAATGTGAGGATTAGCCAAAAGTCTCTAGGATTGGGTGAGACAAAGCCAAAAGTCTCAAGAAAAGTGAGGTTTAGCCAAAAGTCCCTTAAAAATGGGCAAGGCAAGTCCAAAAGTCCTCAGTAAAGGGGGTGAGGTTTGACCAATACTCTTGAAAGCCAATGAGTGATATGTAAGAGCTTCTTGCACATGAAAATGATTATAGTAGCTAAAGGTTCATACATGCATTCTTGGACTTGAAATTATGGCTTTTATGTATGATTGGAAGGGTTAAGAGCTATTGGGATTCTTAGAATCTCACTCTTCCCTCTCCAATGTCTAAATATGTCTAGGTAGACAAAGTGAGCCAAGAAATGGGAGCCACCACACTTGAAGATAAGGATTTTGACAAAGAACTTACTAAATGGTCATTTTGTAAATATTTTATTGTCAAAAGATGTAACTTTATGTTGTATATGATGTGTAGCCACTTGAACCTCTAACACTATAACTTCTAGCTCATCATATCATATATATACATGCCTCACATCATTATATTCATGAAGATATAAGGCAAAAGGGGAAAAATAGTTACTTTCTTTGCGTTGCGTCGTACTGAAAAATTCCATTCAGTGTCATGTGGACCGTGTGAGCTCATGCTATATATTCTCATATTTAAATACATCAATACAACTCATATCCATCTCAAAATCATGCCCACAACTCATAGAAACCAAAATAGAACTCAAAATAATGAAGTATATTTTCGGCCAGATTTGGCTTCTTTTCTAATCAAATTTTGAAAAATCATAACTAATTCTAGAAAAATCAAAATCATGCAATCTTGGTTATTCTTGGAAGCTATGGATGTCTAATTCACACTAAAAATATGTTTAGACCATAACATTTATCACAGAGGGCGTTTGACATCTAAAATAGTCCAAAGGTCAGACTGAATTCTAGAACTGTCACAGAATTCTGCAGAAAACTTTGAAAATATCCAATTAATTCCACAAAACTCCAATCCATGAAAATGATACTAATCTGGAAAGATATTGATCCATGCAAATGATAGAGAGGAAAAATATCTCCAGATCAGTTCATCAAGCCCAGACTTTGGAATTCAATGGAACAGTACCTCTGGTCAGGCAAAATTACTGATAATGGACAGAGAAACTTTAAAAATTCATATCTCCCTCTCTCAACCTCCAATTGAGGTGCTTCTAGTTAGAACGAGTCACTGTGATTGTCTAGTTTCTCTGTGTAAAATTTCGTGGCAATTGGACATCATTTGAGCCTTGTGTGATAGAAAACAATTTTGGACCAAATTAATAGTGCAGCAACCAGAAACCATGAAAATTGCCAACTTTGAGAAATCATCAAATATTCTGTAGACCTCCAAAAATTATGATCTTTATCTTCCCAAAAAGATCTTAATGATACCTAATCTCATGCCAAATTTTAGATTAATACTAACTCATTTGGCCAAAAAGTGACATAGCGTTCTATTATGGTCAAATTTGGCTCCATATGGGATACTAAATTTGCCAAATGGCTTTCCCTTGGTAGTGGCACCTTTTGAACAAGTCTAAAAGTATATTTAAGACTTGTGTGAGCTGACCAAATAGTCCCAAGCCTCATGTATCTCATTTTGGCCCTTCAACCTACACTTATGCACATTTCCATCAAACTTCCAATTTGCATAACTTGGCATTACATACCCAAATTCATTTCTAAAGTTCATATACCATATCCATATATGTATACATCATATAATATCATATTTACATGTGTCTTAAGAGTCATGTGCCATTTACAATAATCATATACATCATTGAACATCATTATGGTTCAAAAAGGGTAAAAGCTAGACATATGAATGCCAATTTCTCTTTTTCAATGTTGTTGGCTCCCATTGCCATAGTTACTTAGTCCACTTAGTATGTTAGAGCATTGGAGAGGAGGGGATGAGATTCAATGAATCCCAATAGCTCATCTCCCATTCAATCATACAAAATGGATGCAAACAAGTCTCATGAATGCATGTATGGTCATGTTGACATGTGCAAACATTCAAGAAGCATTTTTTATCACTTGAGAATATCATACATAGCATACCAAGGCTTGCCAAGCAAGTAGATTGGCCTCACCCAATTTCTTGTGGATATTGGACTTGCCTCACCCATTCTTTAAGACATTCTTAGACTCAACCATGCTCTTGGGAGTCCATCTTGCTTTTGGGAGACTCTTTGCTTTGTCTCAAATCTTAAGGGTTCTTGGCTCATCCTCACCATGGTTAAGGGTTCTTGGCTTCACCACACTCAAGCAAACCCAAGCACACATCAAGACATCATATGAAACATAATATGTCATCATAAAACCATGGCATATGAAATCATGCTATCACACTTTTCATGACTTGAAAATACACATACACACATTCTAAGATAAACTAAGCATACATCCATGCATGAGAGAAGGTGGAGAGAGCTACCTTGGAAGCAATTAGACACTTTTTCCTTAAACCTTGAGTCCTCTCCCTTGACCTCACATACCCAAGAAGGTAGAGATCATTTCTCTTGGCCTAGACACACTAAAAGAAACATGAATTACTCATGGGAATAAGCCTTGGCATTATATGCACTTTACATGATGCTACTTTGGTTTATGGCTCCATTATGCTTCTATAAGGCACTTAATGAAGCAACAATAAAAATTCATGATCTTGGATCCATTCTCTCCTTTAATCTATGATTCTTGACTCCATTTAGACCTCTTGGAGTCATCACACAATTATTTTAAGGAGCCTAGCTAGGAGTTACTTCATTATGCTACATTATGGAGCTTACACCGCCATCTCACTATCTATGGCTTCTAAATTTTTTCTAAGGCTTCCTCTCAAACTTTCCCATCATATATGATACAAAACTAAGCTTGGAAGCAACTAAAACACTCCCTAAGTATTACTTCTGTCCTAGGCCGAGGCAAGGCTTCCTTGAGGAGTCCATGGAGTTTCTTTGCTTTCTTGGATGGAGGTGCATGTAAGAATCTCTCTAGGGGTCTATAAAAACATTCACATAGGCTTAGGAACTCTTAGATAAAATCAGATTTTTGGTTATGTTCACAAACCCCTAGCTTTTCTATCTTATAAATTCATGGTTCTTTCTTTGTTCTCTTTGCATATTCTTGTTTCTCATGCTTGAATATTTTTGTCTCTACCTTGTTTTGGCTTGAATTCCTTTCCTTCTCTAGTTTCTCTCTCTAGACCTAATATGGAAGCCATTGGAATTCAAAGAAAAATAAGTTTTTCTATTGCACATCATACCTCATTTGAAAACTTGTTAAATGGTGATTCTCTTGCTCTATTTAGTTGCTCAAAACCTCCACTTTTTCTCATGAGGTCAGCCACCAAATTCCTCCTTTTAAGAATCTAAAACCATCAAGAGATGGAGAATGAAGAGAGGAGAAATTTTTATAACTAACTTGTTGCAAAATTCCATGTATTTTCATATCTTTTTGCCTTAGTTTTTTTCTCTCCCTTCTCCCAATTTTCATGCCATTTTTGGTCTGTTTTTGAGCTCAAGAGACATTCTTGGAAGGGTGGAGAAGCTAGCTAGTCATTTAAAAATGTGGAGGATGATTTTTATAACAATTCCTAAAATATCGATTATATCCCTCCACTCCGTTCCTCCGTTTGGGCTCGTTTTAGCTTCTTTTTTAGAATCTCTTTTTCCATCATAAAATTTAGGTTCTATAATTTATAAAATGCCTTTGGAATCACTCAATTTGGATTTAAAATTATTCCAAACTATTCAGTCAAAGTTTTAGCCAATTGATGGCCGAAATTGCTCATCAGAAGGGTTTCAACTATCTCGAGGGTTCCCATGGTTTTCAGGGCCTCTGAGAACCCCAAAGAACTCAAAATTTTCATTTAAAAGGCCTTCCTGTGAGTTTTTCAAAAAGTTCCCATATTTACCAAAATACCACAGGCCTTTCGGTAAATTTTTTGAATCACTCCGGCCTTGATTTCTGGGCAACTTAATGTTAAAATCCTCATTTTTCCATTATTTAGAATTTTATCATAATTTTATTTGGCCCCAATTCTTTCTATTTCAGGAACTTTCTTTTGTATCTTGCCCATTTCTTACATTTACGGAGAAAAGGAACATTGCATTTCTCACATTTATGGAGGAACCAGATGTTACAGAACCCATGTAATTATATGGATATATAAGGTATGTATTGTATTTGGAAGCATGGGAATGAGAATGAATGTTTTTAACATTTATATGCCTTGACGAGCTTGTATACTCTTGTGTATAAGAACAAGTGAGGTAGTGGTTTGTGATGTATGAGTGTGTGAACCCCTTAGACAAGTTTAGTAGGCTATTTTTAACCTTTCTCACATGGCTAAGGGGTCATGGGTAAGGTAGAAGAACATTTGGTTCACATTTGACCCTAATGGTGCCTAAAAAGACCATTTTGGTACCCTATGTCACAAACTGACCAAATGGATGAATTTTCTCATGAAATTTGGCCTACATATAGTTCTCATCTAGAGCTTTTTTTAGATCTAAGAACTACATTATTTAGAGCTCTAGAGAATTAACTATGAATTTTCAAAGTTGGGAAAAGTTGCTGAAATGGTCATTACACTATTCATATGATTAGTTTCTTTTCTTATGTTATCTGAGAGTCAAATATTATCCAACACCTATGAAATTTTACAGGCATAAACTACACATGATAAGCTTTCTGTAGCCACTAAGATCACCTCATTTAGATTTATATTGAGGGAGATATGAATTTTTGAAATTTGTAGTCAATACCAGTAATGAAGTAGGACCTCTAGTACTATTCCATCAGAATGATATGGTTTGTTGGATTTTGATTTTTCTAAATTAGTTATAAATTTTTGATGTTCATATCAAAAAATCTATGATAGCAAACTTGGGGAGCTGGACGTTTGGTGCTATTACATTGTCAATCATGGTCTAGTTGATATTTTCATGGCCGGAAATGATTTTTATCTTATATTTGACATTCAGGGCTTTCTAGAAAGCTATCATTTGCTTGATTTTAATTTTTATAGAATTAATTATGATTTTCCAAAGTTGATGTTAGAAAGCTAGAACATGGAACCCGTGGCTAACTTGTTTTTTTTTCTGGTGTGGGGCTTCAAAGCTCAGGAAGAATGGAATGTTTTATGATGGTTTTGACTTGTATGAATGTATTTGGAGTAGAGAATGATATGAATGAGCTTATATGATCCATGAGGCATAAAATGTACAATCAAGGTCTTATGTAATGCAAAAATAATGCATTATTTTATTACATTTTCCATGAATGCACATGTATAAAGCTCACTTGTAAGGAAGAAGGGCTAGAGAAATATGGTGCTACAATACATACCAATGTACAATAAAAACCCTAGTTTTGGGAACTTATTTTCTAATGCTTTTTTTTTAGAATTTCTTTGCATATTCTTGTTTCTCACCCTTAAAAACCTAGATTTCATGCTTGGTTTATGTCAAATTTTGATCCCTCTTGGTTGTTCTCTAGGTGGCCAAAAATCCCCTCTTAAGGAACAAGAAGAAGAAAGCATGGAAAGCTATGATACTTACCTTGATTCAAGTCTTTTCCAAGAGTCTTCTCCTTTGCTTTGGCTCCTCCTTGGAATTTCAAACTTGTCCCCTCTGAACATGGCTCAAAACATATGCAAATCACACACAAAAGCCATGGAAAGAAAGAGGAGAAGAAGGAGAATAAGTTTACTAAAGGAAGGAGCTTGAAATTTCAAGATTTTTCTTACCTTTTCTTAAGTTTTTCTCCTCCCTTGAAGCTCCCTCTTGTATGCCCTTCTTATTAGAACTTCTCCATGGTTTTAGACAAAAATTAGGTAAGCTAAATGTGAGGGAGAAGTGGGGCGCCACCTATATATAGCTAGGGATCCATTAGAATCTTTTCAAAATGCCAATTTTGCCCTTCATTCTTGGCTTTTACATTTTAGGCTCATTTTAACTTCTTTTTGAAAAGCATCTTTTCCATCATAAAATTTAGGTTCTCTAACCTATAAATGGCTTTTAGAATCACTCGAATCGGGTCTAAAACCTTCTTGAACAAAGGGGTCAAAGTTTAAGTCCATTGGCATTCTAAAACGTAAACTGGAGGGATTTTAATTGTTCTAGGGGTTCCTATAGCTTTTAGGGCCTATGAGAATCCCAGAAAACTCAGTTTTTTTCATTTAAAAATTCCTCCTTTGAGCTTTCTAAAAGTTGCCCAAAATTACGAAAATGCCATTGCATTTTGTCAAATTTTCTTTAGCTACTTTGGCTCCCGTTTCTAGGTATCCTAAGCCTTGGATCCTTATTTTCTAATATTTAAAATTTTATTCTAATTTTATTTGGCCTTAACTTATTCATTTTAGAGAGCTCTCTTTTATAATTGACTTGTTTCCGTCTTTTTTACGAAAATTGAGTGTTACAAGTGTTCTAGGAATAGGATACGTGCAAGTGCTACCAAATATTATGATCACTGCTTTGGACAAAGACTAAAGAGAACTCCTGGATAAGGCATCACATTTATCTAGTTATAAAAATAGTGTTTGCACGTATATATATATATTTAAATGTAGAAGACGTTTGATAGCTTTTGAAAAGTTAGCCATAATTTTTGTATCTAAAAGTGATTTGTAGTCATGTGGGTGACATATGAATCCAACTACTTGTTTGCCATATTCCAAAATGCTAAAAGCTTAAGTGATTATATCTAGTTGGTGTTCAATTTTCAAATAAACCTTGTATTATTCACATTAACCGTTTCTAATAATTATAATAATAATATGAAACTAAAGATGTCATGGTAAAAGTTCACAAGGCTAATATTACATATTAGGTTACCTTCGAGTATGTAGTAAAAGTTCATAGGGCAGATCCCAAATATATGTAGGTTTTCTCTTTAGTGTTGATTAAGTAAAACACAATAGTGTGATCTCATGAGGTTTCCTTAGCAAGTAGCAAGTAAAATGTTTTAAGGCTAACCTCCTAAGTAGGTTACTAGCTGTAATTGTGGTTATCCTCTTATGTAAGAATCCCTTGCTTTGTGCTTAGGGATTGAATGTAGGACCACGTTGTATGCAAGAACTTTATTTCCTAATTATAGTGATTAGGCTTAATTGCATGATTAATGATCATAAATCAAGGTCCAAGGTCATTATAATTTATTAAATTAAGAAAAAGTGGGTGAGTTTGAACCTTGATATTATTAGAGTTATTAACTAAGCAAGTACAACTAATTGAATCCATAAGTGATGATAATTATTAATTAAGACCTTTGATTCATTGTCACTACTAATTTTAACTCACAAAAACCTCTTATAAGTGTTCCCAACATATTACATAACATTATCATAAGAGAAATCAAGGTTTCTAAGTGAAAATAAGGGCTTGAGAACCTTCATCGTGACTTGGACCATCCCTATCATGAATCAGCTAGTAATTGGAAACTAAAAACCAAGTTTGGGGAATCTCGTAGTGACTTGGTATACCCACGTCATGGCGTAAGTGACTACTAGATCTCAAAATTGACAATTCGAACCTTGTGTCATGACTTAAGGCTTCTACATCGTGGGGAAGGTGCTCCTAAGACCTACTATTCACACTCTTCATGCCATAGCGAGTTGGACCTTTATCGTGATGAGCCTATGTGGCACTATGACGGGTACGCCTCCTAGAACTCTTAACCCAATTGATTCGAATTACGCTGTGGCAAAAGTACCTGCGCCACGGCAAAGTTGTATTTTGTTACCCTCCCTGGGTAAAAAATTTGTCTTGCGCTACGGTGCTCCTTGCTTCTAATTGATTGTTGGTCACGACTTATAGTGTTTTGGTCATGGCTTAACTTCCTCCTAGACTTAAACTCTCCCATTTTCATCCCTAAACACTCCAACACTCCCTCTAGTGGCACCCTAAGGTCATTCTACCTTAATTTATAAGGTTTTAAAAGTATCCAACCACTTAATTGCTTAGTATATCTATCATCACCAATTCAAGACTTAGATATTGATTTCTACCCATCTTTCCACCATCCTATTCGCAAATCATGGACTTTAACACAAGGGATACCAAAGGCCACTACTATTACCATTCAAATGTAGATCCCAATAGAGGGTCCATACATTGCTAATCTAAGTCAACATTTAAGGCAACACATGATTTCATTCTCAAATAATAAGTCATATCTCAGGGTCAACAAGGTTCCATATTAGATTGTAAGCAAATGGATACATCAGATTACATGATAATTATATTACATAACTAATCTCTATACTTGGCAATTCATGATGCAATGTGGCAAATGCATAAAAACTAATATTTTTGTTACACAAACCCAATTTGACAAGGTTTTCAAACCTATGTGCTACCAAACCATACATTATGCTTCCATTAGTTTCTCCTTGCCACTAAGAGGCCCAGTCCTTGAAAATGTTAGCCCACAACCGGGGTGTGATATACAATTTTAGTAACAAGAGGCAAATTCCATATATATATGTATAGATTAATCAACATAATATATTTTTATATCATCAAATACCAGAATTATCAATTCAATTAGCAAATGAACTAGTTGAGCAACCAATGACTACTGCCTTATATCAATAATCACATACAATATGTTAATGGCCAATAACATCAAGAGAGGCCTGTCCACAGCACAAACTCCCCCAATGAGCACATGACAGTTGTGTTGCACGACCTTCAAAATAAAGTTAGCTTGGATTAAATTTCATAGTTAGTGGCACAACCTAGGTCATTTTCCTTGGAAATGGAATTCAATGTTCAATTGGGTTTTCTAAGTGTTAAAGGACTCTAAAGATTACCTAACTAATTAGGGGTTTTTTATTTAATTAGACTAACTAAAATCTAATTGAAATGAAATTCCTAATTGCTACCTAATTGCATGAATTATGGGTGATAATGGGCTTGTGACTAGCTTTGGATTCATCCCTTGGATCCATTATCCTTATCCTAATTCCATTATGATTAATTCTGGTCTAAGAGTCCCTAATTGTGTTCATGGAAAATGTATCTTGACTTACCATGCAAGAATCAAGAGATTAACAATCTAATGTTGAATTGAAACCTCAATCCTGCATCGAATTGTCAATTCTTGTCTTTAAGATCAATGAACACTCAATTTGATTGATTAATTGATTAATTAGCCTCTGAATTATCACCATAAGATGTTTAATTAACTAACTAAATACTAAAGAATCCTCAAATAAAACAATTAAGCATACAATTTCACTCATACATTTCATCGAAAACCTTGATGGCATACATGGGAAATTAGAGAATAATGAAAATGCAGTACTAAATCAATCAAATAATCATTCAAAAAGTATCTTAATTAGTGTCTAACCAGCCATTAATTGTAAATAATACAAATTCCCAATCCAATACAACCTTAACCAAGATAATAAAAGAAAGGGGAAAATGTAAGAAAAAGAAAAAATCTTAGCCAAAATTTCTTTATTATCTCCATAGATTCAAGCTTCTCCAAGAGCCTTCCTCCTAGCTAGCCACAAGGGGAATTAATGCTTCATTGATGTGGAAGAAAAATGAAGGAAAAAAATGGGGATTGAAGCTACAACGTATGGAGTGTAGTCTCTGGATGAAGTGTATGACGATGGTATGTGTGTATTATTTGATGGAATCTGTGGCTGCCTTTCATATCATTCTACACGAGCTTATTCCTCCTCCCTTTCACATGCTTCTCACCTGGATTTTTAATGACGATGTGTGGGTCAACCTGTTCTTGAATCCTCAGTCAAAAACACATGAAGATGTGTGGCTTTTATTCTATGGAATGGTGTGGATTAATATGACGTTGATTAATACGTTGAGATATACTTTTGGTTGTAGAATTTGACTCAATTAAGTGAGGCAACTGAGGTTAAATTCAACCTTACCTATGTCTACCTTAATCTTATATCTATTACACATGTATGATTTTGAATGCTAAATGATTTGTTGGCTACATGAATTATTGTATTTAGACCATGTGTGAGTCCTTGGTGGAGCTATAGGGCAGTTGCAACTTGTGCGTTATGCTTTGATTGAGCACTAAGTTGTGATTAGGTCATGAATGCATTAAGCCCAGGTTGTGCTCATTAGAAAGTTGGTGCCATAGACAGGCCTCTCCCGGTGTTATTAACCTTTAATATATTGTATGTGATTGCTCGTATGGGATAGTAGTCATTGGTAGCTCAACTATTTCATTTGATGATATGACGGATGTTTCTTATGCTTAATTGATTAAACTGCACATATATTGATTAATTTGGTACATATGAATGGAATTCCTCTTTGGTTACTAAGATTCATATCTCACCCATTTTATGGGCTAATAATTTCAGTGAAGACTCCTCAGGTGAGGATAAAGGAGAGCAAATGGATAAACATCCATGAGCTGAGGCTATGTGTGAGAAACTCTACACTTGGGCTAATCTAACTTAAAGTAGATTCTAATTTTTTATGGTTCATTTTGTATAGCATCATCAAGTAATCATATTGCCAGGTGTAGGCATTTTATGTTTTGCAATCATTGGTGTACTTAACAGGAGAATAAAATTTGTAGTAGTGAAGTATGATATATGTACTCTATTATAAATTGATATAGAACCTTGCTAATATAGAAATATGGCTTGTCACTTGGGGGAATATTTATGTATCACCATGAATGATGATCTTGGATTAATGTTGTATGGAACTTCTGTTAGTGGGTTTTGCACTCTTTGCTATCAAAATTCATAAATTGCTTATGTATGGTAGATGGATGGGTTTGGACTAACACTTTAGTCTCTAAGCATTTGTGATAGGTATACTAAGTAATTTAAGTGGTTGGATGCCATTAAAACCTTACAAATTAAGGTAGAATGACTTTAGAATGCTTCTAGAGGGAGAGCTGGAATGTTTGGAATGAAAGTTTGAGAGTTTAGAATCATAATAAAGTTGAGTCGCAGCTAAAACTACTTAAGTCGTTGCCAGAGCTCTTCAAAAGGCAAGGAGCACCGTAGCGCAAGATGTCTCGCCATGGCATAGGACAAAATTTTCACCCAAGAGTCAAACAAAATTGAGTTTCACCACAACATAAGACCTCTTAGCCACATTGCAACTTGAGGGAAATTGAGGGGAAGAGCTCCAGAGAGAAACTTCATCGTGGTGCAAGTGGGACTTGCTATAGCAAGAGTCGAGGACAGCAAGAAGAGGGTTACAGTAGCTTGTCTTGTAACATCTGGTTCTCTAAAAACGAGAGAAAACGTGAAAAATGTAACATGCGATTTCTCTGTAAACGAACGAAACTCACCAGATACAAAAGGAAGTCTCCCAAAATGACTTAGTTAAGGTCCTAAAAAATTTGGAAAGCATTTTAGACTCCTAAAAAGGAGAATTTCAGGCTCAAACGGAAAGAAAAATTGAGCTAGAATGAAGAAACAATTTCTTATGAAAAACTTACAAAATGCAATGGCATTTTTGTAATTTTGAGCAAATTTTGGAATTCACATAGGAGGGCTTTTTAAATTAAAGTTTTGAGTTCTCCAAGGTTCTTAAAGGCCTTGAAAACCATGGGAAGCTTGGGACAGCTAAAGCCCCTCCGGTGGACGTTTTCCAATGTCGGTGTCCCTGAACTTTAACAGATTCGTTCAAAGAGGTTTTATCTCTGATTTGAGTGATTCCAAAGGTATTTTACTAAATTGGGAACCTAAATTTCATAATGGAAAAGACAATTCTCAAAAAGGAGCTAAAATGAGTTAGAAATGAAAATGCGAAAAATCAAAGGCAAAATTGGAATTTTTGAGAAAATAGAAGCTTCTTGAACACACTTTAAGTTTCTTATTTCTTCTCCCCTTCATTTGCATAACCCATTCTACCAAAAAACTAGAGAAAACACCAACTCTTTTAGGCGCACCATGGAGGAGAAGAAAAGAGGAGAAAAAGCAAGGAAAAGGTAAGAAATTTCATAGATTTTCATGCTCCTTCTTTTTCCAAACCTGTTCCTCTCCTCTTGAGCTTTCTTCCTATGATTATAATAAAGTTTATAAATCTGTTTTAAGGGAAAAATTAAGGAAAAATTTTGGATTTGAAGAGAGGAGCTCAAAGAACACAAGATTCAAGTGAGAAAAAGCAAGAAAACAAGGTAATTTCTTCTTCTATGGTTGCTACCCCCTTGCTCCCTTTCTCCACCATTTCACCCCACTTGAGAAGACCTAAGAGGATTTGATTTTTAGGCAGAACCAGGGATGATTCTTAGGAAAAAGGGTGTGGAGATTAAGAATATGCAAAGAAAATTAACAAATAACCATGAAAATTCAAGATGCAAAGTTTAGGGTTTCATATGTTCCCTACAAAATCTAAATTGATATCTTGATTCCTATGTTTAAATGAGAGTTTAAATGAGCTCCTAAGATCCCTAGAAGTCTCCCCATGTGCTTCCTCCATCAAGAAAACAAAGCAAAAGTTTAAAGAGATCATCAAGCTTCCTAGTCTCGGCCTAAAGGAGTCTGTGTACCTAAGGATAGTTTTAATTTGTTCCAAGCCCATTTTTTAGTCATATATGATGAGTGAAGATAAGGGGAAGCCTTGGAAAAAATTTAGAAATCATAGAAAGTGAGTTGGTGCTTTATGTTCCATAATATGACCTAAAAAAGAAACATGTAGTTAGGCTATTTATTTTAGTTGTGTGATGACTCCAAGAGGCTTAAAAGGAGTCAAGAATCATATTTGAAAGAAAAAAATGGGGCCTAGAATTTAATTGATGGGTGTTGCTTCATTAGGTGCATTCTTGGAAACATAAAGGGGTTTATTGACCAAGCTAGAGTCTAAGTAAGTTGTATGGCTTTAGAATTAATTCCATGAACCTAATTGGCTTCCATAAATTGTGTCTAGGCCAAAAAGGAATGATCTCCACCTTCTTGGGTATGTGAGGTCAAGGGAGAGGATTCAAGGCTTAAGGAAAAAGTGTACAAATGTTAGCAATGTAGCTCTCTCCACCTTCTCTCATGCATGATTACTTGCTTTACTTGTCTTTGAATGTCTGTATATGTATTTCAAGCCATAAAAAGTGTTCTAGTATGAGCTCTTACTCCATGGTACCATGATGATGCATTATATTTTCCAAATGATTTTTATAATATCTGCTTTGATTTGCTTGAGTGTGGTGAAGCCAAGAACCCTTAGCCATGGTGAGGATGAGCTAAGAACCCTTAAGATTGGGTGAGACAAAGTAAAGAGTCTCCCCAAAGTGAGATTGACTCCCAAGAGCATGGTTGAGTCCAAGAACCTCTTAAAGAATGGGTGAGGCAAGTCCAAAATCCACAAGTAAATGGGTGAGGCTAATCCACTTGTTTGGCAAGCCTATGTATGCTATGTATGACATTTTCAAATGCTAAGAATGCTTCTTGAATGATTGCACATGTCCATATGCCATGCATGCATTTGTGAGATTTACTTTACATGCTTTATGTATGATTGAATGGGAGATAAGTTATTGGGATTCTTTGAATCTCATCCCCTCCTCTCTAATGTTTTAACATGCTAGGTGGACCAAGAGAGCAAGGGAATGGAAGCCAACCACATGAGAAATGAGAGCTTGACACTAAAGTGCATGGATTTGGCTACTTTAAGGCTTTATGAATGATAATTAGTGTAATCTATTATTGCATAAGACCCATGACCTTTTGGACATGTATAGTTATATTAATATGTGATGTAGAAATGAGAGATTATATTATATGACCATTAGAATGTATATTGAGCATGAGATGGCAAACCTTGCTTCTTGAAAGTGTGATGCAGTAGGGTATAAATGGAAGTGGAGTAGCCAAATTGAGATACATGAGGTTTGGGACCATTTAGGCAGCTCACATAAGTCATAATGATGCTTTTAGAATTGCCCAAGAGGTTCCAAACCCCAAGGAAAGCTATTTGGACATTTTGGTATCCTATATGGAGCTAAAATTGATCATAATAGAACCCTATATCACTTTTTATTCAAATGAACTCTTCTTGATCTGATATTTGGCATGCAATTAGAGCTTGTTGGGAGATTTTTGGGAAGCTAAAGATCAAAATTTTTGAGGTCTAGAGAATATTTGATGAATTTTCAAAGTTGGAAAATTTTTTGGTTTTGGTCATGTCACTGTTCATATTGGTTTGAAAATGAAATATGTCACACAGGGCTCAAATGATGTCTAATTGCCACAAAATTTTATACAAAGACACTAGACATTTCCAATGACTTGTTCCAACTAGGAATAGCTCATTTGGATGTCTAGAGAGGGAAATATGAATTTTAAAGAATCTGTCCAGTATCAAGAACTCCAACCGACCTTAGTTACTGTTTGATTGAGTTTCGAGGTCTGGGAGTGCTGAGCAGGTCTGGAGTTATTTTTTTTCCTCTATTCAACATCCACATATTTTTAGATTGGTATCATTTGTATGGATTGGATGTTTTTAGAATTAATTGGATATTTTTGAAGTTTGCTACATAATTCTGTGACAGCATTAGTGGACAGCCTGACCTCTGGACTATTTCAAATGTCAAACGTCTTTTGTGTTGTGTCTCATGGTTGGGACATATTTTTAAAATGAATTAGACATGTGTAGCTTTCTAGAATGGCCAAGAATTCATGATTTATATTTTTTGAGAATTACTTATGATTTTCTAAAATTTGTGACAAAAATGAGCAAATTCTAGTTGAAAATGAATATTTGTATTTTATGCTTCCCTTTGGTTTCCACGATTTGTAGGGCACTTTTAGTGATGGAAATGAGTTTTATTCATGTAATTAAATATAAGAATATGATACATAAGTCCATATGGCCTATAGGACTCTAAAGGAAAATTTTATACACGACGCAACGCTAAGAAATGCATTATTTTAATGCCATTATTTAGCCTCTTATGTGAGTTGTATGATGTGAGGCATAGATATACCATGAAATGAGATAGAAATATATGGTGTTTCATGTCTCACTGCGATGCATAGGAAGCCAGCCACTATGAGAATCACAAAAATGTGAACAATAAGGTTTAGAAGATAACTTTGCTATTATGTGGAAGGCCTGAGTCACGGCGTAGAATGTATATTTTTGGTCTTAAGCTCCAATAGCCATTCAAGTCACAATGCGGGTATACCAAGTCGCAGCGTAAGTCCACAAAATTAGTTTTTAGGTTACAGTAGCCAACTTAGCCGTAGCTGAAATGTCCAAGTCATAGCATAAAACACTAAACTCCTATTTTTAGCCTCCAAAACTTAATTTTCTTAAGGTTAATGGTATATAATGGCTTAGGAACAATTATAAGAGGATTTTGTGAGTATAGAATTAGAGATAAAATGAACCAAAGGCTTTTATTTGATAACTTGAACTACTTGTCGGTTTAACTCACTTTGTTCTCTGATTAATAATCCGCAATGATAATAAGGTTCAAATTTCTCCACTATTTTACCCTAAATAGCTATCTATACTAACATTAGACCTTGATTTATGATCATTAATTGTGCAATTAAGCTTAATTACTATAATTAGAGTTAGAGTTGTTACACCATGAATTTTAGTAATTGTTTTAAAACCTCCCTTTAACTTTTATATATGTCCAGCCACGTCCCCCCTAAGCCCCGATAACCAACCTAGAACACCTCTAAACCAACTCTCAAAGTTGCTCAAAGAGAAGGGAGAAGGAAGGGAAAGAAAGGCCAAGAAAGGTATGGAAACTTGCATAATTTCATGTTCTTTTAGTTAAAAACCTTGCTCTCTTCTTCTTAGTCTTTTCTAATGGTGGTTTTGGCTTCTTGAAATGATGAGTTTGATGGCTAACCACTTGAGGGAAAGAAGGAGTTTGAAGCAACCAGTTGCACCCCAAAAATCCTCACTAGACAAGATTTCAAACAAGATATAGTGCCATGTTAAAAACTTACTTTTCCTTGGTGTTCTTGTTCTTCCTTGATTCGGCCTAACCAAGGGCAACCTAGATAGAGTTTGATTTTGGCTTAAACTTGATGGAAAATGGGGTTTTGATGCATAGAGATTATGATAATGCAATTGAAAGCAAGTAAGAAGCTAAAGAATGCAAAACTTGATACTTAGGATTTTGATTGCACATTAGGAAGTATGAAGCCTTAGAATGGTATTTCAAATCATCAAAAAGCATAATAGAATTAAGAAGAAGCTAAGGAAGCTTTATAGGTGTCAATTCCCTAAGAGGAATGAATAGAACACCATGGAACTCATTCTTAAACCTTGTCTCAACCAAGACCTATCTAAAGTACCTAAACAGAGTTTTCTTAGATTCCAAAGTTATAAATGATCTAGATATGAATTATAAACATCAAAGGAATCATTGATTTGAATTTAGAAGTTTTATTTTGAAAGGTGAAAATTTAGGGTTTCATTATGCATAAAGAAGCAACTTAGTGCTTGTAATGTCTGGTTTTCGTTAAAATGATAGAAATAGATATGTTTTCAAAGTAAGTCCTTTGAAATGAATTGGTTAAGGTTCAAAAAAATTAGAATAATAATCTAGACATTAAGTAATGAAATTAGGATGTTAGAGGTACCCTGAAACAGAGGCTAAAATAACAAGACGAAAATTAATGAAATAGTTATGTAATGTAATGGCATTTTCGTAATTTTGGGTAAATTTTGGAATTCTCATAGGAGGACTTTTTAAATGGAAATTTTGAATTCTCTGAGATTCTCAGAGACCCTGAAAACCATAAGAAGCCCCGAGACATTTAAAACCCCTTCGATGTATGTTTTCTAATGTCGATTGACCCAAATTTTGACCCTTTCGTTTGGGAAGGTTTTAGCTCCAATTTGAGTGATTCCAAAGGCATTTTATAAGATTGAGGACCTAAATTTTATTATGGAAAAGACATTTCTAAAAAAGGAGCTAAAACAAACTAGAAACAAAAATGCCAAGATTAAAGGACAAAATTGAAATTTTTGGAAGCAAGTCTTGAACCCTAACTATATATATGACCACGCCTCACTCCTCTTGTCACTTAGCTCATTTTATTTCTGCCCTACAACCAAAGAAGACTCAAGAGAAGGAGGCACACAAGAATAAAGGGAAAAGAGGAGGAGAAAAGCCAAGAAAAAGGTGAGAAATTCATGGAAATTCTTGCTCTTCCTTTAGAAAACTTCTTCCTCTCCTTTCCTCCTCTCTTCCTATGGATTTTGTGAGATGTTTAGTTCTATTTTGAGTCTAGAATAGAGAGGGAATTTTTGAATTCAAGTAGAAGAAGCCAAGCAAGGTGAAAAAACAAGCAAAGAAAATCAAGGAAACTAAGTATTTTGCCATCTTTATGCTTGATCCTCCTTGTTCCTTCTCTTGTATGTGTTTCGCCTTATATAAGACCAGCCAATAGGGGTTCACTTGTGTGTGTTTTGCCTTATATAAGACCAGCCAAGAGGGGTTGAATTTCTAGCCAAACCAAGAGTGAATCTTAGGAAAATGAGGGAGAAGAACAAGAATATGCAAAGAAAACAACAAAATAACCATTAGATTTCAAGATAGAAAAGTTAGGGTTTCAAGTGTTCCCTTAAAATTCTGTTTTGATGCAAGAGTTTTCTAGGCTAAAATGAGTGTTTGAATGAGCTCTAGAGATTCCTAAGAAGCTTCCCACATGCATCTCCCATCAAGAAAACAAAGCAAACTCACTTGGTGCCTCCTTGAAGCATAGCTCTGCCTAGGCTAGATAAAGCACCAAGGAGTAGTTTTTAATTTGTTCCAAGCTTGATTTTGAGTCATATATGATGGGAGAGGATGAGACAAAGCCTTGGAAAAAGTTTAGAAGTCATGGATAGTGTGATGGTATCATAGGTTCCATATTATGCCTTAAAGAAGCAACACCTAGATAGGCCCCATTAAATGAAGGTGTGATGACTCCAAGAGACTTCAATGGAGTCAAGAACCTTAGATGGATGGAAAGAATGGAGCAAAGATGATGTTTTCATAAGGTTGCTGCATTAGGTGCATTATGGAACCATAAAAGAGCCATATAAAGCACCTAGCTTTTCTAATGAATATGTAGTTTTAGAATTTGTTCTAAGAGTATAATTGGCTTCCATATTATATGTCCAGGCAAGGGAAACAAGTCCCACCTTCTTGTGAGTGTGTGGCTGTGGGAGAGGAACTAAGTTCAAGGAAGAAACTATGCATTTGTGACAAAGGTAGCTCTCTCTTCTTTCTCTCATGCATGAGTGGATGTTTATCTTGTCTTTGAATGTATGTACGCATGTTTTGAGCCATGAAAAATATTTTAGCAAGCATCTAGAAGCCATGGTACCATGACGTTATGTTATGCATTCAAATGATGTTTTGTGAACTTGCCTTAGTTTGCTTGATTGTGGTAAAGCTAAAAGCCCCTAGCCATGATGAGGATAAGTCAAGAACCTTTAAGAATAGTTGAGACAAAGCCAAAAGTCTCCCAAGAGTAAGGTTTAGTAAAAAGCCTTTAAGAAAATAGGTGAGGCAAGTCCAAAATCCTTAAAAGGAATGGGTGAGGATAAACCACTTGATTGGCAAGCCTATATATGTTTTGTATGACTTCTTGGATGCTAGAATTATTTTATGAATAATTACATGTTCCATGATATCTATGCATGCATCTTTAGACTTAGATTTGCGTTCTTTATGTATGATTGAAAGGGAAAGAGCTATTGAGATTCTTAGAATCTCATCCCTTCCTCCCCATTTGTTGAACATGACTAAGTGGTCCAAGTGAGCCAAGGAATGGAAGCCACCAAGCCTAAAGGAAGGAGATTGACAACCAAGTGTGTGAAAATGTCCAACTATAGCTATATGAGTGGCATATGATGTAATTCAATATTGTATATGATGTATGAACCCATGAGCACTTGTAAATATATGAATATGTTGTGTATGTATGAGATTAAATACCATATGTATGATATATCAACTTTTGGCATTGAATGGCAAGATGAAGCATATGTGTTCTTGTGATACCTTAGGGTAAGAGTGTGAGTTTGTAAAATCTGGGTTTGTGCACCTTTGGGATATGTTTAGTAAACCATTTTGGTATTTTCCCACGTGCTCAAGAAGTTATGGATATCTTAGAAGTAATTTTGGACCATTTGAGACTCATGAAAGACACAAAAAGAGCCATTTTCCCAATGTCAAGATCTGACCAAATGAACGAAGTTGCCCTATGAAATTTGGCATGCATATAGATCTTATCTAGAGCTTTTTAGGAAGCTAAAGGCCAGATTATTTCTAGCTCTGTGGAATTAATTCTGATTTTTCAAAGTTGCCATTTTTTCTGTTGTTCTGGTATAAGCACTGTTCATATGGTCAGTTTCTTGTGCTATGTCATTTGAGGGTCAAATGGTATCCAATGCTATTAAAATTTTACAGCATAAACTAGACATGATAAACTTTCTATGTCCACTAAGATCACCCCCAATTGGATGTCTAAGTAGAGAGATATGAATTTTCAAGTTCAGTTAGAGTACCAGTAGCGATAAGCAACCTTGGTTATTGTTCCATCGATTTCCAATAGCTAGACGTCTCTATTGTGGTCTAAACTTATTTTTAGCACAAAGTAGACATCTGTAACTTTTTAGAATGGTATAATGTGCTTGATGTTGACTTTTTTAGAATTAGTTATGATTTTTCAAAGTTTATGATAGAAAACTAAAATACCAATCTGAGGCTGCATATGCTATTTTTATGTAGATACTCCATTAGCTCAGTTCTTGGCCACTTCTTGATATGGTTTTGGATTGTATTTGTGTAATTAAATATGAGAATGAGATGGATGACTTCATATGGTCCCACGAGATATGAAATGAAAAATTTATCCACGACATAACGCAATTTAATTGAATATTTTTATTGTTTTTTCCTTGAGAATGAATGCAGACCAAGGAAATGTGATTGGAATAATATGAGATGAGCTAGATAATTGTGGTATTACAGTGCTAGGCTTATTGAATTGAGTTTATGATAGCTTTAATGAGTTCTAATGGAGTCATATAACTCATATTGGATGAGATCTTTGAGCTAAGATATTAATTCATAAGAGTTACTTCATTATGCCACTTAATTGAACCATGTAAGGACCTAAAGTTCTAACTAGTTTGTATAAGGCTTAAATGGGTACAAGTATGGTTCTACCAATAATTTTGTGCTTTATTTGGTGTGTGTAGGCCAAGCAAGTGAAATCTCCCTCAAGTGTAGGTGTAAGGTCGAGAGACTAGGCCAGGAACCAAAGGGAAACTAAATTAAATTCTTGCCTTAAGGTAGCTTTTCATCTATTCTTGCATATATATGTTGGTTTCTTGATTGGTCTTGGGTTGCTTGCAGGTCTTATTTGCTAATTATGTATGTTATTGATTATTCAATGATCATATGCAATGGCATGACATTTGATTACATTTAGCATTGGTTTGGCTCTTGAATGGGTGAGGTTATGTTAAAAGTCCCTTAGAATGGGTGAGGTGAGGCTAAAAGTTCTCTAAATGTGGGTGATACAAAGCCAAAAGTCCCAAATATAAGTGAGGCTAAGTCAAAAGTCCCTAAAAAAGGATGAGACTAAACTAGAAGTCCCTAATTAATGGGTGAGGGCTAAACCAAAAAGTTCCTAGAGCTTGTTACTCTTGGTGGAGCCATGTGATCCTTAATGCATTAATGAATGATAACTTCGTTGTATGATATGCATGCTTGCTTTCTTGACCTTAAGGATACCATATATATATGTGCTTGAATGATGAATAAGCCATTGGGAAGTGGCTCTCAAGGAGGCAAAGATGGCGAGCAAATAGCCTAAGAAGAACTACTTTGACACTAGTTTAAGTTTTAATGCATGTTGTTGTCAATATGATGATTTATATGTTTATTATGAGATATAACCCTTCCCACACACCCAAAAGCATGGGACTATAATGTATAAACCATTTTTTGATGTAAACATGTGAGAAGACGCAATTTGACCATATGAGTTCTTGAATTTGCATATCTATAATGGAAAGTGAGAGTATGATTTTGGGTTGTATGGCTTTTGAGGCATGTTGGACCAGCCGACCAGTCATATATGTTGTATTTGTCCACTTAAAACTTGCTCTAATTGTGAAATAGCATGATGTAGCTCAAATTCAACCATTTGAAACCAAATATAACCCTTTTTGGGCCATAATATGTATCTGAACCAAAGTTAAACCAAATGGATGAATTTTGGGTTGAAATTTGGTTGCATTTAGAGTTCATTAAGAGTTTTTAATAAAGCTAAAGAATGTGATTTTTGGAAGTCTGTAGAATATTTTATGAATTTCTAAAGTTCAACAGATTTTGCAATTTTGTCCCTGGTACTATTCATTTGGTCAAGATATGGTTTTTCATAAATCTGAGGTGCCAACCAAGCTTAGTTGCTTATGAAATTTTAAACACATAAAGATGACATCCTAAGCCTTCCGTAGCCATTGAGTTTGTGCAATCGAAGTAGCATAACTCAAATTATGATTTTTCAAAATTTAATGCATATTATGTGTCAAAATTGTGAAATTATGTGTATGAAGCAAGACCCAAAATTTAAGTCTTTTTTTAATGATATTCTGAGCTTAACAAACTTGTTTTGCATGATTTGAGAATTTCTATGATGAAAATATTTATTTGTGCTTAATTAGAGTAATTAAGGATTTAATAACAATAAATTCTGCTGCAAAAGTATCAACATGAGATATTGTTGTTATTAAAGGAATATGGTATGAAATGTTTGCACATTCCTTAATGGCATGACAATAAATCAATTCAATTTGACTTGAAATTTTTATAGTAGAAACTTTATACTATAGCTTAAAATGACACCTAGTTTACCTTAACTGAAGTTGTTTAGCTCAAGTTATGAATTTTTAAAGTTATACTTTATTTATGTGCATGGTGGCTAAAGTAAGGAAATGGTTCCATTTATGTGTTTAAGCTCTACATACATGATATATTGCATGGAACCAAATATTTGGAATTACATTATGAGTGGGAATTTTAGAGAAACTATTTAAAAGCATCATGAGGCTACTTACAGCATTTGATAGCTAAATTCCAATGTAAAGGGAATATGTGTTATATATTTTCACTTAAATGGTACAAAATAAGTGAGATATAGCAAATTGTAACAAAACACAAGTTCTAAATTTACCTATTAAAGGCTCTTTCACCATAACATGATATAATTCAACCACATCAAAGCATTTAAGGCCCTACTTGTTATTTACAGAGGGTTGCCACTTGTAGAGATCGTTACTAGTTGCACATCATTGTTCATTGTAACACCATATTTATCTAGCTTATCTTATGTCATTCAATCACATTTCCTTAGCCAAGCACACTTTCTCAAGAAAATGCAATTAAAATAATAGATTATTTTTGCGTTACGTTGTGGATAAAATATTCATTTCGTGTCTTGTGAACCATATAAACTCATCCATCTCATTCTCCTATTTAATTACATGCATACAACTCAAAACTATCTTAAAATGTGGCCAAAAGCTCAAGCTCATGGACCATAGACATAAGAATCACATGTTCAGCCTTGGATTCATGGACTAGATTTCTATCATGAACTTTGAAAAATCATAACTAATTCTAAACAAATTCAAATGAAGAACACTATATCATTCTAGAAAGCTACAAATGTCTAATTTATGTCAAAAATAAGTTGAGATCAAAACAATAATGTCTAGCTATTGGAAATCAATAAAATAGTAACTAAAATTATCAGGCACTACTAGTATTGTCATAGAACTTCAAAACTTCATATCTCCCTACTCAGACATCTAATTGGGTTGATCTTAATGGATAGAGAAAGTTTATCATGTATAGTTTATTCTTGTAAAATTTCATAAACATTGGACACCATTTTGCTCTCTAATGACACAAGAGAAAAAACAGACCATATGAACAGTAACCATACCAGAATAACTAAAATTTGGCAACTTTAAAAATTCATAATTAATTCTACAGAACTCTAAATAATCTAGTCTTTAGCTTCTCCTAAAAAGATCTAGATGATATCTATATTTATGGCAAATTTCATGAGAAAATTCATTCATTTGGTCAGAATATACTATAAGATTGCAAAACGGCTCTTTTATGCTTCTTAGAGGGTCACCAAAGGGTTAAATTTGCTTCTAAGGCTTTCATAGGACTTGAGCAAGTGGAAAAACACTAAAATGGTCTACTAAACATGTCTCTAAAGTGAACAAATCCAAATTTCACAAACTCGCTCTCTCACCCCCAAGGTATATTCAATAATACATAAGCTACATCTTGCCATTCAATGTCAAGATCTTGCTACAACATTCACATGGCATCAAATCTCATATGTACATCAAGTATCCATGTAATTATACATGTTCAATTGATTATTCAACATATTTATCATAAGGTTACATCATATGCCATAAAAATGGTTACAAAATGGGCAAAATCACACACTTTCTTATTAATCTCTCTTCTTCAAGCTTGGTGGCTCCCATTCTTTGGCTTACTTAGTCCACCTAGACATGTTAGGCAAATGAAGAGGAAAGAATGAGATTCTAGAAATCCCAATAGCTCTTCTCCCTTTCAACCATACATAAAGAATATAAATCTAAGTCTAAAAATGCATGCATAGATATCATGGAGCACATAATCATTCATGGAACATTTTTTGTATTCAAGAAGTCATATAAAGCATACATAAGTTTGCCAACAAGATTGTTTAGCGTTACCCACTTCGGATTTTGGACTTGCCTTACCCATTTCTTAAGGGGTTTTGACTAAGCCTTAATCTTTAGAGACTTTTGGCTTTGTCTCACCCACTCTTGGGGAATTTTGGCTTATCCTTATCCTAGCTAAAGGACTTTTGGCTTCATCACACTCAAGCAAACCAAAACATATTTAAAAACATCATTTAAGTGCATAGCATAACATCATTTAAGTACATAACATAACACCATGGTACCATGGGCATATAGATATATGCTAAAACATTTTTCATGGCTTAAAACATGCACACATACATTCAAAGGAAAGATAAACATCTACTCATGTATGAAAGAAAGAAGAGAGAACTGCCTTGGTTACAAATGCATACTTTCTTCCTTGAAAACTCTTTCTCTCCCTCAGCCACACACTCACAAGGATGTGAGGACTTGGTTTCTTTGGCTAGACACATTATATAAAAGCTAATTACACTCTTGGAACAATTTCTAAGGCCACACATTCATTTCAAAAGCTAAGTGGTTCTTATGACTCATTTAGGATTCCATAATGTACCTAATGAAGCATACTGAGTGGCTCGTCGCGCAAACCCTCAGAATAAAACTAGGTTGATATAATATGTAGTTAATGGCACAACCTAGGTCATCTCCCTTGGAATTGGAGTTCAATGCCTAATTGAGTTTTTCAAATGTTAAAAGACTCTAAAAATTCCTAAACTAAGGGGGTTTTAATTGAATTAAACTAACCTAAAACTAAATTGAATTAAAATTCCTAAATTCTACCTAAGTGGGTGAATTATGGGTGAAAGATGGATTTGTGACTAGCTTTGGATTCGTCCCTTGGTATCCACTATCCTTATCCTAATCTAATTGTGATTAATTCTGGTCTAAGAGTTCTTAATTGTGTTCATAACAAATTATCTTGGGTAACCACTCAAGATTCAAGAGATTAACGATCTAATGTTGAATTGAAACCTCAACTCCGCATTAAATTGTCAATTCTTGTTTTAAGATCAATGAACATTTAATTTGATTGATTAACTGATTAAGTAGCCTCTGAATCATCCTAAATATTTAATTAACCAACTAAACATTAAGGAATCCTCAAATTAAACATTCAAGCACATAATCTCACTCATGTATTTTATCGAACACCTTCGAAGCACACATGGGAAATTAGATAATATTAAAATTAATCAATGTCTAATTAGATCAATTAATCAACAAAAAGGTTCCCTAATTAGTGTCTAACTAGCCACTAATTACAATTACACAAATTCCCTATCAAATACAACTTAACCAAGATAATATATGAAAGAGAAAAAGTGTAGGAAAATAAAGAAATTCTTAGCCAAAAATTCTATGTTCATCCATGGATTCAAGCTTCTCCAAGAGCTTCCTTCTAGCTAGCCTCAAGATGGATTAGAGCTTCATGGGATGGTGGAGATGGATGGAAGATGGAGTGGAGATAGGATGGATGAATGAATGGATGATGAATGGAATGGATGGAATATGGCCGAATGAATGAATGAATGGTGCCTGGAGTCTTGCGTATGAATGAATAAATAGGCGAATGAATGGAGTTGCGTGAATGGACTAGGATATCCGAATGGATGCGTGAGTGAAGTGTAGAGTCGTGAATGAATTATACTCCCTTCCTCATTAAAAATCACGTGCCTACTTCTTCTTTTCGTGTGTATTATACTTGGAGCTGCATGGATGTGTGTATGAGAGTGGGCCCCCATTGTGAATATAATAATCCACTTGCTTCCTTTAAACTCCACATGCTCAGCTGCTTCTCCTAATGCCGTAGCTTCTTAGCTTCTTCATGTGCTTTTCAGCATGGTTTCCACGTGATTCCTTCTGCTGCTTCTCATTATTTTTTCACGTCCCATGCAAGCTCGAAGCTTCTTCTTATGCAGCTCCCCTCTTCCTTCGTTTCAGAAACATGGCTAGTTCCTTCTTTCCCTCGTCTCCTCTGCTCAAGTTCAGACCAAAGAGAAAAACTCTTCAAGTAGCATTCATTCTTTCCAGCTTCCTCTGCCCAATTCAGCGTCTTTTACACATTTGTGTTTCTTCTGCTGCAGCCCGTGGTTACTTCTTCGTTTACTCAACACGTAGCTTTTGAATCTTCCATGCACATCTTTCTCCAACCCATACTCTTTCTCACGTGGTTTTCTTCGAATCATGCAGCTTATTCTTCTTCTCGTTCAGCTCACTTTGCTCCTCCATCACGTGGTCCTCTTCATACTACTTCATCATTCTCTGCTCAGCTTCTTCATGCATGTTTCTGCTGGACGTTGCTGCATTTTATTCATGCTCTGTGTGTGTGTTTTTCTGCTCACCAACCTATTGCTTCCTCTACTTATCGTGCAGCTCATTCCAGCTGAAAGCTCCTTCTTTTCTTTCCATGCAAGCTCGAGCTTCCTTCATTTATTTGCATGCTCTGTTTTGCTCGTTACTTTAGCACCTTCCAGCTTACACATCCTTAATTATTCTTACATGGCTGCTCCTTCGATCATTCATCTTGTTCTGAACCTCTATTTTGCTTATTCTGTTTCTAGCTCAAGACCCGTGGCACTTGTTTTCCATTTGAACCAGAACCCACATCAAAACCTTGCTTCTCGTACAACTGGACGTTGCTTCTCCTTTCCACGTAGAACCCAAACTCGCATTAACGTGCTGCCCGAGTGTTTTTAATTATCATGTGCTCCCTTTTCCATGTGTTTTTCTAACGTGTTACTCCTTGTTTAGCCAGAGCTCCCTCGTGCTTCGTTTGGTTCTGCATGAGTGTGAGTTCACGTGAGCTGCTCTTCTCCAGCTTTGTTTCTGGTTCTCACGTAAGCTTCTCCTCGTGTTTTCCATGCAAGCTTCTTGTTTCAGCTCCTTCAACTCTTCCTTATCATGCAGCAGCTCGTTGCTTCCTTGCTCGATGCTTTTCTTTCGTGTTGTAGCCATCACGTAAGCTCTGCATGTTCTCTACGTGAACATGCTTTGTTCCTTAGCTTCATGCAGGTCCTTAGCTAGAACCCCTTCTTTGTGTTTAGCTTCCATGCCACATAAATCTCGAGCTACATATTTCTTCCTAGCAACTTTTCTAGCTAAGAGAGTGTGTTGCTTCATTTAATTCTAGCTCCAATTATATATTAAAATTCTGCATGGAAAGAGTCGAAAAAATCAAATAGGAATATTCACAATATTATTTAAGATAAATTTAAGTATTAAAAACTAATAATTTGCAAATTAATTCCTTGAGTGCATACATGGCTATTAAAATGAAATCTTATATAATTGAACCCCTAAAGCCATATTTGGACACTAAAATGCTTGAGATAAGGAGAATAAAATATATATAAATTATGCTTATCAAATACCCATAATACATTATCTTGGCCCTATTCTTTCCATCGATCTATGGTTCTTGACACCATTTAAGCCTCTTGGAGCCATCACACAATTAATTTAAGGAGCCTAACTACATGTTACTTCTTTAAATCACAATATGGAACCTATGATACCATCTCACTTTCCATGACTTCTAAAATTTTTCCAAGGCTTCCTCTCATCCTCTCCCATCATATATGATACAAAACTAAGCTTGGACTAAATTAAAATCACTCCTTGATGCTTCTTCTAGCTTAGGCCAAAGCTATGGACCATGAGAGGAAATAAGGAGTTTGTTTTGTTTTCTTGATGGGAGATGCATTCGAGAAGCTTTCTAGGGATCTCTAAAGCTCATCCAAACATCTATTTTGGCCTAGGAACTCTTGCATCAAAAAAGAATTTTGGTTAAGTACTTAAAACCCTAACTTTGCTATATTAGAATTTCATGGTTGTTTTGTTGTTTCCTTTGCATATTCTTATTTTTCTCCCTCATTTTCCTCAGATTCACTTAGTTTGGCAAGAAATTTAACTCCTCTTGATTGTCATATATGGGAAAAAAATCACAATAGAAGGAACAAGAAGACGTAAGCATAAAAGTAGCAAAATACCTTAGTTTCCTGGCTTCCTTTGAATGCTCTTCTCTTTCCTTAGCTTCTCCTCTCTAAACTCAAAAATTCCTTTTTAGGTTTGACCTTAAAATAGCCCAAAATACATTAATAAATCTATAGGAAAGAAGAGAAGAAGGAGGAGAAGGAATTTGCTAAAGAGAAACTAAGAAAATATATGAAAATTCATACCTTTCACTTGCTTTTTCTTCTCCTTTTTCCTCTTTCCTTGTGTGCCTCACTCTCTAGGTCTTTTCTCTAGTTTAGGGCAGAAATGAAATCAACCAAATGAGGTGAAGAGTTGGGCGTGGGGTATATATAAGTAGGGTTTAGAAATTATTTCCAAAACATTCCATTTATATCTCTTAAACTTGGTATTTTCTATAACACCATAAATTTCTAACTTATCTTATGCTATCTCCATGTCTTACACCATGTATTTCATGAAGAAGCAAGGAAAATGGCATTAAAATAATCCATTTCTTTGCGTTGCGTAGCATATAAATTTTTCACTCGATGTCCCATGCACCATATGAATCATTAAACTCATTCTCATATTTAATTACACTAATACAACTTAAAACCATCCAAGAAAGTGGCCTAGAATTCGTGCAAGTGGATGGAACACACAAAATACCATAGTGCAACCTCGGCTAGAATTTCCAACCTTTTGTCACAAATTTTGAAAAATAATTACTAATTCTAGAAAAATCAAAATCATGCATTCTTTACCATTATGGAAAGTTACAAATGTCTATTTTATTTTAAAAATATGTCCAAACCTCAACAAGGGCTATTAGCCACCAGAATTTGATGGAACATTACCAGAGATTGACTATCATCCCTGGTACTGACCTCCAAATTTAAAAATTCATATCTCCCTACTCAGAGGCCCAATTAGGGTGATTTTGGTGGCCATGGAAAGAGTATTATGTCTATTATGCTTGTAAACTTTCATTAGTATTGAATATCATTTGGCCCTTGAATGACAGCCCAAATTTCTAACCATATGAATAGTACCTGTATTAGTTTAGTAGAAAAATGACAACTTTGAAAATCATAATTAATTCCACAAAGCTTCAAATAATTTGGTCTTTAGATTTCCAAAAAGCTCTGGATAAGATCTATATGTGTGCCAAATTTCATGAGCAAATTCGTTCATTTGATTAGATCTTGATATTGGGTTGTGAAATGGTTATTTTCGAGCTCTACAAAGGGTCCAAATGGTCCAATTTGGGCACCTAGGCAACCATGACCACTTGAGCAAGTGGGAGTGCACCAAAATGACATTTTAAACTTGTCTCAAAGGTGCACAAACCCAGAATTTGGAAACTCACTCTCTCACCCCATGCCATACATAATAACATATAAGGCTAGTCTTGCCATTCCATACCTAAAATGCACTATACCATTTATATAACATTAAATCCCATTTGTACATGATACATTTGCATAATTACACATGTTCATAAGGTCATAGTACATATACAATAATGGATTACAATATTTGCCACTCATATGGTCATAAAGAAGCAAAATCAAGACACATTCTTGTCATACTCTCATCTTGCAAGTGATTGGCTCCCATTACCTTGTTCACTTAGTCCATCTAACATGTTTAAGGCATTAGAGAGGAGGGAATGAGATTCAAAGAATCCCAATAGCTCATCTCCCTTTCATTCACACATAAAGTATGCAAAACAAGTCTTGAAAATGCATACATGAGCATCATGAGGTGCATGATCATTCAAGAAATATTCTTGGCATTTGAACAAGTCACATACGGCATACATAGGCTTGCCAAGTAAGTGGATTAACCTCACCACTTCACTTATGGATTTTGGACTTGCCTCACCCATTTTCTCTAGGAGGTTTTGCCTTAATCTTACTCTTGGGAGACATTTTGCTTTATCTTAACCATTTCTAAGGGTTCTTGGCTCATCCTTACAATGGCTAAGAGTTCTTGGCTTCTCCACACTCAAGCAAACCCAAGCAAACATATTGCACATCATTTGAAAACATAATACATCATCATAGGACAATGGAATAAAAGCTCATGGTAGAATACCTTACATAGCTTAAAACATACATACACACATTCAAAGATAAGTCAATCATACATTTATGCATGAGAGAAAGAAGAGAGAGCTACCTTTAGTGCAACCACACACTTTTCTTCTTGAAACAATGCTCCCTTCCTCGGCCTCACACACACAAGAGTGTGGAATTGGTTTCTCTTGGCCTAAACACAATATATGGAAGCCAATTAGGTTTATGGAATCAATTCTTAAGGCTACACATCTTCCTTAAGCACTAACTTGGTTTAGTAACCCCTTTATGGTTCCAAAAATGCATTTAATGAAGCAACACCCATCAAATGAGTTCTAGGCTCTATTCTTTCCTTTCATATATGATTCTTGACTCCTTTTAGGCTTCTTGGAGTCACCACACAATTAAAACAAAAAGCCTAACTATATGTTGCTTCCTTAGGTCATATTATAGAGCCTATGACACCAATTCATTTTCTAGGCCTTCTAAATTTTTCCCAAGATTTCCCCTCATCTTCATTCATCATATATGACTCAAAAATGAGTTTGGAAAAACTTAAAACTCTCCCTAGGTGCCTCAACCCCTTTTGGCCCAGACTATGTACCATTTGGCCTCTATGGAAGTTTGCTTTGTTTTCTTGATGGAGGATGCATATGGGAAGCCTTCGAGGGATCTTAAGAGTTCATTCAAACACTTATTTAGGCCTAGGAATTAAGGTATCAAATTAGATTTTACAAGGAACACTTGAAACCCTAGATTTGCTATCTTGAAATCTAATGGCTAGTTTGTTGTTTTCTTTGCATATCGTTGTTCTTCTCCCTCAAATTCCTATGATTCACCTTTAGTTTAGTTAAAAAACTCAACTCCTTAGGGCTACCTATATGTAGGTCGAAACACCCAGTAAGAGAAGGGAGGAGGAAGATCAAGTGAAGAGATAGCAAAATACCTTGATTTCCTTGGTTCTTCTTGCTTGTTCTTCACCTTCCTTGGCTTTCTCACCTCAATTTCAAAATTTCCCCTCTATTCTTCCCTTAAAACAGATCCAAAAACTTCAATAAAACCATAGGAAAGAAAGGGGAAAAGGAGGAGAAGAGATTGGCTAAAGACAAAGCATGAAAAGCCAAGAATTTCCATACCTTTCTACCTTGTATTTTTCTTTCCTTTCTCTTCCTCACGCTAAGTGAATGAGGAGGTGGGGCACCCTATATATATAGGTGAGGTTAAGAAAGACTTTTCAAAAATCCTAATTTTGCCCTTTCATTTTTGCATTTTTGTTTTCAATTCATTTTAGCTCTTTTTCTAGAACCGTCTTTTCCATTATAATATTTAGGTTCCCAATTTAGTAAAATGCCTTTGGAATCACTCAAATCGGAGCTAAAACCTTCTCAAATGAATTCGTCAAAGTTTGGATCCACTGACATTGGAAAACATCTACTAGAGGGGTTTTAACTATCTCGAGGCTTCCCATCATTTTCAAGGCCTCTAAGAGCCCTAGAGAACTCAAAATTTTCATTTAAAAAGCTCTCATGTGAGAATTTCAATATTTGCTCAAAATTATGAAAATGCCATTACGTTTTGTAAGTTTTTCATTCAATTTTGTTTATTTATTCTAGCTCTATTTTTCTTTCTGTCTGAGCCTGGGATTCTCATTTTTTAGAGTCTAGAATGCTATTTAAATTTTTTAGGACCTTAACTAATTCATTTTGGGAGACTTGCTTTGAAAACGCACTCATTTCCATCATTTATCGAAGATCGGATATTACATTTTCATTTCAGGTTTGTTTTTTATCCTTCTTTAGAACCATCTTTTCCATTATAAAATTAGGTCTTCAATTTTATAAAATGCCTTTGGAATCACTTAAATTGGAGCTAAAACCTTCCCAAACAAAAAGGTCACAATTTGAGTTAACCGATGTTAGAAAACATACATCAGAGGGGTTTTAGCTATCTCGGGGCTTCCCATAGTTTCTAGGGCCTCTAAGAATCCCGAAGAACTTAATTTTTCATTTAAAAAGCCCTCTTGTGAGTATTCCAAAATTTGCCCGAAATAATGAAAATGCCATTAGTTATGTAATAATTTCATTAAATTTTGTCTAGCTATTTTAGCCTCTATTTTAGGGCACCTTAGACCTCTTAATTTCATTACTTAATGTCTAGATCATTATTCTAATTTTTTTGGACCTTAATCAATTCATTTTATAGAACTTACTTTTAAAACGTATCCATTTTCATTGTTTTTACGAAATCAAACATTATATTCGCCTGAGGGGGAAGCTAAGTTGGGCAAGGAAAGGGGTGGTCAAGGGTCTTTTAAGGGGGATGAGGGGCTATAGATGGGTTAAAGAAACCATAGTTAGACCCAAGTCTTAGTTATGGTTTGAGCCCAAGTCCAAGTTGTGGTTTTACTCAAACTACAGCTAGGACTGACAACCACATTAGGCCCTATCTTAGCTAGGGTTT
This sequence comes from Erythrophleum ivorense, assembly GCA_026724425.1. Classification (NCBI taxonomy): domain Eukaryota; kingdom Viridiplantae; phylum Streptophyta; class Magnoliopsida; order Fabales; family Fabaceae; genus Erythrophleum; species Erythrophleum ivorense. Next base: position 100,549 of record JAIUCV010000042.1, read on the forward strand.
GCAAAACTGTAGCTAAGGTACTGTAGTTAAATATTCATTTTTTTAGTAGTGCCTCCTTCCTTTCCAAGAAAAAGACTCCCTTTGAGGCACAAAAGTATTTGATGTAAGATGGTAAGATCATGTTAACTAAGTGGAAGCTTGCCCTCCTTTCTTCTTTTCTTCTCCCATACGAAGCTTTATTCATTTCATGATAATTATATTAGTTAAATTGCAACTAGGTTAAGATGAATCTAATTCTTGTTTTATTCTAGTTAGATAAAATTAGCTTTTCCAATAATATGCTCCCGAATTTAACTATTAATTCCAACAATTAAATTTAGTGTATTCTTTGTAATAAACTTATACTTGAACTACGTAATGTATTTATAATAATTATATAAAGAATAAAATGTTATAAAATTAAATAAGTCTACTTACCCAATATTAACTTGAAATTAAGCATACATATATCACATAATTTATTTTAAATAATGATAATTGTAACACCATATTCAACGAGGCTATCTCATATCATTTCTAGGCTCCTTCCATGAATAGCATAAGATTTCTAGGAAGTGGCAATAAAATATTAGATTATTTTCGCATCACATAATGGATAAATTTTTTGTTTCATGTCCTGTGGACCATATTAACTCATCCATCTCATTGTCATATTTATTTACACATATACAACTTAGAACCATCTCAAGAAGTGGCAAAAAACTTGAGCTTATGAGCTATTTACACAAAATTTATATGTGCAGCCTTAGGTTCATAGGCCAATTTTCTATCATGAACTTTAAAAAATTATAACTAATTCTAAAAAAATCAAAATCAAGCACACTATACCATATTGGAAAGCTACAAATGTATAATTTATGCTAAAAATGAATTTGGACCACAACAGGGATGTCTAGCTACTGGAAATCAATAGAATAGTAACCAAGGTCGCCTAGTGCTACTAGTACTATCATAGAACTTAAAAAATTCATATCTCCTTGCTCAGACATCCAATTGGAGTGATCTAAGTGGATATAGAAAGCTTATCATGTCTAGTTTATTTGTAAAATTTCATGGCATTGGACACTATTTGGCCCTCGAATGATATAGGAGAAGAAACTGATCATATGAATAGTAACATATAAGAACAACTAAAATTTGGCAACTTTGAAAATTTATAATTAATTACACAGAGCTCCAAATAATTTAGTCTTGAGCTTTCCAAAAATCTCTGGATGAGATCTATATGCATGCCAAATTTCATAGGTAAATTCGTTCATCTAGTCAGATCTTGATGTTAGGTTGCAAAATGGCTCTTTTTGTGTCTTCTAAGGGTCTCAAGAGGGTCAAATTTGGTTCAAAGGCTCCCATGGCCACTTGAGCATATGGGAAAGCACCAAAATGGCCTACTAAACATGTCTCAAAGGTGTACAAACTCAAATTTCACAAACTCACACTCTTACCCCAAGGTATACACAAGAACATATAAGTTAGATCTTGCCATTCAATGTCAAGAACTTGATACAACATTCATATGGCATCACATTTCATACATATACAATATATCCATATATTTACAAGTGCTCATGGGTTCATAAATCACATACAACATTGGATTACATCATATGGCTACAAAATGGCAATATCACACACTTCATTGTCAAACTCCTTCCTTTATGCTTGGTGGCTTCCCTTCCTTGGCTCACTTGGTCCACTTAGACATGTTAGACATATGGGGAGGAAGGGATGAGATTCTAGGAATCCCAATAGCTCTTCTCCCTTTCAATCACACATAAAGAATGCAAATCCAAGTCTAAAAATGCATGCATGGGGACATCATGGCTTTCATAATCATTCATGAAACATTTTTAGCATTCAAGGAATCTTACAAAACATATATAGGTTTGCCAAGTAAGTGGTTTAGATTCATCCATTCTCTTTAGGGATTTTGGACATGCCTCACCCATTTCTTACAAGGCTTTAAACTAAGCCTCACTCTTAGGAGACTCTTGGCTTTGTCTTAACCATTCTTGAGGGTTCTTGGCTCATTCTCACTATTGCTAAAGGGTTCTTAGCTTCACCACACTCAAGCAAACCAAGCAAGTTCACAAAGCCTCATTTGAATGCAAAACATAATATCATGGTACCATGGCATATAGATACATGCTAAAACATTTTTCATGGCTTAACATATATACACGCATTCAAAGACAAGATAAACATCCACTCATGTATGAAAGAAAGAAGAGAGACCTACCTTTGTCATAACAACACACTTTTCTCCTTGAATTTGGTTCTTCTCCCTCAGCCACACACTCACAAAAAGTTAGAGCTTGGTTTCTTTAGCCTAGACATATCATATGGAAGCTAATTATACTCTTGAACTAATTTCTAAAGTCACACATTCACTAGAAAAGCTACCTTGTTCCTATGGCTCATTTATAGTTCCATAATGCACCTAATGACGCAACCTCAGGAAAACATGATCTTGGCTCCATTCTTTCCATCCATCTATAATTCTTGACTCCTTTTAAGCCTCTTGGAGTCATCACATAATTAATTTAAGGAGCTTAGCTAGGTGTTGCTTCTTTAAGCCACAATATGGAACCTATAACTACATCTCACTATCCATGACTTCTAAAATTTTTCCAAGGCTTCCTCTTATCCTCTCCCATCATATATGATACAAAACCAAGCTTAGAAGAAATTAAAACACTCCCTTGGTGCTCCTCCCATGCTAGGCTGAGGCTATGCTTCTTAAGGACACCAATGGAGTTGTTTTGATTTCTTTGATGGGAGAAGCATGTGGGAGGCTCTCTTGGTGTCTTAGAAACTTATATAAACTCTTAAACACCTTAATTTATGGCTAGAACTCATCTTGCAAGCCAAGGTGCAACTAAAACCCTAGCTTTTCTATCTTTCAATTTCATGGTTCTTTCTTTGTTTCCTTTGCATATTCTTATTCTCCTCACTTATTTTCCTAAGATTCATACTTGGTTTAGTGAAAATTTCAACTCCTCTTGGCTGTCCATATATGGCACAAAATGCACAAGTAGAAGAACAAGGAAGGAGAAGCATGAAAGTAGCTAAACTACCTTGGTTTCCTAGCTTTTCTTGGATGCTCTTATTTTTGCTTGGATTCTCCTCTTGAATCTTGTACTTTCCCCCTGGTCTAACCTCAAAACAATCCCAAATATATCAATAAATCCATAGAAAGAAGGAGGAGAGCAAGTTTGTTAGAGGGAAGACTAGGAAATTCCATAGAAAACATACCTTTCTTGGCTTATTTTTGCCCTTCCTCTTCCCTTTTCCCGTGTGCCACTCTCCCTAGGTCTCTCTTCTATTTTAAGGCAGAAATAAAACTAGCCAAATGAGGAGGAGTGTGGGACGTGACCTATATATAGGTGGAGAAACAAAATTGTTCTAAAGAAATTCCATTTACGTCCTATAAACTTGGCATTTTTGTTTCTAGTTCGTTTTAGCTCCTTTTTTAGAACCGTCTTTTATATCATAAACTTTAGTCCTCAATCTTATAAAATACCTTTAAAATCACTTAATTTGGAGCTAAAACCTTTCTAAATAAATAGGTTAAAGTTTTGGTCAATTGACATTAGAAATGTACAGCGAAAGGGTTTTAACTGTCCTGAGGCTTTACATGGTTTTTAGGGTCTCTGAGAATCTTGGAGAATTCAAATTTTCTATTTAAAAAGCTCTCCTGTGAGTATTCTAAAAATTGCCTAAAATTACGAAAATGCCATTATATTTCATTACATTTTCATTAAATTCTGTTTGTCAATTTTTACTCTAGTTTCAAGGCACCATTAGCTTTCTAAATTCATTATTTGAGGTCTAAAATATTGTTCTAATTTTATTAGACCTCAAATCACTCTTTTCGAGGGACTTTTTTTTGTATCCGATGAATTTTGTATGTTTACGGAAGAATTGTACATTATATTTCTCATGTTTTCTCATACTTTCGAAGAATTGGATATTACAATAATATATAAAACACCTAATTTAACATGTAATGTATACTAATTATATAGGTATATTTTCTTTATCCTTAATTCAAGCCAAACACATATCACACAATTTACATAACACATTATATAACATATATGAAAATTAAATTTGAACATACTTGGAACACAACTTATCATAATTTATTTGAAATAATAATTATAAGGTATGTCCTAAGAAGAGAATGTTACATTTACAATCTCATAACCCACTAGGATGCTATTAAGTTCCTAGCAACCTAATTGAAAAAATCAAAATAGTATATGTATTAAGTGCAAGCTCATATAGAGCTCTCAAGGATAGCTCACTTAGAGCATACAAATAACTAAGCTTGAGTCTCACACTCATAGCATATATCAACCAATGTAGGCTTAGCCAACAAGTGGGTGAAAAGAATGAAACACAGTGAAATCACACTATATTCTTCTATTTCTTTTCGCATCATTCTTTGAAGTTATTCTCTTTAAATGGGCAATCCTTTGATAAGAGCCATCACTCAAAGACATTTTCTTTGTCTTTCAATGGATACATAAGATCTTCAATAAATGTTTGGAGAAGTTAGAGGTTTTTCAAATGTTCACTAGTTTGAACTTCTTTCTTGAATTCAAATTTCTTTCAATGACTACATAGTTTACATTAAATGTATAGATCATTGTTGTTCCTTCAATGTTCATATGGATTCATTAATGTTAGAGCTTCTTTCTTCATAAATGTTAAGACTTTCTTCATGTAACGACCCTAATTCTTAATTACTGTAATTAGACTTAATAACATGATTAGTAGTTGCAAATCAAGATCTAAAGCCTTTATGATTAAATAAAAAATAAGAGAAAGTGGGGAAATTTGAATCTTAATATCATTAGCATCATTAGCTAAACAACTACTACTAATCAAGTCCACAAGTGATCATAATTATCATGTAAGACTTTGGATTCATCTTACTACTGATTTCAACTCACAAAAACCTTATATAAAGACTCCCAAGCCATTGCACAACATTAACATAGTGAAATTCAATGTTTCTAAGTAAAAAATAAGAGTTTAGGAACCTTCGCTACAGCTTAGACCTTCTTCGCCATGGCTAAGTTGATTGATGAAACCTAAAAACCAAGTTTCATATCTTACACCGCAGCCTAAGATTTTCACACCGTAGTAAAGTTACTCTTGGGTCCAACTTCTCACATTTTTGCAAATCTCGCTGCGATGAGCCCATGTGGCACCGTGGTGGAAAGACACCCTAGAACCTACTGTAGCAAATTTTGCAATTCATGTAGTGGCAGGCTATATGTAACACCATCATTTCTAGCTCATCTCATGCCTTTAGATATCTCATTTTCAAGAATCATACAAGTTTTCAAGGAAAAAGGCAATATAAATAATGAATATTTTCACGTTACGTCATGTATAAAAATTTCCTTCAGTGTCACATGGACCGTGTGAGCTCATATAACACATTCCCATATTTAATTACATGGATACAATTCATTTGGATCATCAAAAGTGGTCTACACCTCAAGAAACTCGAAGGGAAGTATGAAATAAACACATATTTTCGGCCAGCTTTTGCCCCTTTTTTGTCCCAATTTAAAAAAATCATAACTAATTCAAGAAAAATCAAAATCATGTATTCTTGGCCATTCTGGAAAGCTACAGATGTCTAATTCATACTATAAATATGTCTAGACCATAAAATCCATCACAGAAGACGTTTAAAATTTGAAATAGTCCAGAGGTCAAACTGTCCACTGGTGATGTCACAAATTTTTGTGGCAAACTTAAAAAATGTCCAATTAATTCTATAAAACTTCAATCCATGTAAATGATACTAATATAGAAAGATGTGGATGTTAGCTAGAGGGAAAAAATAATTCCAGACCAGCTCAACTATGCATAGACCTCAAAATCTAATCAAATAGTAACTGAGGTCGGGTGAAGCACCTAATATTAGATAGATTCTTTAAAAATTCATATCTCCCTCTCTAGACCTCCAAATGAGGTGCTTCTAGTTGACAAAAATCACTGAGAATGTCTATTTTCTCTGTATAAAATTTCATGGCAATTAGATGTAACGCCCCAAAATTAATTATGGTGTTAATTATGGTATTAATCATGGATTTAGGTTAATTAAGAATAATTAATATAGAATAATCGGGTAAGTTATGTAAATGGAAATTTTAGAAAGATAAATTATTAATATGAGTTTGAGATTTAATTGGATTAAAAATCTCATATAGGCCTAAATTAAACTAAGTAGGCCATGGTTAGAGACTAATGGAGGCCCAATGAATTTAGGTGCAGACCTAACTTCCTATTGTAGGTCTTAGCCCAAGAGAGACCACCTAGTGATGGACCAATCTAATTTAGTGAGATAGAGACCTAAGAACTAACTTATATAAGCCCTTGTAATTAGCTCAACTACCCTTATGCAGACCTAAACTAAATGGGCTCTTGAAAACTTGACCCAACCCAACTAAAAGTTTGAATTATTGAAGTTGGTCCAACAAATTACAACTTCAGGCCAACAACTAGTGGGAGCCCAATAGGTCCTTGGACTAATGGGTTAACCCATAACCCATTTAGAACCTAACTTAAAACCCTAAAAACCAATTTGACCACCCCCATTCTGTAGAAACACAAGAAACAAAAGGAAAATTTGGAGGTCCAAAGGGGAGGCTAGGGTTCTTAACACATTTCCACCATTTCCCTCTTCTAGGGCAATATTTAGCCAATGTAATAATTATATAACTTAATTATCTCTTCTTCCTCTTCAATTTGACCTAATTGGCTTTTCATTTAGAGCACTGTCACCCATACCCAAAATCTGAAACTTGCTATTTGATGTTTCCATGGTGAAATTTCGTAGGTTGAGGCTGGGGGTGTTATTAGGTGAGTATAAACTCTTCATTTTGATGTATTTTCTATTGGTTTAAGATCCCCATAGTAGATTTATAGTATGGGCCTTAATTTTATGCGAATTTTCCTAGGGTTTAAAGTGATATTTTGATATTTCTGGTCTAGGGAAGGAAAACCCGAAATTAGAGGCTCTTGGTAATTTGGTAGGTGTCCCTTAGGTAACTATTAGTAATTTAATTCTTTGAGCATTGGGTTATTACCATAAATGATGAATGGGATAGTGATGGACTGATATAAAGTGATAATTTTCTAATATTATGATTATAGGAGGATTTTGGTACTACTGTTAGCTTCCCAACTTGTCTATAAGTGAGGTAACGAGGGTTCATGCTAATTCCATGAATATGTTTGTTTAATTTTGTATTTGTTGCATGATGATGATTTTGATGCTAAATGAATTGGTTAGCTATTTGTTATATGTGATTGGATCTTGTGAGTCCATGATGAAGCTGTGATGCGGCCTCCACCCGTGCATGTGCTTCGATCGTGCACCGGGTTATGATCAGACCCCAGATGCACTGAGCCTTGGTTGTGCTCATTGGAGAGTGGGTGCCATGGACGGACCTCTCCCGGTATTATTGGCCTTTAACATGTGGAATTATGATTGCTAGTATAGGATAGTAATTATAGATAGCCTAATTATTTCATTTACGGATATGGTTGGTATATTTTCTAATGCTTGTGTGAAATCATACATATATGTTAATTAAATTGGAATATATGAATAGAATTTGCCTTGGTGACTAAGATTTGCATCTCACCCTATTTCATGGGATTATACTTTCAGGCAAAGGCTTTTTGGGTAAGGATAAGGGAAAGCAAGTGGATGAAAATCCATAAGCTTTAACCATATGTGGAGAAGGCTACACCTAGACTGATTTAAATAGAATCGATGCTAAATTTTGTATTCTTTTTGTATAGCATCATCATGTTGCCAAGTATAGGCATTTATATTTTGATTACTTAAGATGTATCTATGGAGGAGTTAGGCCTCATCTTAGCTTAGTATTGATGTATGAACTTATAACATTTGGTGTATGAACCTTGTTGAATTTATGATATGGTCTACTATTGGAAATGTAGTCATGTGATACATTAGATGTTGATATGAACTAGTGATGTGTGGAATCTCTAACGGAATATGTATCAAATGATAATTGTTGATAGTTTATAAATTATTGCTGTTATTACTCTACGAACTTGCTGATATAAGGTAGTTGGAGTGGTAGAAATTAACACTTAAATCTTAAACTAGTAATGATAGATAAGTTAGTTAAATTAGGTGAATGAAAACTATTAGAGCCCCACAAATTAAGGTAGAGTGGTCCTAGAGTGTCTTTAGGGGTCGAATTGGAGTGCATGGGACGAAATTCGGAAGATGTAGTTACAAGAGGGAGGTTATGCCGCGGCTAGGAAGGTCTTGTCGCGACCAAGAGTGTGTCAAAGGAGGGGAGCCACAGCATGAGGAATCTCGCAGTGGCTCAAAGCCAAAATGTTGCCCAAGGAGGGTGACAGAGAGCAAACTTGCCGTGGTGCAATATGTCCCGCTACGGCTCAAGTCGAGGAAACTGCGTAAGGAGTGTCCAATAGCTAGTCTTGCCATGGCACAAGTGTATCCTACCGAGGCAAGAATTATGGGACTTCGAACAGTAGCTCCAGGAGGCATTTACATCACGGCGCCACGTAAGCTAGTCACAGCGAAGGTGTAACTCGCTATGGCAAGATTCAAGTAAGTTGCCCAATAAGATTCCCTAGAGTAACTTAGCCAGGGTACGGAAGGTCGGGGCCATGGTGCAAAGTGAAAAACTTAGTTTTTGAGCTCCAGTAACTAACTTAGCTACGGCGGGAGAGTTTCAAGTTGCAACAAAGGTCCCTAAACTCCTACCTTTAGCCTAGAAACCTCAATTTCTTCAATGGTAATGTTAGGAAATGATGTAGGAACACTTGTGGGAGGTTTTTGTACGTTGAAATTGATGGATGGATGAATCACAAACCTCTCATAATAGTACAATTTCTTTTATACATTCTCACATTTGTGGTTGTGTAGTTAATGACCCTAATATTATCGAGGTTCAAATTTCCCTATAATTTTCACAATGTATTTAATTGTAATGACTCTAAACCTTGATCATTAAGCATTAATCATGTATTTAACTATAAATACCATGATTAGAAGTTAGGGTTGTCACATTAGATATTATTTGAGCTCTGTGTGATAGATTTCATTTTCAGACCAGTATGAACAGTGACATGACCAAAACCAAAAAATTTGCCAACTTTGAAAATTCATCAAATATTCTGTAGACCTACAAAAATTAAATTCTTTAGCTTCCCAAATATTAGATAAAGAAAAGCTCATTTAGGAAAAAAAGTGATATAGGGTTCCCTTATGGTCAATTTTAGCTCCATCTAGGGTACCAGATTGTCCAAATGACTTTCCTTGAGTTTTGGCACCTTTTGGGTAAGTCTAAAAGCATAATTAGGACTTGTGTGAGCTGTCCAAATAGTCCCAAACCTTGTGCATCTCATTTTGATGATTTCATCCACACTTATACATACATCAACTTTTCAAGAACTATAACTTGACATTATATACTCACTTTACATTCTAGCATTCACATATCATATTCTTTCATTTATTCATTACATAATATCATAATTACATATGTCCAAGAGGTCATAGACCATATACATCATTAGATTACATCATTTGACATAAATATGGCCTTAAAGAACTAAAAACTATACATTATATTACCCAGTTCTTTTCTTCAAGGTGGTTGGCTTCTATTACCTTGTCCACTTGGTCCACCTAGCATATTATATCATTGGAGAGAAGGGAATGAGATTCAAAGAATCCTAATAGCTCATCTCCCATTCAATCATACATAATGGATGCAAAGCAAGTCTTGAAAATGTATGCATGGATATAATAGATGTCATGAACACTCAAGAAGCAAGCTTAGCATATGAATAAGTCATACAAGACATCCAAGAGCTTGTCAAGTGGATGGATTAGCCTCACCCTTTTCCTCATGGATTTTGGATTTGCCTTACTCATTCTTTAAGAGATTCTTGGACTCAACCATGCTCTTGGGAGTCCACTTTGCTTTTGAGAGACTCTTTGCTTTGTCTCAACCAATCTTAAGGGTTCTTGGCTCATCCTCACTACGGTTAAGAGTTCTTGGCCTCTCCACACTAAAGCAAACTCAAACAAATATCATAACATGATTTAGAAACATAATATGTCATCATGAAATCATGGCATATAAAATCATGCTAGCATGCTTTTCATAACTTGAAAATACATATACACACATTTTAAGACAAGCTAAACACACTTCCATGCATGAGAGAAGGTGGAGAGAGCTACCTTGCACACAATCACACACTTTTCCTTTGAAAGAATGCTCCCCTTTTCGGCCACACACACACAAAAGTGTGGGGATGCTTTCTCTTGTCATAGACACAATTTATGGAAGCCAGTTAGATTCATGAACTTAATTCTAAGGCCATATAATTTGCTTAGACACTAGGTTGGCTTATAACCTCATTATGGTTCCATAATTGCACCTAAAGAAGCAACGCCCCTCAAATAAATTCTAGGCTCCATTCTTTCCTCTCAAATAGGATTCTTGACTCCTTTTAAGCCTCTTGGAGTCATTACGCAATTAAAACAAAGAGTCTAACTACATGTTACTTCTTTAGGTCATAATATGGAACCTAAAACACCAATTCACTTTCTATAAGTTTTAAATTTTTCCCAAGGCCTCTCCTCATTTTCATTCATCATATATGACTCAAAAATGGGTTTGGAAAAATTTAAAACTCTCCCTAGCCATTCCAACCTTCTTAAGTTGAGACAAGGAGCATTTTTGGCCTTCTTGAAGCTTTCTTTGTTTTTTCAAGGGGAGAAGCATATGGGGAGCCTCTTAGGGATCTTGGAAGCTCAATTAAACTCTTATTTAGGCCTAGGAATCATCATACAAAGTTAATTTTTACAAGGTGCAATTGAAACCCTAGAAATTGCATCTTGAAATTTAATGGTTTTTTGTTAATTCCCTTTGCATATTCTTAATTTTCACACCATTTTTCCTTAGATTCATCTTTGGTTCTGCCTAAAATTCAAGTCCTCCTAGGGTTTCTCATGCTAGGCGAAATGGAGTAGGAGAGGAACCAAAGGTATCAACCATAGGAAGAGAAATTACCTAGTTTTCTTACTTTTTCTTCCTTAATTCTTGCTTTCTCCAAGCTTCTCTCTTCAAATCCGAAATTTCCCCTAAGTTTTTCCCTTAAATTAGATTTATAAACTTCATTTTAATCAAAGGAAACAAAGGAGAATGAAGGATAGGAGGTTTGGATGGAAGAAAGCATACCTTAAAGCTTGGATTTCTCCTTCTTCTTCTTCCTCTCTTGTACGCCTAAAACCCTAGCTCCCTTCTCTGAAATTGGGCAGAAATTTATGAGTCTAAATGAGGGAGAAAGTGGGGCACCACCTATATATATGGGAGGAGGAAGCTTTTTTCAAAAATTCTCATTTTGCCCTTCGTTCTTTGCATTTTTGTTTCTCCTTCATTTTAGCTCTTTTTTGAGAATTGTCTTTTCCATTATGAAATTTTGGTTCCCAATTTAGTAAAATGCCTTTGGAATCACTCAAATCAAAGTTAAAACCTTCCCAAATAAATCTGTCAAAGTTTAGGTACACCAACATTAGAAAACGTCCACTGGAGGGGATTTAACTATCCTGGGGCTTCCCATAGTTTTCAAGGCTTCTGAGAACCCCAGAGAACTCAAAAAATTCATTTAAAAAGCCCTCCTGTGTAAATTCCAAAATTTGCTCAAAATTACAAAAATGCCATTACATTTCGTAAGATTTCTGTTAAAATTTGTTTCTTTATTCTGGCTCCATTTTTTCTTCCTTTTGAGGCTAGGATTCTCATTTTTAAGAGTCTAGAATATTACTCAAAATTTTCAGGACCTTAACTAATTCATTTTAGGGGACTTGCTTTGAAAATGTGCCCGTTTCTATCGTTTAATGAAAACCAGATGTTACACTATACTTGCGGTATGGCAAAACTAGCTACTAGGACACTTCACCTTATTCACTTGACTTGCACCTCAGGGAGGTTACTCTCTGTTATCCTCCATGGGCAAAATTTCATTTTTTGTTGCGACAAGACACCTTGCGCCACAATGCTCCTCGCTTCTTTTGCTCTCCTGGCCGCAGCGTGACCCCCTTTTGCACTAATTCTTCCTAAGTTTGGTCCCATGAACTCCAACTCTCCCTCTAACAACACTCCAAGGACACTCTACCTTAATTTGTGAGGCTCTAATAGCTTTCATCTACCTAATTTACCTAGCTTATCTATCATTACCAATTTAAGATTTACGTGTTAATTCTTACTTATATAACTACCATATATCAGCAAGTTCATGGATTAATGACAATAATGATTCATAAACTACCAACAATTATTAATGAAATACATATTCCATTAGAGGTTCCATGCATCACTAGTTTAAGTCAACATCAAATGTATCACATGATTATATTTCCAAATAGTATACCATATTAGATATAAATTAATACATACACCATATACGAAATTTGTGTAAGGCCTAACTCCTTATTAGATACATCATAGGTTAACAAAATATAAAATACTTACACTTGGCAACATGATTACATGAAGATGCTATATAAAAAGAAATATAAAATTTAGCATATACTTTACTCAGGTCAGTTCAAGTGTAGCCTTTCCTTACATATGGTTGGAACTCATGGATTTTCATCCACTTATTTTCTCTTATCCTTAACTGAAGAGCCTTCACCTAAAAGTATTATCCCATAAAATAGGGTAAGATGCAAATCTTAGTAACCAAAGGCAAATTCCATTCATATATTCTAATTTAATTAACATTTATGCAATTAATCAAATAAGCTTTAGAAATAACAATCATATCAGTAAATGAAACAATTGGGCTATCAGTGACTACTATTCCATACTAGCAATCACATGTCCATATGTTAAAAGCCAATAACACTGGGAGAGGCCCATCCACGGCACCAACTCCCTAATGAGCACAACCTGGGCTAAGTGCGTGTAAGGGTCTAATCATAACCTGATGTCCGATCGAAGTACATGCATGGGTGGCAGTCGCACTATAGCTCCACCATGGACTCACAAGGTCCAAACACAATATATATCAGATAGCCAACCATTCATTTAGTATTCAAAAATCATACATATGCAGCAAATATAAAATTAAAATGGGCATATGCATGGAATTTAATATGAACCCTAGTTACCTCACTTGTAAACAATTCTTTAAGAGCCAACAAAATACTACTTAATCCTATGGACACAAAACCAAACCATTACTATCCATAATAATCATTTGTATCAACAAGCCCATTACTCAAGGAGTTAAACTACAAAGGACTACTTAAAAAACACTTACCTAACTACTACAAGAACCAAATTTGGATTTGATTGTTCCCATACAAAAAATTTTAGAATATTACCTCAAATTCTAGGCAAATTAGCACAAAATTAATACCCTTACTATAAATCTACTATAGGAGTCTCTAACTAGTAGAAAAAGTATCAAAATAAAGAGTTTATACTTACCTTACAACACCTCTAGCTCCAACCTCCGAAATTTCACCATGGAAACATCAAAAATAAGTTTCAAATTTTAGCTGTGGGTGAAATGCTTCAAACAAAAAACTAATTAAGTTAAATTGAAGAGAAAGAGGAGAGGATTAAGTTATATAACAATTACCTTGGATGATTTTAAGTTTAGAAGTGGGAAACGGTAGATTTGTGCCAAGAACCCTAGCCTCTTTCCAAGACCGCCAAATTTTGCTTTGGCTCTTATGTTTCTTTTCTACAGAATGGGGAAGGGACTGATGAGGGTTTAAGGTTTAAGTTGGGTTGAGTTGACACATGGGCTTAAGTCCATTTGGAGTTCAAATTTTGCTTGTTGGGCCAGACGTTAGGGATTGGGCTACATAATTTCTAGCATTTTAGTATAGTTTTGGGCTTCTAACTCACTAAACTAAATTGGGCCATTACTAGGTGATCTCTCTTGGGCCAAGTCTCTAATAAATGGATATTTTATATATATTAATTTCCCTAAACTTAGGCATTTTAATAATTAAATATGGCTTATTGCATTTTATTAGATGATAATTGATTTTATTGGCCATTTTCTGCACTTTAAAAATTAGTTTGCAAAATTATTGATTTTAATGCATAAATTATTTTGAATAATTTTGTAAATTTTCTTAATTAATATCTTCCATTATTTATGCAAATATTTTATAGGCAAATGGAATTTAAAGGAGAAATTTTATTTGGAGAAGAATTGAAGATTGAATCAAGGTGGAATTTTTAGAAAATGAAATTTATAAAAGAAAAAATGAGAAGAAATGTGCTGAAGTGGACATGCATGGGACTTTGAGGGGACTTTGAATTGGATACATGAAGAGCATGTGCTCATAAAACAATGCATTCATCTACCACACACAATCACACACATAGCTAGCTCATAAACACTCATATATTCACAATTCATTCATGTGGAGGAAGTCTCACATCTAAGGACTAGGTCACACAGCATCCTCTCTCATGTGGGCCCACTCCATGAATCACACACACATTGCTTTCATGCATGGAACCTTAAACACTCAATAGCTCCAGTTGCTACATAAACACACACCAGGATGTGGTTTCTGAAGGAAGTTGCTTGTAGGAAGTCACATGAGCAAAATAGAGCATAAGCAAGCCATGGCATGGGTTAGATGAGGAAGAAACAAACAAAGAAGCATACAACAGGCACGATGCATTTATACAAGTCAAGAACATATGAGGAGTAGAACCAGCTATGAGCAGCTCAAATATGAAAAGAAGAAGCATGAAAAAGAGAAATAGAGACTTAAACACATGGGTTTAGGAAGAGAAAGCCATGATCAGGAAGAGAGTAAGAAACACAGTTTTAAGAAGGAAAGAAACACATAAGAGCAAAATGAAGTAAGAGAGCTTCGAGCTTGTGTGAAGAAGAAGCACGTGGAAGGCTTCTCGAGGAGAAGAAGTTTGAGTAAAGAAACATAGAAAACACATGGAAGAGAATGAAGCTACACAAGTAGAACAAAGTGGAAGAGGCTGGATATTAAAGAGGATAATAACATATGAAGGGACTTGAGTTTACAAAAGAAGCAGCTGGATGGATCATGCACATATAAATGCACGAGCAGCTCATGTAAGAGAAGAAGAAGTGTGAGGAAAGAATCACGTTTTAGGATTTTAATGTACAGCTGACGTGACAAATGAAAGCTCAGGTGTAAATGAATAAATAGGAAGCTGGAATGGAAGATGAACAGAAAATAGATGAATATAAATGGAGCATCTAGCCATGGGTATAGTATGAAGCTACATAAGAAGAAACACAAGAGCAAGGAGCTGACATGGAAGAGGAAGAAAACACATAGGAAAAATTCAAAGAAGCACATGATTAGAGGAAAAAGAAGTTCAGGCTACATGTGAAATTAAAGAAGAGAAGATTCAAGCTTCTCCAGGACTTCTTCTAAGCTAATCACAAGTTGAGATTTAATGCTTCATTAGAGGTGAGATGGAGATGGAGAATGGATGAGATGAATGGAATGTCATGGTGTGGACAAAGGAGCGTGTTTTGTATGAGTGATTTTATTCGATGAATCGAATCCCCCCTGCCTCCTGGAGCTTGCCCGAATTAATTCCCCTTCCTCACGTGGTCATTTAATCATTTCACGTGCTCCTCACAAATCAGCCCTAGCTCTTTCTGATAAAGATGAATTGATGCATGGACTTTCTTCGTGAATGGATGATGATTCTTCAGCAGCCCATGTTTTGTCCATGTATTTCCTTTCATCTCCTCACATGGCTTGCACGTGTTTCATTTAATTTTGTCCACATCCTTAGTTGCTTGTTTTTTTTTCTTGATTTCCTGTAGCTTCATTTACACTTTCCCACTCATTCCCCATGTCACTTGCTATGTCATTTTCTTTTCTTGTGCTTCTAACTTATTTACGTAGCTTCTTCTTTTATCTGCCTAAGTTCCACGTGATTAAACTCTCCTTCAGCTCATTTTCCTATCGTCTTTTTGACGTTAATCCCCTTCACCACGTGCAGCTTCTGGTGCTTCCATGTTCTACACTACATGCTTCTTAATGCTTTGTTCTCTCCATATTCTGGCTATTCATACATTCTTTTTCATGTTCATCTCCAGCTCACACTTCTTCTTTAATCTAGAATGTAGGTTTATCTCTTCGATGTGAGCTCATTTCCACGTAGAACCTAAGCTTCTTCAGCTGGTCCTGTAGCTTTTTTTGAGGGGGTAGAGACATGTGTGAACATGTCTGTGAGCTAGACGTGCTTCTTTCATTCGTGCTCTATGTGTGTGTAAGTGAGTGTGTGTTTCATCGTGTCAACCTCTCACATGAGTGTACATGTAGTTGAAGTGAATCAATATAGGTGTGAGTGCATCTATGTTGATCTGTATGCTACGTGAAATATGAGATGTGAAAGTGTGCTTTGGAAGACGCAGGGGCTATGCATGAAGAGGTGTTACTAATGCATGAAATGGAAGACATGAGAGTGAGCCCATGCTGCTACATGGAAGTGGAAAATGTAGTGCATGCTTGAGAGAGTGCTGTGTTAGTGAAGGAAGAGCTGGTGGCGGTGCCATATGTTAACATAAGAGAGACAAATGGGCTGCTCAAGTGATGGAAATGGGGTGAATGATGGCTGGCTCATGTTAGTGTGACTGCAACGTGGGTTAGTGGATGGGTTTAACGTGTATGTGAGTGAGCTGCTTGAAGTGAAGTGCAGTGAGTGAAGTGAGCTACTTTCATACGCTAACTTTCATTCCCCTGCACTCTATCATGTGAACTTGTACCTTCCCTACTTTTCCACATGCCATCAATTCATCTTCATTTTAAATCCTTTTCCATTAAAATCTGCACAACAAAAATAAAATAAAATGAAGTAGAATAAAACAAAACAAAATATTAAGAAAGAAGAATTCACAAAGGAAATATTTCAATGAAATTTGAGCATTAAAATTCAAAAATTTGCAAATAAATTTCTAAAGTGGAAGTAATGGCTAATAAACTCAATTATCCACCCAATAAAGCCCATTAAACCTTATTTAATTATTAAAATGCTTAAGTTAAGAAGAAGAAAATGTATACAAATCATATTTATCAACCATAAAGGTAGTGCCTCTAAATTTTAAGGGCTATAACCACTAGCTTTAGGTCATGGGTGGGATAATTTTCCTCATGGAGTCTAAGTTGTCTAAAGGCATAAGCTATCACCCTACTTTGTTGCATCAAAACACACCCTAATCCCTTCTTAGAAGTGTCGCTATAGACTGTGAATGTCTCTTTAGGGTTGAGTATCACTAACACAGGTGTTGTGGTCAACCTATCCTTAAGCTCTTGAAAGGCATTCTCACACTTAGAATCCCACACAAATAGTTAGTCATTCCTAGTCAACTTAGTTAAAGGCATAGCTAACTGAGAAAATCCCTTAATGAATTTTCTATATTAGCCAGCTAGACCTTGAAAGCTATAAAATTCAGTCATTGTCTTAGGTCTCTCCCTATTCAGTACCGCTTCTACCTTACTAGGATCTACCGCTACCTCTTGTTTTGATATCATGTGACCTAGGAATTTAACTTCCCGTAACCAATACTCACACTTGCTTAACTTAGTATACAATTAGTGCTCCCTCAAGGTTTAAAGAACTATCTTAAGATGCTCTTCATGCTTTTTACTACTCTTAGAGTATATAAGGATGTTATCAATGAACACTACTACAAACCAGTCAAGATAGGGCCTAAAGATCCTATTCATGTAATCTATGAAAATGGTAGGGGCATTGGTTAACCCAAAAGGCATAACTAGGAACTCATAATGGCCATATCGAGTCCTAAAGGTGGTTTTAGGTATATCCTTAGCTTTGACTCTAAGTTGGTGGTATCTCGACCTAAGATCAATCTTTAAAAAGAACGACGCTCCAGCTAATTGTTCAAGCAAATCATTAATTCTAGGCAAAGGGTATTTGTTTTTTATGGTCACTTGGTTCAACTGCCTATAGTCAATACAAAGCCTGAGGCTACCATTCTTCTTCTTAACAAACAACACCGATGCCCCCCACAGAGACATACTTGGCCTAATGAACCCTTTCTCAAGTAACTCCTCTAATTGACTCTTCAACTCAACTAGCTCAGCGGGCGCCATTCTATATGGAGCCTTGAAAATTGGACCTGTATTGGGTACCGAATCAATGGAAAACTCTTACTCTCTCTCCAGAGGTAGTCCACTAAACTCCTTAAGGAAAACCTCAGGGAACTCCCTAATCACAGGTACATCCTCCAACCCATCATCAACTTCAACATGCAGTGAAAAAAATATTAGAAACCCTTGGCAACCATGCCTAAGGTACCTTTCGAGTTAGGCGGCAGACATACAAGTAAGCTTAATCATAGGATAAGTTCCAGGTATATTGGTAGGTAAAGAAACAGTTTTACAGTTACAATCAGGTATCACATTATTAGCCGACAACCAATCCATACCAATGATTACATTAAAGTCACACAAAGGGATACAAATCAAGTTAAGGGTAGTACAAGAGCTATCCAATTATATAATACAATTCAAGCACACATAAGATGTAATCATAAAATATCCAATAGGGGTGGACATAAATAATTCAAATGGCAACAACTAATTTTAAGACCCAAATGCTTAACACAGTCATATGAGCTGAATGATTGGGTCACACCCTAATCAAACAATGCATCTACAACATAATTATGGACAAGTTAAGTACCTCAGATCAAATTGGGGGATCTACTAGCCTCTTGCTGCGTAAATGCAAACACCCTTTCTTGTGTAGGTGGTTTAACAGATGAGGCCAACTCTCTTGACACCAAGTAAGTCCTTGCATAGTGTCTAGGTTTCCCATAATTGTAACATACCATGCATGGTCCATTACCATGGCTCTTCCCATATTTAACATAAGTTAGTGGGCCACTAGCTATACTCTTTGGGGGTCCCATACTCTTTCTTTGAGAAACATTTCTTGGGGGTGGTCTCTTACCCTAATAGCCACTACCACTGTTGGCTCCTTTCTTACTTCTACCTTTAAAATGCTCCATGCCCTGGCACGCTTACCCTCCATGGTTTTCTTCATTTTGGCTTTACTTTCAACCATGGCTCTCTCTGTTACTCTACACTTCTCCACCAATTCTTCAAAATTACAGATTCGTAGATATACAATTTTGTCCTTTAACTCTGATTTCAAGCCTCTTTCAAATTTCTCAGCCTTCAATAGCTCATCATCAAACCATTTCAAGTAGGAGGAGAAGTGAGATAACTGAATGACCTTGGCTGCATACTGATCCACATTTATGTCCCTTTATTCAAGGAAGTTAAACTCGACTTCCTTGTCAGCCCTTACTGAAGGTGGGAAATACTTGCCCTCAAAGGTAGTTTGAAAACTCTCCCAAGTCAAAGGTATCCCTCTTGTAATCAACAATCTAGAGGTCTTCCTCCACTAATGCTTAGCCTCACCCTCTAACTTATATATAGGCAACTTTGTTGTTTACTCTATAGTGTAGGTCATGACCTCAAAGATATTCTTTAGTTGCATCAGCCACCTCTCAACCTTCTCTATGTCCAACTTCCCCAAAAATGATGGAGGATCAGCCTTCTTAAACTTGGCCAACATAACAGAGAGGTTGTAATATCTAATTTTCGTTAAATGACAGAAATGGGTACATTTTCAAAGAAAAACACCATAAATGAATTAGTTAAAGTGCCAAAAAATTAAGTAGCATTCTAGACTCCTAAAAATGAGAATCCTAGGCTCATACAAAAAGAAAAATAGAGCTAGAATGAAGAAACAAAATTAAACGAAAGACTTATGAAACGCAATGACATTTTCATAATTTGGAAAAAATTTTGGAATTCATATAGGAGGGCTTTTTAAATGAAAGTTTTAGATTTTTTAGGGTTCTCAAAGGCCCTAAAAACTATGGGAAGACCCAGGACAGTTAAAATCCCTCTAGTAGAGATATGCAAAGTGACGGAAGTGAACCTCAAAACTATACATCCCACCTTTAGTGCCAGACCACCCCTCCTTAAACCTAAAAGACATAGAGAGGAATCATAGGCTGTAGCTACGAGTATGAGAGGTAAAAGGAGCCAGTGGAACAGAAGAGGAAATAGAAGAAGAACTCAATCTAGTAGAAGTAGTTTTGCGCCTACAATATGTCCCTAGTGTGGCAAAAATCATAGAACTAGACCATGCTACTCGAGGCATAATGTATGTTACTGTGGGGTAGACTCGGACACATGGCTAAGGACTGCACGTAGGCTCCTTAGTAGTTTCTATAGTATAGGGAGATGGCTCTTGCTCCTAGACCTCAGACCTAGGGTAGAGTCTTTGCCCTATCACAACAGGAGGCTAGCCAGTCCCCGAGTCTGATCCAAGGTACTATTAGAATAAATAATTTTTCTGTAACTGCATTGTTTGATTCGGGTGATGGCTATTCTTTCATATCATATAATTGTTCTAGAAGGTTGGGTCTAAGTATATATACACTACCATATGATTTACATATATCTACCCCCACAGGAAACCAAGCCATTATCTCTTATGCTTGCTTGAATTGTGTGGTCCAGTTTAATCATTGTCTTACCACCCTTGATTTGATATGTATGCCTTTTGTTGATATTAGTCTAATTATTGGCATGAATTGGATGCCTGTAAATAATGCCACACTAGATTGTAGCCACATATATGTTACATTACCTGAGTGTAGGACTGTGCCTAGTATGAGGACTGAGTTATCCATTATGACCACCTCCCAGGCTAAGAGGTCTCTAGGGTATGGTTATCAAGGATATCTAATTTTCTTTTTAGTCCAGGCTAAGGTAAAAGAGGGTATAGAGGAAATTTCAGTAGTGAGAGAGTTCTTAGAGGTATTCCCTTAAGAGATTAGCAGACTACCCTTAGAGAGAGAGAGGTTAAGTTTCCTATAGACATTGTACCTGGGGCAGGTCCAGTGTCTAAGGCCTTGTATAGGATGGCTCCCACAAAGCTAGTTGAGCTTAAAAAGTAGATAGAAGAGCTTTTAGAGAAGGGTTTTATCAGGCCAGCGTCTCGTCGTGGGGAGCTCCAGTCTTATTCATAAAGAAGAAAGACGAGAGACTTAGACTATGTATAAATTACAAGGAACTCAATAAGATAGCCATTAAGAATAAATACCCTCTCCCTCACATAGACAACCTCCTAGATCAATTAGTAGGAGCATCTATATGTTCTAAGATAGATCTCCAGTTAGGATACCATCAGCTTAGAATAAAGGCTGAGGATATTCCCAAAATAACGTTTAGAACTAGATATGAGTACTATGAATTTTTAGTTATGCCCTTTGGGTTGACGAATGCACCTGTAGTGTTCATGGATTACATGAACAGAGTGTTTAGGCCATACTTAGACAAATTTGTAGTTGTCTTTATAGATGACATTCTCATATACTTAGAGTAGAGAAGAACATGAGCACCATTTAAGATTAGCCTTAGAGACCTTGAGAAAGAGACAGTTGTATGCTAAACTTAGTAAATATGAGTTCTAGCTCACTGAAGTTTAATTCTTAGGCCATGTGATCTCCCAAGTAGGGGTCGCAATAGATTTCCATAAAGTAGAGGCATTATTACAATGGGAGAGATCTAGGACAGTGACAGATATAAGGAGCTTCTTAAGTTTAGCAAGCTATTATAGGAGGTTCATTCAGGGCTTTTCTCAGATAGCGATGCCACTGACCAAGCTCACTAGAAAGAATGTGCTGTTTGTGTGGGATGAGAAGTGTGAGAAGAGTTTTTAGGAGTTGAAGCACAAGTTAACCATGGCCCCAGTTTCAGTACTCTCTAACCCTAAAGAGACTTTTATAGTGTATAGTGATGCCTCTAAGAAAGGGTTAGAATGTGTGCTCATACAGAAAGGCCGAGTGGTAGCTTATGCTTCTAGACAGCTAAAGCCACATGAAGAAAATTACCTCACACATGACCTAGAGCTAGCTGTAGTGGTATTTGCTTTGAAAATATAGAGACACTACTTATATGGGGTAGCTATAAAAATTTACAGCGACCATAAGAGCCTTAAATATCTATTTGAATAGAAAGAGTTGAATATGAGGTAGCGAAGATGGTTAGAATTTTTGAAAGATTATGATTTCACTTTGAAATACCATCCCGATAAGACTAATATGATGACTGATGCCTTGAGTAGAAAATCCATACACATGGCCTGTATGATGATATGAGAGTAAGAATTGATTAAGAGATTCAGATATACGAGTCTCTCATATGAGGTGTATTCAGGAAAGCTATTAATGAGTGAAACTCAAATAAAAAATGACCTGAGGGATCAGATAAAAGAGCCTCAGCAGACAGATGACTATGTAAGTAAGATTAGATCCTAGATAGGCCAAGGTAGCATTCAAGAGTTCTATCTGAGGATGACATATTGAGATACAGGGATAGGTTATATATGCCTAGAAACACAAAAATTAGAGAGAGAATATTATATGAGCCACATAAAAGCAAGTATACCATTCATCTAGGTAGTAATAAAATGTACCAAGATTTAAAGAAAATGTTCTGGTGGCCTGGAATGAAAATAGATATAGCAAAGTATGTCTCTAGATATTTAATATGTTAGAGAGTTAAGATAGAGTACAAAAAACTAGCTGGGTTACTTCAGCCCCTAAATATCCTGAAGTAGAAATGGGATAGCATAGCTATGGATTTTGTCATGGGTTTACCCAGGACATCATCGGGGCATGATGCAATATGGGTAATAGTGGATAGATTAACAAATTCAGCATACTTCTTAGCGATGAAAGCCACTTATACCCTAGATAAATTAGCCCAACTATACATCTGGGAGATAGTTAGATTACATGGTGTGCCTAGGAGCATAGTATCAGATAGAGATCCCAAATTCACTTTGAATTTTTGGAGATTATTACAGGATGCTCTAAGTACTAGACTTAGATTTAGCATAGCCTATTACCTACAGACAGATGGATAAACGGAGAGAACTATCCAAACCCTAGAGGACATGTTGAAGACGTGCATCCTCGAAATGAAAGGAAATTGGGATACATACTTGCCTCTAGTGGAGTTTGCCTATACTAATAGCTATCATGCAGGTATTCAGATGGCACCGTATGAGGCATTGTATGGGAAGAAGTGTAAGTCTCCAATGCCTTAGATTAAGCTAAGAGAGCAGAGCCTGATAAGCCCAGAATTAGTGGACCAGACTTCTAGACAAATTGAGACCATCAGAAATAAATTGCTAACGGCCCAGAGTAGACAAAAGAGTTATGTAGATACATAAACGGCCGTCAGAGTTTGAGATTGGAGACCATGTCTTCATTAAAGTGTCTCTAATCACAGGAATAGGTTGGTCCATTAAAAGTAAAAAGCTCAGTCCAAAGTACATAGGTCCATTCCAGATTCTTGATAAAGTATGACCTATGGCTTACAGACTAGCCCTTCCCCCAAACCTAAGCCAAGTATACAATGTATTCCACGTTTCATAACTCAAAAAGTACTAACTCAACCCCTTATATGTCACAGAGTATGAAAATGTGCAGTTACAGGATGATCTATCATACATAGTATCACCAGATCAAATCGTGGACGTTAGACTCAAGCATATACAGAATAAGACGATACCACTGGTGAAAGTAGTTTGGAAGGGGTTATCTCCTGAGGAAGCTACCTAGAAGCTAGAGGAAGAAATGAGAAAGAAGCATCCAGAGCTCTTTCTATGAGGTATGTTATCTAAATTTCAAGGACAAAATTTATAAAGATGGGAGAATTGTAATATTCGATTTTCATTAAACAACATAAACGGGTACGTTTTCAAAGCAAAATCCCTGAAATGAATTAGTTAAGGTTCCAAAAAATTTAAGTAGCATTCTAGACTCTTAAAAATAAGAATCCCAAGCTCAGACAGAAAGAAAAATGGAGCTAGAATGAAGAAACGAATTTCAACAAAAGACTGACGAAACGTAATAGCATTTTTGTAATTTTGAGCAAATTTTGGAATTCACATAGAATGGCTTTTTAAATTAAAATTTTGAATTCTCTAGAGTTCTTAACCTCCCTATATATAGGTGTCATGCCTTACCTCCTCATTCACTTAGCCACATATGTTTATGCCCTAAACCAGAGGAGGAATCCTAAGTGATGTGAGACTCCATAGAAACCCGTTCTAGGAACCCCAAATTACACGGATCAGTGATCAAATTTTGGCATGCAGCACAAGAACAAATAATATGGACAATAAGCCACAAAGAACAAAGAACAAAGAACAAAGAAAAGGAACAAAGAAGAAGAAGAAGAAGAGATGTTGGTCAATGGAATTGAATCCTAAGAGAACCCGTCTCTTAGAACCCTAATCCGGGACGCCACAAAGGAAACCACTCCTTTGATAAGTCAAAGATTTTCTCCAGCACACAAAGGCCACAAGAGAAACCTCACAAATCAGAAATAATTCTAAAAAGATAATTCATTCAATCTGCCATTCTTAGAGTACAAATGGGCCTTATATAGGCATTTAAAAATAAAACCCTAAACAAAATAATGAAAATAAAAGAAATTTAAATCTGAACAAATTCACCAAGAATGGTGCCTAAAAATCTGAAACAGCAACAATCAAATTAAAACAAAATAAAACTAAGAGAATTTTGTGGAGAATGGCTGATTTTGTGGAAAATGGCTAGACTCCTTCAATTAGGCTCCCTTTGGGCTTGGGCTAGCATCTTGTAGGAATGAAATAATCTTTATGCCAATTTGTTCCTTTTGGGCTTCATATTTAGTTAAGACTATGGGCTCCAAGTCTATTAGTTTTTGGATCACTCCATTCAAGGCCTCTTTCATAACTTTGGCTCTTGATCTTGTGCATGGGCCTCCCATACCTTGCAATGGATCTTTAGTTGGCCATCTTTTAGAGTCACGTCCAGCCCTTTTGTTTCCAAGTTCTTGATTTTGTTCAAGCTTCTTCAAGTCTCCTATCTCACCTCCATCACTAAGAGTAAGGCACACAAGAGGGAGAGGAAGAGAAGGAGAAAGATCAGGCAAAAGGTATGGATTTTCTTAGTTTTTTCATGCTTTCTCTTTAGCAAACCTCTTCTTCTCCATTTTT
Organism: Erythrophleum ivorense; assembly: GCA_026724425.1. Classification (NCBI taxonomy): domain Eukaryota; kingdom Viridiplantae; phylum Streptophyta; class Magnoliopsida; order Fabales; family Fabaceae; genus Erythrophleum; species Erythrophleum ivorense. Next base: position 125,733 of record JAIUCV010000042.1, read on the forward strand.
CCTTTCTTTCCTATGGTTTTATTAAAGTTTTTGGATCCGTTTTAAGGGAAGAACAGAGGGAAAAATTCGCATTTGAAGAGAAGAGGCCAAGGAAAGAAAGATTCAAGTAAGAAAACAAGGGAAAATAAGGTAAATCTTCCTTCCATGGTAGCTACCCCTTACTCCTCTTCTCTCCTTGGTTCGTCCAACATAAGAAGCTACAAGAGGGCTTAGATTTTAGGCAAAACCAAGGGTGAATCTTAGGAAATGAAGTGTAGAGAATAAGAATATGTAAAGGGAATTAACAAAGAACCATGAAAATTCAAGATAGCAAACCTAGGGTTTCTAGTGTTCCTTGAAAAATCTGATTTGATACTAAGATTCCTAGGCCTAAATGAATGTCTAAATGAGCTCCTAGGATCCCTAGAAGGCTCTTCATATGCATCTTCCATCAAGAAAATATTACAAAGTCCATGGATGCTAAGAAAGGAGCTAGCCTCAGCCTAGAGGGGTTAGGGTATCTAGGGATAGTTTTAATTTGTTCCAAGTGCATTTTTGAGTCATATATGATGAGTGAAGATGAGTAGAAACCTTGGGAAAATTTAGAAGGACAAGAGAATGAGTTAGTATGATAGGTTCCACAATATGACCTAAGGAAGAAACATGTCGTTAGGCTTTTTGTTTTAATTGTGTGATGACTTCGAGAGGCTTAAAAAGAGTCAAGAATCATATATGAAAGGAAAGAATGGAGCCTAGAACTCATTTGATGGGTGTTACTTCATTAGGTGTATTGAGGAACCATAAATGAACCATGAGGCAAAATTAGAGTTCCAAGTAGATGTATGGCCTTAGAAATGGCTCCAAGTGTGCAATTGCAACAAAGGTAGCTCACTCTTCCTTCTCTCATGTATTGAATATATGTTTGACTTGTCTTTGAATGTGTGTATGTATGTTTTAAGCTATAAAAAGTTTTCTAGCATGAGCTATTATTCCATGGTACCATGATGTTACATTATACTTTTAAATGATGTTTAACATGTTTGCTTGGGTTTGCTTGAGTGTGGAGAAGCCAAGAACTCTTAGCCATGGTGAGGATGAACCAAGAACCTTTGAAAATGGTTGAGACCAAGTAAAGTGTCTCCCATGAGTGAGGTTAAGCCAAAACTTCCTAGAGAAAATGGGTGAGGCAAATCTAAAATCCACAAGTGAATGAGCAAGGCTAATCCACTTACTCGACAAGTCTATGTATGCTTTGTACGACTTACTCATATGCCAAGAATGCTTTTTGAATACTCATATTGTTCCTTGTACTCATGCATGCATTTTCAAGACTTGTTTTGCATACTTTATGTATGGTTGAAATGGAAGATGAGCTATTGAGATTCTTTGCATCTTATTCCCTCCTCTCCAATGTTAGACCAGATTATTTGGAGCTCTTTGGAATTAATTATGATTTTTCAAAGTTGGCATTTTTCTGCTGAACTGATACAGGTATTGTTCATATGGTCAGAAACTTAAGCTGTGTTATTTGTAGAACAAATGATGTTCAATGCTTATGAAATTTTATAGAAATAAACTAGACATGATAATCTTTCCATAGCCATTGAGATCACCCTAATTGGACCTCTAAGCAATGAGATATGAATTTTTAAAGTTGGAGATAAGTACCAGGGATGACAATCGACCTCTAGTACTATTCCATCAATTTTCGATGATTAGTAGCCTTTGTTGAGGTCTATAAATATTTTTAACATAAATTAGACATCTTTATCTTTCTAAGAATTATAAATATTGGATTATTTTAATTTTTTTAGAATTAGTTATGATTTTTCAAAATTTATAATAGACTGTTGGAATTCCTACCTGAGGCTGCTTTATGGTATTTTGTGTGTTCCATCCACTTGCACGAGTTCTAGGCCACTTTGTGAGATGATTTTGAGTTGTATTAGTGTAATTAAATATGAGAATGAGTTCATATGGTCCACGGGACACTAAAACAAAAAATTATCCTTTACGCAACATAAATACACTTATTAGTTTAATGCCATTTTCCTTGCTTTCTCATGAAATACATGGTATGACACATGAAGGTCGCATGAGACAAGCTATAAATTTATGGTGTTACAAAGATCACCATCCTCCCCTTGGTGTCCCTCACCAAGGTTCTAACCAGCACCAACATGGTTCTCCCCCGGCACCTCCTATTTATGCTTATTCATGGTTTCATATGGCTATTACAGCACTTGAACAGTTGCTGCATGAGCCTTGATTCGCTCTTGAAGCTGGTCAGTCATTGCCCTAACTGTAGCTTCATGGGCTTCATCTTGTTCTTTCATTCGGTTGGCCATTATAGCCATGGCCTCTTGCATTTCTCTTAACATATCAGCAGTTTCTTTATGTACTGCCATCTCACTTTGCAATGCCACAAGCACAACTGCAAGCATCCCCCATTAAGCTATAGTCCAAGGAAATCCGAACATAACTCCACCCATAGTAGGTATATACAAGTATAAGAGTCATCATCAGATCACAATGTTCTTATCCCTAGCATTCATGCGTCATGATTACCAAGTTTACTAGCCACAAGGTTCTAAATTTAGCACAATTTCCTAAACCATTGCTCTGATACCAAATGTAATGACCCTAATTCTTAATTTCCATAAGAAGACTTAATAGCATGATTAGTAGTCACAAATCAAGATCTAAAGCCATTATAATTAAATAAAAAAAAGAGAAAGTGGGGAAACTTTGAACCTTGATATCATTAGGGTCATTAACTAAACAACCACAACTAATCAAGTCCACAAGTGATCATAGTTACCATGTAAGACTTTGGATTCATCTTGCTACTAATTTCAACTCATAAAAACCTCATATAAAGACTCCCAAGTCATTGCACAACATTAACATAGTGAAATTCAAGGTTTCTAAATCAAAAATAAGAGTTTGAGAACCTTCGCCATGGCTTTGACCTTCTCCATCGCAGCCAAGTTGGAACCTAAAAACCAAGTTTTGCATCTTATGCTGTGGCCTAAGATTTTTGCACAACTGTGAAGTTGCTCTCAAGTTCAACTTCTCATATTTTCGCAAATCTCGTTGCAATGAGCCTATGTGGCATTGATGAATGCTAATTTTATATATATTAATTCCTTTAGACTTGGCATTTTGATGATTGAATATGGCTTTTTGCATTTTATTAGATAATATTTGAGTTTAGTGGTCATTTCTACACTCAAGGAATTGATTTACAAAATTTTTTAATTTTAATGCATAGATTTCTTTAAATAATTTTGTGAATTTTTCCTACTAATTTTTTTTTATTATTTATGCAAATTTTCAATGACAATTGGAGCTTAAATGGGAAATTGAATTGAAGAAAAAATAAAGCTTTAAGTGTACAAGTTTCTTAGAAAATAAAATTTGAAAATATGAGGATGAAAAGGAGGTAGCACAATCATCATCATCCATCTTATTCATGCACATTCCATGTAGGGCAGTTCCACTTCATTCACAAGCTTCCATGCACACACATGTAAGGTTAGCTCACTCATAGACACACAAGCTTTCTCTCTTTCTTACACCTTTATATCCACATAGCATGCATGGGTTTCTTATTTTTTCCACGTGGTTGGCACTGCTCCAACTCACATTCACAGCAGCTCACTCAACATCACACTCAAGCACACATACACGTAGAAGCTTCACATTAACACTCACCAAGTCACACGTAGGAAGTCATGCATGTTCATCCATTCCATTAATCTCACATCATTCACAATCACCCACACTCCACATAACACTCAAGGCATGAGGTCTAACCACGTCTTCACATTGCAGCACATCCAATCGCATACATACACACGGGTTCTTTTTGAAGGAATTAAAGAGCACACTAGCACGTTGCCATAGGTTGCAAATATTCCATCAACACGTAGACACACACCCATGTCACTCACTCATTCATGCATGGGAGACATGGGTTCTTCCATGTAGCAACAGTCTACACTCTTCACATATTCACATGAAGAAGAAGCAGTCACATGCACACAAGCTTTCACACTCAGGAAGCTATAGTACACTCCGCAATGGTTCTCTTTTAGGGAGAAAGGGAGGCTCAGTTTTTAAGTGAAATAGGAGAAAGAAGCATATGCAGTAGCTCATTTAAATCAAGCTACACATTCACTGCATTCCCACGTCTATTCACATTGCTACATATCCTTTCACACACTCACATGCACTTGTTCAAACATGACACTCACTTCACATAGAAACTTATAGCTTTATTCACTCATTCCATCACATTCACAAGTCACTCATGGATCTAGATGTGGTGAAAAGAGGCAATGGCACATGGATGCTGAAGGAGCTTTATACACTTACCAATCACATCCTCTTCATTAGCAACACACATAGAAGCATGGTTCGAAATGAATAGAAGAGAGTCTCAGGCTAGAGAGGAGAAGAATACCATGAAACTAGAACAAGAATGTAAGGAAGTAGAGAGGAGAATAAAACGTGAGCAAAACAATAGCTAAAGAAGCTTGTGAGCAGAAGGGAAAAGCTATAGGTTTAAAGCGTGAGAAAAGGCATGAAGATTAAAGTGAGCTGAAGTTGCTGGGCAGAAGGTTTTAAATGGCAAAAGTTACATGGAATGGGAAACATGCATCAACAAATGAAGTTGATGTGGGAAGTTTACATGGGAAAGATTAAAAGAACCACATGAACAGTGCAACATAAAGCTTGGGTGGCATCCAGTAAAACACGTGAGCAGATTTTAATGAGGCACATGATCATTAAGTAAAGGAATAAACACACTTGGATAGAATGTGCTTAGGGGGAGATTAACATGATTGAAGATAACATAGGGAGAAAAATGACAGAAGGAACGTGTGGGATAGAAGACCTCTAGAGACGCGAAAAAGGAAAAAGGGATTGATTCAATCAAGCATGATGGCATTAGCTTCTTCCTTCCTCCATTTCTTCCATCCATTCTCTCCATGAAAGCTTAAAATCTCCTTGGTAGCTAGCTGAAGATTGAACTTCCATTGATGGAGATTGGAGCTCCAAGATTACCTCTCCAATTTGGATAAACTCTCTTCTCTTCATCCTTTATTTTTAGCATTAATTCCTTTGTTAATTTAACTAGGTTTAGCTTGTTAATTAGGGAATTTAGTGGCTGAATGTACTAGACAAAATTGATTTGTGATTTGATTGTAATCTCATAAATGAATGGTGATTTTGATACCCAAGTGTTAGTAGAAATGCCAAGCTTAATGGTTGTCCAATTTACCCAATTAATGCAAAGGTTAATGAATTAAGTGGCTAGTTTTTGTATGATTAATGTACTAGAGGAATTCTTTAAGCTAATTGGTCAATTAGCAATCTTAAGTGGATTGTTCAAATACTTTAATAAGCATTTAGGTTTTATTTTGGTGTATTCTCATTCATAGCTCAAGTTATGAATTGTACAAGATTTGCAAATTCCTTGAAGCATTAATGATTTGAGTCTTGAATGGTAATTCAAGAATCCTTATGAAGAATACACTAAGAAGGAAGACTTTAAGTCCAAATTTGATACATTAAAAAGGGAACAAGGATAATTGAATTCTAGGAAGTCCATCTAAAAGATAGTTACCACATTTTCCTAGTTGTTAACTACACTTAGTCTTAAACTTTTAGTTCTTGTTATTTTTCTTTAATTCAATTAAAATTTAGTAATTCAAAACCCCCTAAACACTTTTGATTTACTATCACTTAGAGGACTTTTTCACAAATAATTAGAAGTAAAAACTCATTAGGAGATGAGCTAGGTTGTGCCACTAACTATAAATTTTAATTCAACCTAGTTTTATTTTGAGGTTGTACAACACAACCATCAAAATTTGTTACCATTGCCGAGGAGTTAGGTCTCTTAATTGTTTGAAAGATTTTTCTAGTGTTTTCGCTCTATCTTAGCCCTGCTTTTGTTCTATTTTGAACTTGGATTTTAGTCTCTTCGATTCCTTGAATCAATCATTTTGCTTGTTGGACTTTTTGTTTAACGTGCTCAAAAAAATTTTAAACTTTTTTTCCAAACTTTTTGGGTGTTTTGAAAAAAACTAATAGCTAAGCTATTAGGTGCACCATTTTTTGGCCAAATTTCAATGTTTAAGGCACTTTTTTTAATTTTTTATCATTTTCTTGAATTTTCTAGGATTTTTCTAATTTTTCTGGATTTATTTTCTTTATTTTTGTGAGCTTCTTTAGTGTGATTTGTCTTTGTTTTTGAGTGTTTATATATGCTAGGTAGTTGTTAGTTTAATTTGGAATTAATCTTCTTTCCTTTTAGTGTGAGGAAATTTTTCTAATTTTTCAGTTATTTTCTCTATTTTTCTAGATTTATTGTTTTGATTTTTCTTTGTTAGTTTTTGTGTTGCTTCTTAGTTTTTGCTTGCATAATTGGTTTATGACAAAGTCCTCTAGTGAGAAATTGATTGATTTGGATCCTGAAATTGAAAGAACTTTTAGGAGGCAAGTAAGGATTAAGAAAAATAGTGATAGTGTAGAAAATAGTATTAGTTATTCTTCTACTTTTAATTGTGTGCAAGGAATTGATTGCATACTTCAATTTGCTGGTGATAATATGGCTAAACAAGAACAAGTGAATGCTAACATGAATATGCATGTTCAAGCCAACTTGAATGCAAATGCAAATTTGAATGATAACATACATGCAAGAACCATTAGAGAATTGACTGCTCCTAATGTGCACTATCAAAATCTTTGTATACAATATCCAAAATTAGATGCAAATTTTGAGTTTAAGTCTGGTTTAATTCACTTACTTCCTAAATTTCATAGACTTGCAAGAGATGACTCTCACAAACATCTGAAGGAATTTCATGTTGTTTGCTCTACAATGAAGCCACAGGGAGTCTCAGAAGAATAAATTAAGCTCAGACCATTTCCTTTTTCTTTGGATGGTATAGCCAAAGACTGGTTATACCTCATAGTGTTATTACTTCTTAGGATCAACTAAAGAGGCTTTTCGTAGAAAAATTCTTTCTTACTTCTCACACTGCATCAATAAGGAATGAAATATGTGGAATCAGATAGAATGGTGGAGAGACCCTGTATGAATACTAAGAAAGGCTTAAGAGGTTGCTGCCTAGTTGTCCTCACCATCAAATTTCTAATCAGCTACTAATTCAGTATTTCTATGAGTTGTTACTAAATATGGATAGAAACATGATTGATACTACTTTTGGTAAGGCTTTAGGTGATCTGACACCTACAAGAGCCTGGGAGTTAATTAACAAGATGGCTCAAAATACCTAACAATTTGGTGTGAGACTGACAGTGAGAGGAGTTAGTGAGTTGCATGCTCCATACTATGATTAGAGAATTGAAAGCAAGATTGATGAGATGTCTTCTGTGCTTCAATAGCTTGCTTTAGCCCAATAGCAGCCATAGTCATCTTTTATTCCATCTCAGACTTGTGTACCACAGTCCTATCCTACTCAGATACATTCCTATCCACAGTGCTATACACCTGGGCAGACATCTACCTCTATTGCCTTGGTGGGACCTTTATGTGACTGATGGGTCTATCGCGCAACCCTCAAAATAAACTAGGTTGGATATTATATGCAATATAGGGCACAACCTAGGTCATCTCCCTTGGAAATGGAGTTCAATGCTTAATTGGGTTTTCTAGGTGTTAAAAGATCCTAGAACTATCTAATTAAAGGGGTTTTTTATTTAACTAAACTAAGTAAATTGAAATTGAAATAAAATTCCTAAATTTCTAATTGCATGAACTAATGAGGTGAATGATAGACTTGTGACTAGCTTTGGATTCGTCCCGTGGTATCCACTATCCTTATCCTAATCCAATTATAATTGATTCTGGTCTATGAGTCCCTAATTGTGTTCATGACAAGTTACCTTGGGTTACCACTCAAGAATCAAGAGATTAACAAAGTAATGTTGTATTGAAACCTCAATCCCACATTAAATCATCAATTCTTGTCTTTAAGATCAATGAACACTCAATTTGATTAATTAACCGATTAATTAGCCTCTGAATTTACACTTTAAGAGATTCAATTAACTAATTAAATTCCAACGAACCCTCAAATTAGACAATTAAGCACACCAATTCTCACAAGCATTTCATCAAACACCTTGATTGCACACTTGAAAAATGGTAGGAAAATAAAAATTCAGTACTAAAATTAATCAATTAAAACAACAATTGCTCTCCTAATTAGTATCTAACTAGCATCTAACTAGCTACTAATCACAATTACACAAATTCCTAATCAAATACAACTTAACCAAGCTTGTACAAGAAAAAGAAAAAGTGTAGGAAAGTAGAAATTCTTAGCCAAAATTCTGCTTGTAATTCCATGGATTCAAGCTTCTCTAAGAGCCTTCTTTCTTGCTAGTCATAGATGAAGGATTAGAGCTTCATTTGAATGGAAGGAGATGGAGGAAGTGGATGAAAATGGCATGGAGTGTGGCTACTGGACGAAGTGTGGATGAAAGGCGTGCGAATGGAATGAATTGAACGGAGTGTGCCTCTTGATAATGGCTCAATATCACGATGGAATGGTGTGTATTAGATGCTCTTCTCACGTGAATTTTAATGATTCCACGTGTTGCATTTTTTCTTTATTCCAGCCTCTTCTCTCACGTGTTCTGCTTTCATAAATTATGCTCGAGCCTTTCTCTTCTTTTATTGCAATGTGGCTTCATACTCCATGTTAACTTTCTAAATCATTCAACGCAAGAGCCCACGTCAGCTTCTTTCATCTCTAGCCCGTGTTTCTCACATGATTCAACTTCATATTCTTCACGTTGCTATTCAGTTGCATGTGTATGTTGAATGTATGTGATTCTTGTCTGTTCTGCTCGTGTATGCATTATTCAGCCCATGCTCCTTGCCTTCTTTGCTTCTAACACTTTAAACCCATTGCTTTCACATTTTTCATGCTTCTTAATTCTGCACATAATTTCTCACGTAAAATTCTGCATGGTTTGGTGTTCTTCATTTTTACTCTAGCTCAAGCTTCTGTTCGAGCAAGCTCCTTCACGTGTTTTCATCTTCATAAATCACATTGCTTCTCTTATTTAGCTCACTCTAGCCCTCAAGTTCTACCTCTAAACCATGGCTGCTGCACGAGTAAATGATTCTGCATCAGCTACCAGCCCATTCAACCCGTAAAACCTTCCTCTCTTCTCACTCTCAAACCTTCTTCTTCTTGCTTCGTGAACTTTCTCTCCCTTTCTCAAAGCACCAGAACCTGTGGCAAGCTCCTTCAACCCAGCCTCCTTTCACTATCTCTACTTCTTATACTTGTAGGTTCTTCTCACTCTTAACTCCAATTGAATCTCTTCTTAAAGCTCTTCCTTCTCCTTACCAAAATCATGACTACATCCTCTATTTCCTATTGCTTTAGTTCTAATTTCCAAAATCCATAGCTTCTCATGTTGGTTTGCTACGTATGAAGTGTGGTGGATGTGGCTACATGTATGAATAGTAGCCATTCTCCTCTTGAAAAGTGGCACAATTTGGTGTAGCTTCCTATATTTGGAAAACCTCCCTCTTCCATATTTTTTCCAACATTTAAATTTGATTTGCCTAAAAATTTGCATAAAAACAAATGAGAAAATTAAGTAAGAATATTCACAAAAATTCATTCAAAATGATTTATGAATTAAAATCCATTTTTTTGTGAATTATTTTCTAAAGTGCAAATAATGGCTACCAAAATCAAATTCCAATTAAGTAATTCCATTAAGCCTTATTTATCTATTAAAAAGCTTAAGCTAAGGAGAATAAAGTGTATAAAAAATCATGTTTATCAGTGACATATGCTGTTTGGCCACACATGCTATTGATTAGTGCCCAATGTTAGAGGACAAGGTAGAGACTTGTGCTAGGATGTTTCCAGTTAGGCCAATGCAACAGGGGCAGCAAAAGTATGATCTCTACTCTAACACATACAATCCAGGATGGAGGGATCACCCTAACTTGAGATATGGTAGAGGGCAATCGCAAAATAGATACAATGCTATAGGACCTAGTGTACAGTGTAACACTATAAATTCTAGCTCATCTCTCTCACATTTGCATGCTTATATAGTGCCTTACATGAGGGGAAGTAAGAAAAGTCCATTAAAATAATGCATTTAATTGCATTGCGTCGTGTTTAAAAATTTCATTCGATGTCACGTGAACCATGTGAGCTCATATCATATATTCTCATATTTAATTACATGAATACAACTCATTTGTATCATAAAATGTGACCCACAACTCATGGAACTCAAAGGAAAGCTCAAAATACTCATGTATATTTTCGGCCAGAATTTGGCTCTTTTCTGACCAAATTTTGGAAATTTATAACTAATTATAAAAAAATAAAAATCACACATTCTTGGCCATTCTGGAAATCTGTGGATGTCTACTTCGTACCAAAAATATTTCCATACCATAACATCCATCACAAAGGATACTTGACATTAAAAAATGTCCAGAGGTCAAATTGCCTCCTGATGCTGTCACAGATTTCTGCAGCAAATTTCAAAAATGTCCAATTAATTCCACAAAAATCCAATCCATACAAATGATACCAATCTAGAAAGCTTTGGATGTTAGCTAGAGGAGACAAATAGCTCCAGACCAATTCAGGTAGCCCAGACCTCAGAATTTAATAGAACAGTAACTCAGGTCGGGTAAAACTCTTGATACTAGATAGATTCTTTAAAAATTCGTATCTCCCACTCTAGACCTCCAAATGAGGTTCTTTTAGTTGGTAAAAGTCACTGGGAATGTCTAGTTTTTTTGTATAAAATTTTGTGGCAATTGGACATCATTTGAGCCCTGTGTGACAAATTTCATTTTCAGACCAAATGAATAGTGCAGCAGACAAAAACTAGAAAATTTGCCAACTTTGAAAATTCATCAAATATTCTGTAGACCTCCAAAACTTATGTTCTTTAGCTTCTCAAAAATCTCTCAAAAAGCTCTAATTTTATGTCAAATTTCAGATCAAGAAGAACTCATTTGGCTAAAAAGTGATATAGGCTTCCATTATGGCCAATTTTGTCTCCGTATAGGGTACCAAATTGACCAAATGACTTTCCTTGGGTTTTGGCACCTTTTGGGCAAGCTAGAAGCATAATTAATACTTTTGTGAGCTGCCTGAATGGTCCCAAACTCCATGCCTCTCATTTTGGCCATGCCACATGCAATTATACACACACACATCAAGCTTTCAAGAAGCATTTCCTTGCATTACATATCCAATTTACATTCTAGGGTTCATATACCATATCCATTCATTTATACATCACATATGATCATAATTATACATGTCCAAGAGGTCATAGACCATATACATCATTCGATTACAATATTTGACACAAATATGGCCTTAAAGTGACAAAACTCAAACACTTTATTGTCAAACTCTTTCCTTCAAGGTGGTTGGCTTCCATTACCTTGTCCACTTGGTCCACCTAGCATATGAGATCATTAGAGAAGAAGGAATGAGATTCAAAGAATCCCAATAGCTCATCTCCCATTCAATCATACATAATGAATGCAAAGCAAGCCTTGAAAATGCATGCATGGATATAATAGAAGTCATAAACATTCAAGAAGTAAGCTTGGCATGTAAATAAGTCATACAAGATATCCAAGAGCTTACTAAGTGGATGGATTGGCCTCACACTTTTTCTCATAAATTTTGGACTTGTCTCACCTATTCTTTAAGAGCTTTGGACTCAACCATACTCTTGGGAGCCCACTTTGCTTTGTCTCAACCAATCTTAAGGGTTCTTGGCTCATCCTTACCATGGTTAAGAGTTCTTAGCCTCTCCACACTCAAGTAAACTCAAGCAAACATCATAGCATCATTTAGAAACATAATATGTCATCATGAAATCATGGCATATAAAATCATACTAGCATACTTTTCATGGCTTGGAAATACATATACATACATTCTAAGACAAGCTAAACACACATTCATGTATGAGAGAAGGTGGAGAGAGCTACCTTGCACACAATTATACACTTTTCCTTTTGAAATTCCCTCCCTTGCCTCAGCCACACACACAAACTTGTGGAGATGCTTTCTATTGGCCTAAACACAATTTATGGAAGCCAATTAGGTTCATGAAATAATTTATAAGGTCACACAACTTGCTGAGATATTAAGTTGTTCTATAAACCCCATTATGGTCCATAAAGGCACTTAATGAAGCAACACCCCTCAGATAAATTCTAGGCTCTATTCTTTCTTTTCAAATATGATTCTTGACTCCTTTAAGCTTGATTTCTTTCTCCTTCTTCTTCCTCTCTTGTGCACCTCTCTCCTAGGGTTTTTCTTCTAATTTTGGGCAATATAATCTGAAGGTAAATGGAGGGGAAAGTGAGGCGCCACATATATATAGGGGTAGAAAAGTAGCTCTTTCAAAAATTCCCATTTTGTCATTCGTTCTTTGCAATTTTGTTTCTCCTTCATTTTTGATCCTTTTTGAGAACCATCTTTTCCATTATGAAATTTAGGTTCCTAATTTAGTAAAATGCCTTTGGAATCACTCAAATTGGAGCTAAAATCTTCTTGAACAAATCCGTCAAAGTTTGGGTACATCGACATTGAAAAACATCCACTGGAGGGGATTTAACTATCTGAGGCTTCCCATGGTTTTCAGGGCCTCTGAAAACCCTGGAGAACTCAAAATTTTCATTTAAAAAGCCCTTCTATGTGAATTCCAAAATTTGCTCAAAATTACGAAAATGCCATTACATTTCGTAGGTTTTCCGTCAAATTTTGTTTCTTCATTCTAACTCCGTTTTTCCTTCCGTCTGAGGCTAGGATTTTCATTTTTAGGAATCTAGAATGTTAGTCAAATTTTTTGAGACCATAACTAATTCATTTCAAGGGACTTGCTTTGAAAACAAGCCTGTTTCCGTTGTTTAATGAAAACTAGACGTTACATACAGTCTTCCTAACCTATGAGGCAATCAGTCCCCATAGTTAGACCCAAGTCTTAGTTTTGGTTTGAGCCCAAGTCCTAGTTGTGGTTTTGCTCAAACTGTAGCTAGGACTGACAACCGCATTAGGTCCTATCTCAATTGGGGTTTGCAAAACTGTAGCTAAGACATTGTAGTTGAATATTCATTTTTTTAGTAGTGCCTCCTTTCCAAGAAAACAACTCCATTTAAGACACATAAGTATTTGATGTAAGATGGTAAGATCATGTTAACTAAGTGGAAGATTGTCCTCCTTTCTTCTTTTCTTCTCCCATACGAAGCTTTATTCATTTCATGATAATTGTATTAGTTAAATTGCAACTAGGTTAAGATGAATCTAATTCTTGTTTTATTCTAGTTAGATAAAATTAGCTTTTCCAATAATATGCTCCCGAATTTAACTATTAATTCCAACAATTAAATTTAGTGTATTCTTTGTAATAAACTTATACTTGAACTACGTAATGTATTTATAATAATTATATAAAGAATAAAATGTTATAAAATTAAATAAGTTTACTTGCCCAATATTAACTTGAATTAAGCATACATATATCACATAATTTATTTTAAATAATGATAATTATATGAAACACCTAATTTAACATGTAATGTATACTAATTATATAGGTAATTTTCTTTATCCTTAATTCAAGCCAAACACATATCACACCATTTACATAACACATTATATAACATATATCAAAATTAAATTTGAACATACATGGAACACAACTTATCATAACTTATTTGAAATAATAATTATAAGGTATGTCCTAAGAAGAGGATGGTACATTTACAATCTCATAATCCACTAGGATGTTATTAGGTTCCTAGCAACCTACATGAAAAAATCAAAATAGTATATATATTTAGTGCAAGCTCACATAGAGCTCTCAAGGATAGCTCACTTAGAGCATACAAATAACTGAGCTTGAGTCTCACGCTCATAGCATATATAAACCAATGTAGGCTTAGCCAACAAGTGGGTGAAAAGAATGAAACACAGTGAAATCACACTATATTCTATTTCTTTTCACATCCTTCTTCAAAGCTATTCACCTTATATGGGCAATCCTTTGATAAAAGCCATCACTCAAAGACATTTTCTTTGTCTTTCAACGGGTAGGTAAGAGCTTCAATAAATGTTTGGAGAAATTAGAGCTTTTTCAAATGTTCACTAGCTTGAACTTCTTACTTGAATTCAAATTTCATTCAATGACTACATAGTTTACATTAAATGTGTAGACTATTGTTGTTCTTTTAATGTTCATTTAGAGTCATTAATGCTAGAGCTTCTTTCTTTATAAATGTTGAGACATGTTTCATGTAACGACCCTAACTCTTAAATATCATAATTAGACTTAACAACATGCTTAGTAGTCACAAATCATGATCTAAAGCCATTATGATTAAATAAAAAAAATAAAAGAAAGTGGGGAAAATTTGAACCTTGATATCATTAGGGTCATTAGCTAAATAACCACAACTAATCAAGTCCACAAGTGACCATAGTTACTATGTAAGACTTTGGATTCATCTTGCTACTAATTTCAACTCACAAAAACCTCATATAAAGACTCCCAAGCCATTGCACAATATTAACATAGTGAAATTCAAGGTTTCTAAGTCAAAAATAAGAGTTTGTGAACCTTCGTCATGGATAAGTTGATTACAAGAACCTAAAAACCAAGTTTCACATCTTGCACTGCGGCCTAAGATTTTCATGCCACGACTAAGTTGCCCTCAGGTTCAACTTCTCACATTTTCACAGATTTAGCCGCGGCGAGCCCATATGGCACCACGGTGGAAAAACACCTTGGAACCTACTGTAACAAATTTCCTAATTCGTGCCGCGATGGGCTATATTTTCACTGCGGCGAAACTAGCTCCTGAGACACTCCACCTGATTCCTTCAACTTGTGCCATGGTGGAACATGTTGGACCATGATGAGGTTACTCTCTGTTACCCTCCTTGGACAACATTTTCATTTTTGCCACAGTAAGACACCTCATGCCATAGCATTCCTCGCTTTTGTTACTCTCCTGGTTGTGGCTTGACCCCCTTCTGCACTAATTCTTCCTAAGTTTTATCCCATACACTCCAACTCTCCCTCTAGCAACACTCCAAGGCTTCTCTACCTTAATTTGTGAGGCTCTAATAGCTTTCATCTATCTAATTTACCCAACTTATCTATCATTACTAATTTAAGACTTTCCAGTTAATTCTTACTCATCTAACTACCATATATTAGCAAGTTTATGGATTAATGACAATAAGGATTCATAAACTACTAACAATTATCAATCAAATACATATTCCATTAGAGGTTCCATGCATCACTAGTTTAAGTCAATATCAAATGTATCACATGATTATATTTCCAAATAGTAAACTATATCATATATAAATAAGTACATACACCATATACAAAATTTGTATAAGGCCTAACTCCCTATTAGATATATCATAGGTTAACAAAATACAAAATGCTTACACTTGGTAACATGATTACATGATGATGTTATATATGAAGAAATATAAAATTTAGCATCTACTCTACTTAAATCAGTCCAAGTGTAGCCTTCCTCCACACATGGTTGGAGTTCAAGGATTTTCATCCACCTACTTCCCCTTATCCTTACTCGAAGAGTCTTCACCTAAAAGTATTATCCCATGAAATAGGATGAAATACAAATCTCAGTAACTAAAGGCAAATTCCATTCATATATTTTAATTTAATTAACTTATATGCAATTAATCAAATAAGCTTCAGAAATAACAATCATATTAGCAAATGAAACCATTGGGCTATTGGTGACTACTATCCCATACTAGCAATCACATATCCATATGTTAAAGGCCAATAACACTGAGAGAGGCCCATCCATGCACCAACTCCCTAATAAGCACAACCTAGGCTCAATGCATGTGAGGGTCTGATCATAACCCGGTGCCTAATCGAAGCACATGTATGGGTGGCAGCTGCACCACAGCTCCACTATGGATTCACAAGGTCCAAACGTAATATATATCAAATATCCAAATATTCATTTAACATTCAAAAATCATCCATGTGTAGCAAATATAAAATTAAAATGGGCATGTGCGTGGAATTTAATATGAACCCTAGTTACCTCGCTTATAGACAAATTTTTAAGAGCCAACAAAATGCTACTTCAGGCTATGGACACAAAACCAAACCATTACTATCCCTAATCATCCTTTATATCAGCAAACCCATTATTCAATGAGTTACTATAAAGAACTACTTAGAAAATACTTACCCAACCATTACAAGAACCAAATTCGGGTTTGATTGTTCGCACACTAGAAACTTCAGAATATCACCTCAAACTCTAGGCAAATTCATACAAAATTAATACTTATACTATAAATTTACTATAGGGGTCTCTAACTAGTAGAAAAAGCATCAAAATGAGGAGTTTATACTTACCAAATAACACCTCTAGCTCCAACCTCTAAAATTTCACCATGGAAACATCAAACAACAAGTTTCATATTTTAGGTGTGGGTGAAATACTCCAAATGAAAAATTAATCAAGTCAAATTGAAGAGAAAAAAGACAAGATTAAGTTATATAACAATTACATTGGCTGATTTTAAGTCTAGAAGTAGGAAATGGTGGATTTGTGCTAAGAACCCTAGCCTCTCTCCAAGACCTCCGAATTTTGCTTTACCTCTTGTGTTTCTTTTCTGTAGAATGAGGAAGGAGCTTATGAGGGTTTAAGGTTTAAGTTGGGTTATGGGTTGACCCATGGGCCCAAGTCCATTTGGAGTTCAAATTTTTCTTTTTGGGCCAGACTTTAGGGATTGGGCTACAGAATTTCTAGAATTTTAGTATGGCTTTGGGCTTTTAACTCACTAAACTAGATTGGGCCATTGCTAGGTGGCCTCTTTTGGGTTAAGTCTCACAATAGGAAGTTGGGTCTGCCTTTAAAATCATTGGGCCTCTATTAGTCTTTATCCATGACCTACTTAAATTAATTATGTGCCTAAATTATGTTTTAACCCAATTGAATCTTAAACTTACATTAATTATTTATTTCTCCATAAATTCTATTCATATAGCATGCCTTTATTATTCCATAATAATTATTCTTAATTAGTCCAAATCTATGATTAATGCCTTAATTAATTTTGGGGTGTTACATTTCATCCATAGCTTCATGTTGTTTCTTTTTAAAGATGGAACAAGGTATAATGCAATGCAAGAGAGAGAGAGAGAGATAGAGTCTTTTTTTATTTTTGTGCATTTGAAATTTTCTCTTTCTTGAGCAATAAATGCTAATAGATGAGATAGGATAGCTGGTAATCACTTTTCTACACTTTCCATCTTTTGTTTTCTCCTCTTGTTCTTTTTTCGCTTGGCAACTTTTGACATTCCTATTAATGCTTCTGCTAAAGTCATTTTGTGTAACCCTCTCATGTGATTATTACCTTATTTGTATTTACTTCTCGATTTATTCCTAATCAATATATTTTAATTTAAATGAAGGACAAAATCAGCCATTATAAGGAAGTTACATAGATTACATTCATAAAAATACTGATATTTAAGTTTTTCATTGCATTAGTTCCACCTAGTCATCAAAACATTATCTAAGGGAAGGCATGATTTGCTATATACATATCAAAATCTTCATGACTCTTAGTTAGCATCCTAGTACACTATATCAACTCCATAGCTACTACATAGTGAGCAAGATCTATCTTTCCTTTTTCATCGTAGTCTATTTCATAGACACTATTATTGCACCTTACTATACAAATCCTTTTATAATGAAATTTAACTACTAAGTACATCAAGTAAACTCATGATACTCAAACATGATTTTTCTACAATTCCAAGTTATAATTTGATTTTAGGTATTTGGTTCCGTGCAAAATATCATGTATGTAAAGTTCAACCACAAAAAAGGAACCATTTGCTTACTTTAGCCATAATGCACATAACCAAGTATAGACTTTGAAAATTCATAACTTGTACCACACAACTTTGATTGAAGCAAATTAGGTGTCATTTAAAGCTTATGATATGAACGTTCTACTGGAAAAATTTCAAGTCAAAATGAATCTGTTTAGTCCCTCAAGTCATGCAAAAACCAAAACTATTGCAGAGTGAACAATGCCAACCTATAATAGTTTTTTAGGGCCAACTTTGGAAATTCGCCAAATATTCTATAGAGTTTCAAAAGTTACAAACTTTAGCTTTATAGGAGGCCTTAAATATTCTTTAAATGCTCACTAACTTTTAGCCCCAAATTCATTCATTAAGGTAGTTAAGGGCAAAATGGCATTTTATTACTCAAATAGTTAAAATTTTTTGTTCCAAAATGCACCAAATGAGCTCTAATGTGCCACTTCTTAACATTGGCAAATTTCAATTCATTCATACATCAACTATGAATGGTTTATCACATGAAATTAGCCTTGCAACAAAAAAATCACTATTCCATTCAAAAATATGCATGAAAATTCAATGGGTTTTCATATACTAAATCATGTTTCAATGTCTTATACATACGTCTATTGGTCATACATTCATAATCTAACACTTCTGCACAAGTTATCATTACAATACATCAATATGAATTTCCATATTCATGTAGGTAACACTAAGTCCTAGGCTAAACCTTCATTGAATTTGACTCTTTTTAGATCTTTGTCCCATCATCTTCCTTGTTTTGCATTTTACCTAGCCATGGTTAGTAGGAGACAAAGGGTGAGATTCTAGGGAGAATCTTAGTAGTAGTACTTTACCAATTCCAATATACACACATGATTTCTTAAGTAAGGAGATACAAGCATGCATGGTAAAAAAGCATCATATAACATCATAAATATCATAACATAACCTTAAATATGGCTGTATCATACAAGTAGTTTGGCTTAGGCTCTTTCCTCTAGGCTAAGGGAGAATTATTGTGCTAAAGCCCTCTACCACCTTTCCTTGAAGCCATAAGCCCATGAAATGTAATATTAAAAAAAATAAAAACACAGTCAACCCAAAACATCTTTAAAACATACATCATCAAACATAACCTCATAAGCAATCAATGCATATAATGTAATCCAAATCAAGCAAATCAACATGCATATAAGGAAAGGAAGAGTAAGCTACTTAACACAACTTAAGAATCTTGACCAAAAAAGTAACCCACTTGTTCTTTCTCTTTACTCTTCTAAGTTTTACACACACATATGGGTATAGTTGTACTAGCTTGGCCTAAGCACATTAATTAAGATACAAAACAACCAACTAGGACCTTTTCAATATCATTTTATCAATATATGTGCTATTAGGACTTAAAGTATGATTTAGGTTACTTTAAGTGTCTCAAAGTGCCCTTTCTCATTTGCTACACTTCATATAGCTATTCCATCATTTATGTAATATTCTATATCATGATAATTGAAAAAGTCCCTAAAGAGTGGAATATCAATCAGAGCCTCCAAAATTGGAAATAAAAAAACCATGGATGGCCTTAAATTGGAGCCAAATTAACTAAATGGATTAAATGATAAATACAGTGGCAAAATCATAATTTTAAGAAAAATTTTAGAAACTTAAAGAAAGGAGTTTTTAAATGGAAATTTTGAGTTTTAAAGAGGTCATAAAACCTATAGGAACCATTAGAATGGTTAAAATCATTTTTGGTGTATAATTTAGGCCATCAGTTGACTCAAACTTTGACCAGACTGTTTGGAGTCGTTATGAATCTAATGAATTTGAAGTTAAGTATTTTTAATAAACTAGAGATCCCAATTTTATGATCATAAAAGGATGGTTTCCAAAAATAATTTAAAATGAACTCGAACCGCGGAATTAAAGAACAAGGGCAAAAGGAAATGGGAAACCTTCTAGCTTTTCCTGATAAATAGCCACCCCACCCTTTTTCCTCCATTTTGGCCAAACTACACTAGCCCTTAGGACATCCTTGGAGGCGCAACAAAGGAGAAGGAATACAAAGGAAAGAAAACTCTATTTAGGTAAGTTTACATGTTAAATTTGTTTATGATCTTACTATAAGCTCTCTCCTACTCTTTCTCTTTCTCTCCATGGTTTTGAATTCCTAAAAGATGGAGTTTTATGGCTAAACCCTTAGAAGAAGAGGCTTTTTAAAGGAAAACAAACACACTATAATAACCTCCATGGGAAGCATTTTCAAGTAGTATATGATATGGCTTAGAAAACATGATATTCCCTTGACGCCCCACCTCGTTAGGTTCGACCACTATGTGATGATCATAGAGGGAATTGATTCTTGACTTAAAAATGGTAATCTTGGAGGTGTAAGAGTGTGGAGATTAATATGGAACTAAAAGAAGAAACTAAAAAACCATAGGTTGCAAGATATGGAACTAAGGTTTGGATTGCACCTTAGGATGTTTAGGACTTTAGAAGAACATTTTAAGTCATGTGTAATCATAATTGAACTACAAAGAAGCTAAAGAATATCCATTGGTACCAAAATCCCTAAGAAAAATCATAAAACTCCCTTGGCTCTTTATGTTAATGCACTGGATAAAGAATATCCATAAGCCATTGGGATAGCCAAAGCTAAGGAATAACGTGACAAAACAATAGTGACGAAACAGGTAGTTAACACTGTACTCATTTTGCTATTTATGTTAATGCATTGGATGAAATCTCGAAGTCCCTATGCTGTGTTTGGTTGCATGTATATCTACTAAGATGACTCTTTATAAGTACTAGATTGCTGTTATTGGCCAATAACCGAAGCACGGTAGCCTAACGAATGAAAATATGTTGCTATGTAGCCTAACGAATGAAAATATGCTACTACGTAGCCTAACAAATGAGATTATGCTACTATGTAGCCTAACGAATGAGAATGTGCTGCTACCTAGCCTAACGAATGAGAATATGCTGCTACCTAGATATTACATGCTCTGACACCAAAGTATGCATCGAATGTATCCTGGATAGTAATCCGTGCTATTTATATGTGTATTTCTTGAGTATATTGTTAGCTACTGGGATTTTATCTCACTATAAATTGACCATTTTACAGGTATTAACTATGCTACGAATGGAGCCAGACAAATAGAGAATAAACAAACTGACCAATAGATTACATATTGACTGTAATTGGTCTTATGAATCCTTTGAACAAGGGTTGAATGTAAAGTTTGACTCCAGTGAGGATGTAACATTATAGTGTTAATCTCTCTTTTGATTTGTCTAAATATTACACATGAGAAATCTACCATAAGTTAATTATGGTGTTTATTAGGGCTACCGAACTCCCTGTACAAGTAAACTCTTATATTTGCATTTACATGAAGTTGATTATGATAACCATGGAAGTAGTTCTAGCACATTAACATTATCAACTTATGGTTTTCTCGTGAAAATGATGAAGTTTATCTAGGTATGACAATTATCTTTCTAGGTCTAGGATCTTGTTAACAGGATTTTGGACTCTACACTATGGAAATTAAAGACCTTATCGATAGGATCTTGGATTTTTCCTTGTAAAACTTAAGACCTTGTCAACAGGGTCTTCTGTTAGTAGTACAAGATCCTTCCATATGGTAAGTTGTAGGGTATGCAAAGTGTAGGTGTGACAACAGTATACTATTCCTAGGGTTTTATTAACCCAATCCAGGACACGTACTTTCACTGTCCAGATTCTACCTTACTGAAAACTTATGCTCTACCGGGTGCTCTAATGATGCATGTGCCTTTACCCCTGCATTCTTATGTTAGGGAACTCGTCTAACTAACTATTAGACCCCTATCTATTTACTTTACTGGGCTTAGTTTACTCATTTAATCATTACTAAAGTGAGGGTATCTTTTCTGTTGCTAGTTTCTTAGCTCTTCCTCGCTTCCTTTATCACTATGCTCTACAATCAAGGGGTCTATCTAGAGGAATTTACTAACCACTAATAGGTGGTTTCCCCGATATGAGGATGTCTCATCTTTTCTTTCTTGATCCAGGGGGAACTTTTACTGAGCTTTTCATTTACATATCTCACTTGGAACGATGCTACTGGTCATCTTCCCTAGGCTTCAGCTTGTCTCAACATGGACTAGCCATCTTATTGGATCTGTAGCTTACTAACTATCCTCATTCTTTTTCTTAGCCTTTGTTACTGGGCTACTCATACTTACCTCTAGGTGTTACCTATGAGGTACACCTTTCTAAGCCACTCACTATGTGCCTCACTGTTAGTAGTCTTATCTTACGTTATTTCGAGGCTACATTAACATTCTGTCATTCAATGTCTCACAATATAATACCCTAGGTTGGAGTCAATGCCTTAAAGGCAAATCTCAACAACCTCATCATCCCTATGTTTAACTTTCTCTGTGCTGAGCTCTTTCCTCAGTTTCAACTACTAGGCCCACGGATTTCTTACTAATATTTTGTAACTATTCACTACTCTTTTCTCTACTTATACTAGGGGTTCCCATTCTGTGTGGGTTGACTGATCCCTTATCAGTTCATTCCTCAAGTTGGTCTGAATATGACCAATAAGGCATTCATACTGCCATTCACCAAGGCTAACCTATCATTTGCCATGGCTAATTAGCCTCAGGTTCACCTTAGTTTTCCTATCTGAGTATTGGCCATGGCTAATTTCTTAATTGGCCTTGACGAAGAACTCTCTGGATTGCCTCGCTACTTCCATGAAATAATTGGCAATGGCTAAGCAACTAATTAGCCACAGCTAATGGCCTCTAATTGACTTACTTTTTCTGGGATTGAAATTTCATCTTTAGCTACTAACCCAAGCCTCATTGCCTCTATATCTAGCCCGTCATCAAGTTAGAGGGTTCTACCTCTTGTTTTACTCATACATAACTAATTGTCATCTATGGGCTATCAGGCTCTAGGGTGTAGCTTGTAACTTAACCTCTGGCCTAAAGGAATTAGTTTTTTAGGCTCTGAAACTTATCTAGACATTTGGGTGTCATGGCTAGGGGATAACTCTCTTATCATTTCCCCTTTAAACTGGTCCTGTGCAGCCGCAGTCTCATTTCATACTACGCTGTATCACTACTTGTCTCTGCATTATGCGAGACAGTTGGGAATGGCCTGAGTATGGCTACCAAGGAGAATTAAACCTTACATACTCTCTCTAGCAAGCCTTTTCGTATCAACGAGATCATTTCTCGTCGTTCATATCTAGGGCTTGCCATTGATCCTAGCGAGTTATCACATATCGTCAAGTTCTAGTTGTCGGATCCCTTAGCTTTGCTTAAGCTTAGCTTTGCTTAAGCTACTCTAGAGGCCACTCTTTCTCAGTGTCCACTAACTACTCCAAGACCATTCTACTACTTACTTATCATGAATAAAGCCATAAATTATACTCATACATCCAACATTGTCTCATACAGGGTTCTACCTATTCATTCAAGCCTTTACATAGCCCTATTACCACATCCTCAAGCCAAATCCAATCCGAGAGAGCCTGGAACTTTGCTCTGATACCAATAAATGTAACACCATAATTTTTTAGCTTATCTCATGCCATTCTCATGCTTCACATCATGTATTTCATGAAGGAGCAAGAAAAAGGGATATAAAATAATGAATTTCTTAGCGTTGCGCTATGCATAAATTTTTTATTCAGAGTCCCATGGGCCATATGGACTTGTGTATCACATTTTTATATTTAATTACATGAATACTACTTATTTGAATCATAAAAAATGGCCTACATCTCAAGGAACTCGAAGGGAAGCATGAAATATACATATATAATTTCGACCAGATTTGTCCTCATTTCTATCACAAATTTAGAAAATCATAACTAATTCTATAAAAATTGAAATCATGCATTCTTAGCCATTATGGAAATCTACAGATGTCTAATTCATAATAAAAATATGTCCAAACCATAACATCCAACATAGAGGATGTTTGACATTCGAAAATGTCCAGAAGTCAGGCTATCCACTGGTGCTATCATAAAAATTCTGTAATAAATTTCAAAAATATCCAATTAATTCCAAAAAAATCCAATCTATGAAAATGATACCAATCTAGAAAGGCGTGGATATTAGTTAGAGGGGAAAAATAACTTCAGACCAGTTAAGCCATGACCAGACCTCAAAAATTAATCAAATAGTACCTAAGGTCAGCTTGAGGGTCTGATACTAGACAGTATATTCAAAAATGCATACCTCCCTCTCTAGACATCCAAATAAGGTGCTTCTAGTTGTCACAAGTCACTAGGAATGTCTAGTTTCTTTGTATAAAATGTTGTGACAATTGGACATCATTTGAGTCCTGTGTAGTAGATTTCATTTTTGGACCAGAGTGAATAATACCATTACCAAAACCAAAATTTTTGCCAACTTTGGAAATTCCTCAAATATTCTATAGATCTTCAAAAATTTCATATTTTAGCTTCCTAGAAAGCTCTCAACAAGATCTAAATGTATGAAAAATCTCAAATGAAGAAGAGCCTATTTGGATAAAAAGTGATATTGGGTTCTAAATTGGTTAATTTTGGCTCCATATGGGATACCAAAATGTCCAAATGGCTTTCCTTAGGGTTTGGCACCTTTGGTAAAGTCTAAAAGCATAATTAGGACTTATGTGAGCTGGCCAAGGGGTCTCAAACTCCATGCATCTCATTTTGGCCATTTCATCTACACATATGCATAATTCTATAATGCCATTCATGAAGTCACATTGTCCATATATACTCAATTTACATTCTATCATTCACATAACACATTCTTTCATTTCTACATCATATATTATCATAATTACATATGTTCCAAAGGTCATAAACCATATAAAAGCATGGGTTACATCATTTGACATGAATATGGCCTTAAAAACTAAAACCATGCATTTTGTTGTCAAGCTCTCTTGCTCAAGGTGGTTGGCTTCCATTACCTTGTCTACTTAGTCCACCTCGCATGTTAGATCATTGGAGAGGAGGGAATGAGATTCAAAGAATCCAAATAGCTCATCTCCCATTCAATCATACATAATGAATGCAAACAAGTCTCATAAATGCATGTACGGTCATGTTGATATGTGCAAATATTCAAGAGACATTTTCATCATTTGAGAAAGTCATACATAGCATACAAAGGCTTGCCAAGCAAGTGGGTTAGCCTCACCCAATTTATTATGGATATTGGACTTGCCTCACATATTCTTTAAGAGATTCTTGGACTCAACCATACTGTTGGGAGTCCATCTTGCTTTTGGGAGACTCTTTATTTTCTCAACCAATCTTAAGAGTTCTTGGCTCATCCTCACCACACTCAAGCAAATCCAAGTACACATCATAACATCATTTAGAAACATAATATGTCATCATGAAATCATGGCATATAAAATCATGCTAGCATACTTTTCATTGCTTGAAAATACACATACACACATTCTAAGACAAGCTAAGCACACATCCATGCATGAGAGAAGGAGGAGTGAGCTACCTTATACATAATCACACACTTTTCTTCTTGAATCTCCCTTCCTTGCTTTGGCCACACACACACAAAAGTGTGGGGAGGATTTTTCTTAGTTTAAACGTAATTTATGGAAGCCAATTAGGTTCATGGAATTAATTCTAAGGCCACATAACTCACTTAGACACTAACTTGCTCTATAAACCTCATTATAGTTCCATAATTGCACCTAATGAAGCAACACCCTTCAAATAAATTCTAGACTCTATTCTTTCCTTCCAAAAATGATTCTTGACTTCTTTTAAGCCTCCTAGAGTATCACACAATCAAAACCAGGAGCCTAACTATATTTTGCTTCTTTAGGTCATAATATGGAACTTAAAGCACTAACTCACTTTCTATGGGTTCTAGATTTTTTCCAATGCCTCCTCTCATTTTCATTCATCATAGACTTAAAAATGGGTTTGGAAAAATTAAAAAATCTCCCTAGGTGTCTCATCCTCTTTTGGCCAAGCCTATGTCTCCTTTTGGCCTCCATGGAGTTTACTTTGTTTCCTACATGAAAGATGTATATGGGGAGACTCCTAGGGATCTTAGGAACTCATTTAAACATTCATTTAGGCCTAGGAATAATTATATCAAATTAGATTTTCAAGGGAATCCATGAAACCCTAGGTTTGTTACCTTGAAAATCCATGGCTTTTTCTTGAATTTCTTTGCATATTCTTACTCTCCTCCCTTAAATTCATGGAATTCATCCTTGGTTCCCCTCAAAATTTCAGCCCTCTAGCATTTACATACATGGGGCAAAATATGAAGAAGAAGGGGGGAGGAGTAGCTACCATGGGATGCAAGATTTACCTTGTTTTCTTGCTTTTTCTCACTTGAATCTTGTGTTCTTTGAGCTCCTCTCTTCAAATCCGAATTTCCCCTCAATTTCTCCTTTAAAACAAATCCATATACTTCGTTATAATCATAGGAAATAAAGGAGAATGAAGGAGAATAGGTTTGGAAGAGAATGAGGATGAAAAATTACTAAATTTTCATACCTTAAACCTTTAATTTCTCCTCCTCTTTGCCTTCCTCTTGTGCGCCACTCTCCTTAGGGTTTTCCTCTGGTTTGGGCAGAACTTGGTTATGCAAAATGAAGGGAGAAGAAGGGCGCATCATATATATAGGTAGGAGAAAGTTACACTTTTCAAAAATTTTCATTTTGCCCTTTGTTCTTGGCATTTTCGTTTCTCCTTCATTTTAACTCCTTTTTGAGAACCATCTCTTCCATTATGAAATTTAGGTTTCCAATTTAGCAAAATTCTTTTGGAATCACTCAAATCAAAGCTAAAATCTTCCCAAACGAATTCATCAAAGTTTGAGTATATTGACATTGGAAAACGTCCACCGGAGGGAATTTAACTATCTTGGGGTTTTCTATGGTTTTTAGGGCCTATGAGAACCTTGAGAAACTAAAAAATTTTATTTAAAAAGCCCTCATGTGTAAATTCCAAAATTTGCTCAAAATTACAAAAGTGCCATTACATTTTGTAAGCTTTTCATGAGAAATTGTTTCTTCATTCTAGCTCTATTTTTTTTTTGTCTGAGCCAAGGATTCTCATTTTGATGAGTCTAGAATACTTCCCAAATTTTTCAGGACCTTAACTACAACATTTTGGGGGACTTCCTTTTGTATCCGGTACATTTCGTTCATTTAACGAGGAAGCGTACGTTACGTTTCTCATGTTTTCTCTAGTTTTCAGAGAATCGGATGTTACATTCCTCATCCCATACACTATGCTCATCTTTCAAGAGATCTAGTTAGTGGTCTAACTATCTAAGGAAAGCCTTCATATCTCTATGGCAACGGTATACCAAACTCAGGAGATCTCTAATCTTTGAGACAAAAGCTAACTGAAACTGTACAGGTCTCTGAGACTAACTGCTTTGTAAAAACTATCTCAGGCCATCATCTTACCAGGGAACTATCATGCTATAACTAGGGCTCTCTATAACTCTGTAGGATCTACTATGACTCTTGGGTCTATTGTAACCCGTTGTGCTATGCTAGGATCTATTGCAATCCATCTCTAGGAGACATCAAAGCCTAAGATTACTGGATTTATCAGTAAAACATATGCTCATTAAGTTTGGTGACCTTTGCTCATACTAGCTGAGGCTAAACTCAAAAGTACATCGTACTCTTCGTGCGAAGTGAGGTCTGTGTCATCTAATTCTCTAAAATCCCATCATACTAATACTCAGGAGCATTTTAATTTTCATTTATCACTCCTCATGGGGCCCTCAAATTCCCACTTCAACCCCTTTTTACTTGGGCTTTCTTTTCTTACGTTATTGACTTACTTACTTTATGTGTACTCATTCTAACCTTCCTTTCATATCTTGTAGTTTCTAACTATGCCCATGTTTTATTTTTAAGTGCCTTGGCACTAGGGCATCTCATACACTGAGTGTGGCTAACATTTCTGGTAGGAAAGAGGCTATACGCTTATCCCTTCTCATTTATTTACATATGCTATAAGGGACTCAGGCTATAATACTAAACTAGTGCTATCTGAATTTGAACATTTCTTACTATTAGCACGTTCTTTTCTATATTACTATTCTTTACTAGGGATTCCTTCTTGCATGTTTTTCTCCTCATTCGGATATTACTGGAATTCCTTTACCTTTCTTTTCTGGCTTATCTCATTATTTAACTAACTAGAATACCTTTCGATTATTGGGACACTTTGGTGATTGATGTCACCGTTTGCTATGCACTCAAGTCACATTACTACTAGGTTGGCTAAATCCAATATCATGTAACTATTGTTACAAGCAAACCATAACATCAAACACTAATACACAGGCACCTCATGACTAAGCTCAAAGCCACTATCGCTTGTATATTACAAGTTTCCCAATAATCTAAAGTATTCCTCTCGTACTTTTCTTTATCTACCCTATTCTTATAGGATACTCGGAAAAAATAGGATTCTTTCTCTACTTCATCCTGAGATCACTATACATTGTCGGATTATTTTTACTTCAGGCACTATCATGCTAGAAGGGCATTTATGCCAAGGACAAGTGTGCTTTCTCAAATACTCAAGCACATTGACTCGATATCTATTCTTAATATAGTATGTCATCGGCTTGAACACTATTATATTTTCACCCTCTGTTACCTTTCTTATCCTTTTACTTAGGTAAAAGGACAATCTACTATTGGCTGTCTCTATTACCAGTTCGGGTTTCTTTACGCTCAAGAGCACTTGCATTTTCCTAAGTTCCTTTACTTGTTCAGTCTCTATAACATCAAGGGGGTTTAATTTCTCTTATACTCTTGCTTTGCTCTTAACTAGACCATCCCTCGATAAAAAGAGTTCTATTTCATGAAACCCCAAGAATTACATTATGTGGTACTCTTGGCTTATACTTTTTCTCTACACAATGTAAGACTCACCTTCTGAGGCAGTCCCTAGCTCCCTTGAGCTTCTCTAAGGGTACTAAGGCACTAACCATTTGTCTTAGCTTATTTTTATGTTTGGATCAGAGTTAAACTTTCTCTCTATTCAGCCTTTCTAGCCTCATCCCCAAGAGCACAGTATACTAATTTTAGGGTTCTACTAACCCAATCCAAAACACGTATTCTCCATGTCTGGATTCTATCTTATTGAAGATTTATGCTCTACTGGGTGCTCTAATTATTTACGTGTCTTAACCCTAAATCATTCTCATAATAGGGAGCTCGTCTGACTAACTATCAGACCCCTGTCTATTTACTTCTCTATACTCAGTTTATTTATTTAGTCATTACCAAAGTGAGGGCATCTCTTTCATAGCTAGTTTCTTAGCTCTTCCTCGCTTCCTTTATCACTATACTCTAAAATTTAAGGGGATCTATCTAGTGGAATATGCTAACCACTATTGAGTGGTCTCTCTGACTTAGGATGTCTTATCTTTCTTTTTCTTGATTTAGGGAGAACCTTTACTGAGCCTTTCATTTTCACATCTCACCTGGATGATGTTACTGGTCATCTCTCTAAGGCTTTAGCTTATGCTCAGCCTGGGCTACCTATCTCATCAGACCTATAGATTACAATAACTTAGTGCTTTTAAGCTATCCTCATTCTTTTCTAAGCTTTTGTTATCAAGCTACTTATACTCATCTCTAGGTGCTACCTATGAGGTACACCTTTCTAGGCCACTTACTATGTGCCTCACTAATGGTAACCTTAGCTTACGTAAATTTTAAGGCTACTTTAACATTCCATCATTTAGTGTCTCATAGGGTATCATCTTAGGTTGGATTCAACGCCTTAGAGGCGGTTCTCAACAACCTTATTTTTCCTGTGTCTAACACTTTTTAATGTTGAGTTCTTTCTCAGTCTTAACTATTAGGCCCAATGATTTCTTACTAACTTTTTGTGACTATTTACTACTCTTTTTCTCTACTGATACTAGGGGTTCCCATTCTCTGTGGGTTGTCTGATCCCTTATCAACTCATTTCTCAGGTTGGCCTGAATATGACCAACAAGGCATTCATACTGCCATTTGTCATGGCTAGCACATCATTTGCCGCGGCTAATTAGCCTCGGGTTTACCCTAGTTTTCTGTCTAAATATTGGTCGTGGCTAACTTCTTAATTAGCCACAGTGAGGAACTCTCTAGATTGCCTCACTGCTTTATGGAATAATTGGCCGCGACTAATGGCCTTTGATTGGCTTGCTCCTCCATAAATTGGAAACTTCATCTTTAGCTATAAAACTCGAGCCTCATAGCCTCTACATTTAGCCCGTCATCAAAGCTAGAGGGTTCTACCTCTTGCTTCATTCATGTATAACTAGTTGTCACCTCTGGGTTGTCGAGCTCTAAAAGGTATAACTTGTAACCCAACCTCTGGCTTGAGGGAATTAACCTTTTAGGCTCAAAAACTTATATATACATTAGGGTGTTATGGGTAGGGGGCAATTCTTTTTCTTGTATCCCCTCTAAGCTAGTCCTACTCAGCTGCAGTCTCATCTCACACTGTGCTACATCACTACTTGTCTCTGCATTACGTGAGACATCTCGGAATGGTTTGAGTATGACTACCAGGGAGAATTAGGCCTTACATAATTTCTCTCTAACAAGCCTCTTCATATCAACGAGATCTTTTCTCCTCATTCATATATGGGGCTTACCATTGATCCTAGCAAGCTATCATATCTCATAGAGCTCTAGCCGTTGGATCACCTAGCTTTGCTCAAGCTACTCTGAAGGCCAGCCTTCCCCAATGTTTACTATCTACTCCAAGACCATTCTACAACTTAAATATCATAAACATAGTCACAAACTATCTTCACACACTCAAAATGTCTCATATAAGGCTTTACATATCTACATAATCCTTTGCATGGCCCTATTGCTGCATCCTTGATAAGCATCATTTTTATATATTTTAATTCTCCTAATTTTGGCATTTTAACAATCAAATATGACTTAATGAATTTAATTGAATGAAATTTGATTTTAATGACCACATTTGCTGTAACACCATACTTCTAGGACTCAATTCATACAATTCCCATGCCTCATCTTATGTTTGTTCTATGGAAACAATATAGTGGCATAGGGAGTTATGAATAAAAATGCATTTCTCTACAGGTAAAATTTTTCTTTCGGAGTCCCGTAGGCCATATGAAAGCATATATCACTTTCTCATACTTAAACACATGAATATAACTCATTTCCATCATCAAATTTGGCCTACAACTCGTAGAAAGCAAAGGAGCATATGAAATCCATGTTTGCATTTTCGGCCAGGATTTCCTCTTTTCTGTCACAAACTTTGGAAAATCATAACTAAATCTAGAAAAATCAAGAACATGCAATCTTGGTCATTCTGGAAACCTTACGATGTCTACTTCACACTAAGAATACGCCCAGAGCATAAACTTTATCACAGAAGACGTTTGACATCCAAAAATGTCTAGAGGTCGCTGCTGCCTGGGCTGCTGTTTCAGATTACTAATACAAACTTCTAAAATTCATAACTAATTATATAAGAATCTAAATCACACAAATTCGGTCATTCTGGAAAGCTAAAAATCTTAAATTTATGTAAAAATAATTTCAGAATGAAAAAAATATGTTTAGTCAGATGGACCCTATGGAACAGTAACCGGACTCATGGGGCGCTACTGATGCTGACTGTTAACTTCAAACATGCATAACTCACTGCTCAGACCTCCAAATGAGGTGATCTCGGTGGCCACAGAAAGCTTATAACCTCTAGTTTATTCATGTAAAATGTCATAAGCATTGGACACCATTTGGCCATCGGGTGACACAGAATTCAAAACTGCCCGTATGAACAGTACCCATACCAGAATCCATGAAAAATCCCAAATTTAAAAATTCATCAAATATTCTCTAGGTCTCCGAAAATTATGATCTTTATCTTCCCAAAAATATCTTAATGAGACCTAATTGCATGCCAAGTTTCAGGGCAAGACTAACTCATTTGGCCAAAAAATGACATAGGGTTCCATTATGGTCAATTTTGGTTCCATATTGGGTACCAAAATTGCCAAATGGATTCCCTTTGGTCTTGGCACCTTTTGGGCAAGTTTAAAAGCATATTTTAGACTTGTGTGAGCTGCCCAAAGGGTCCCAAACCTCATGCATCTCATTTTGGCCATTCAACCCACATTTATACACACTTTCATCATACTTTCATATTGCATAATTTGGCATCTCTTGCTCAAAATGTAGGTTAGAAGTCATACATAATATTCATACATTTAAACATCATATAATATTATATTTACATGTGTCTTAAGAGTCATGGTACATTTACAACAACATATACATCAAGAAACACAATTATGGTTCTAAAATGGCTAAAGCTAGACATAGACTTGTCATTCTTCCTTCTTCATTGATGTTGGCTCCCTTCACCATAGTTACTTGGTCCACCTAGCATGTTATATCATTGGAGAGGAGGGAATGAAATTCAAAGAATCCCAATAGCTCATCTCCCATTCCATCACACATAATATGTGCAAGCAAGTTTTTCAAATGCATGTATGGAAAAATGGAACTCATGGACATTTTCAAAGCAACCTTGGCATGTGAATCAATCATACAAGAGATTCAAGAGTTCCCCAAGTGTTTGGATTAGCCTCACACTTCTCCTCATGGATTTTGGGCTTGCCTCACCCATTCTTTAAGAGTTTTAGACTCAACCATACTCTTGGGAGCCCACTTTACTTTTGGGAGACTCTTTACTATGTCTCAACTAAGCTCAAGGGTTCTTGGCTCATCCTCACCAAAGGGAAGAGTTTTTGGCCTCTCCTCACTCAAGCAAACTCATACAAACATCATAGATTCATTTAAAACATAACATGACATCAAGGATCATGGAATATAAAGGCATGCTAGCATACTTTTCTTAGCTTGAAAATACACATACACACATTCTAAAACAAGCTAAACATACATTCATGCATGAGAGAAGGTGGAGAGAGCTACCTTGCATAATTTCACACACTTTTTCCTTAGCTTTCAAGCCTCCTCTTTTAGCCACACACCCACAAGTTAGTGGAAATAGTGTCTCTCGGCCTAGACACAAATTATGGGAGCCAATTAAGTTCATGAAACAATGTCTAGGGCCATGCAACTTGCTTAAACCCTAGATTACTCTATAACCTCCATTATGGTCCATATTGGCACCTAATGAAGCAACGCCCCTCAAATGATTTCTAGGCCTCATTCTTTATTCTCAAATATGATTCTGGACTCCTTTTAAACCTCTTGGAGTCATCATATCATTAAAACAAAGGGCCTAACATCATGTTACTTCCTTAGGTCACAATATGGAACCTAAAGCACCAACTCATTCTCTAAGCTTCCTAAATTTTTTTCAAGGTTTCCCCTCACATTCATTCATCATATATGACTCAAAAATGGGCTTGAAATAATTTAAAACTCTCCCTAACTATGCCATCCCTACTTGGCCGAAACTTAGAGCATAAATGGGATTTCATGGCTTCTTAATTTTTCCTTGATGGGAGAACCATGTAGGGAGGTTGTTAAGAGTTGTAGGAGGTCAAGGAAACACTTAAATAGCCAAGAGAACTCATAGATTAAATTAGTTGTTACAATCCCCTTAAATGCTCTACACTTTTCTAACTTTTAGGTTCATGACTTTCCATGGGGTTTTGTTCATTTTCATGGAGGAAGAGGCATATGGGGGACCTCTTAGGGATCTTAGGAACTCAAGCAAACACTCATCTAAGTTAGGGAATTCATGGATCAAAACAGATTTCACAATGTCTCCATGAATCCCTCACTTTTCTATCTTGTGTTTTCATGCTTCTTTCTTTGATTTCTTTGCACCTACTTGCTTCTCACACTCCAAAATCTATGAATCTCCCTTTCTAGGACCAGAATTCATCTCCCTTTGATTGAGCTCTATATGGGACGAAATTATCACAAGGAGGAGAAGGGAAGAAGAAGCATGGAAGACAACAAGTTACCTTGATTTCCTAGCTTTTCTCAAGAGCTCTCTTCCTTGCTTCAACTCTCTCCTTGAATTTTGAAATTTACCCCTCTATTCTGGGCTCAAAACAGAACCAAACACCTCACTAAATCCATAGGAAGAGAGGAGGAAAGGAGGGGAAGAAGTTTTTTAAAGGGCAGAGCAAAAGTTTCCATGAATTCATACCTTTCTCTTGGCTTTTCTTCTTCCCTTGAGCTTGCTCTTGTACGCCACTCTCTCTCTCTATTTTCTGGGCAGAAATAGAGCATTTTACTCAGAGGAGCTGCTGGAACATGGATAAGAAGAAGCCAAAAGTCACTTTATGCAACTTTTTACTTTTGCATTTTAGTCCCTTTTCTTGGCTTTTTCATTTTAGACTCATATCAATTCCTTTTTTAAATCCGTCTTTTCCATCATATTCCTTAGGCTCTTAATCATAAGAATTGCCTTTGGAATCACTCAAAAAGGATTTGAAACCATTCCAAACCGTTCAGTCAAAGTTTTGGTCAACCTTTGCCGAAATCGCTCACCGAAGGGGTTTCGACTGTTCTAGGGGTTCCCATGATTTTCAGGGCCTCTGAGAACCCTGAAAAGCTCAAATTTTTCATTTAAAAAGCTCTCCTATGAGTTTTCAAAATTTTCCAAAAATTACAAAAATACCTTTACTTTCTTTGGCAAATTTTCGGAGCTCTTCTGGCTCTGGTTTTTGGGCATCTCAAACCTCAAATCCTCATTTTCTAATATTTAAAATTTTATCATAATTTTAGTTGGCCCCAATTCCTTCTATTTCGAGGACTTCCTTTTATATTTGGCCCATTTCTGACGTTTACGGAGAAACTGAACATTGTGTTTCTCACGTTTACGGAGGGACCAGATGTTACATTTACAATTTAGGAATTAATTTACAAAATTTTGAATTTTCAATATATAAATCTCTTTTAAAATAATTTTGTAATTTGTTCCTACTTAATTGTTTCCATTCTTTGGTGTAGATCCAATTGGGCTTCCTTAATTTCATGCATGAATTACGCCAGCATACGCATAAGCATTTCCTCTCCTGGGCCCCCCCAATACTAAGGCAGCAGCTCACAAACCCACACAATAGGTGCATGTCTAGTTTTAATCACACACGTAGCTACAACACAAAATAGAGGAGGGAGGAATAAGGTTGCACGTTCAATTAAGGCCCACTAATTCACAATCACTTGCAAGCCACAGGGCTCATATTCATCTTTCACATGCAAAGCCCACTAGCTGTAAAGACAAGAGAAGGCATGGGTTTAACTTTCATTCATACAAAGTCACGAGCACCCTGCACTTGCATGTTGACATGGGCATGATGCACACATCCAGTACCTTCATCCTCACGTGGAGGGCTGGCCATAACACATAGCAATATACTTAAGTATTTTCTCTCATGGAAGCTTGGCTAATGCACATGGGAAGAAGCTGGAGAACAAAGTAAACCGTTGGTTTAAGGGAGAGAGATATGAGCAGAACAGAGGAAAAGTAACATGAAGGGTTGTTAAACACACTCAAGTAGAATGTGAACACGAGTTAAATGAAGAAGCTGGAGTTGAGAATGAAGAGAAGCATAAGAAGGCATGTGTGTGTGTGAGGAAAAAGCTAGGTTTCATGCTTGAGAGGAATAGAGGAAGCAACACGAATGAATGAAGGTAGAGAAGAGCTACTAAGCTCGAGACACACAAAAAGAAGCTTCAGAACAATGCAGTAACTACAGGGCTCAAGTTCTACGTGCATGTGAATAGTACAATGATGAAAAAGCAACTACACAAATGAGAAACACAAGAGAAGGAAGCTATAGGTTAGAAGAGTAGAAGCTACACAAGGGCAGAATGTGAAAAAAACAATGGGGATCTGGCTGAGTAAAGAAACACAAAGGAAAGAATGTGAGGCAAAGGGGAGATTAATGCGAAATACGATGGGGAAGAAAGGAGACTGGGTTGAAGGAGCTCTCAGCTAGAGGAGTTACTGGGTAGAAGCTACATGAGGAGCTTGGATAAGAAATGAAGAAAAAGCTTGTGAGGAGCACCACCAGTTTTCATGTAAATGAAGAGCAGCACGAGTTAAGGAATTATGTTGGAATAATGCATGAAGCTTCGAGTTAGTGATCTGGAGGTTTCTCACGTGATTAAGAAGAACTTATGGGTTATGAGATGACCATGTTAGCTTACATGTGAGGAGTACATGGCAAGGGAGATAAGAACCACGTGAGAAAGAATTAAATGGAGCAGCATATGTGATTAAAGAAAGTGGATTGCTATGGGCAGAAGAAAAGCAAGCACGTAGGAACTGGATTCATAAACGAAAAGAAGAACTCATCCATTGAGCCATACATCATCTCATGCACATGATTTTAAATGAGGAGGTTGGAGGCAACACTGAATCCATCAAATAAATATTCTAATCAGAGACATTCCATTCATCGAATAAAATTACACCATCCATTCACTCCATCTAGTGTCTATCCCCTTCATCCGTAGCCATTCCTCCTCCATTATTCTCCACCATTTCTCCATTCCAATGAAGCTTTAATTCTCCATTTTATGGCTAGCTAGGAGGACAACCTTGGAAGAGCTTGAATCCATGGATTATAAAAGGATATTTTGGCTAAGATTCTTATCTCTTTCTACATTTTTCTATTTTCTTGTACATGCTTAGTTAAGCTTGTAAATGATTGAGATTGGTGTAGTTTATGATTGATGGATGGTTAGACATTGATCAGGAGAATTTTGAATGATTAAGTGAATGAATTTAGTGTTGGATTTTTCAATTTCCTACAATTATCTATGTGTACAGTCAAAGTGTTTGACGAAATACATATGAGAGATTGAGTGCTTGAATGTCTAATTTGAGGATTCCTTAGAATTTAATTGATTAATTAAGCATCCTAAGGTGAAAATTCAGAGGCTAATTGATTGATTAATCACTCATCTAAGTGTTCAAAGATCATAATCACAAGAACTAGTAATTTAATGGGAGTTGAGGTCTCAATTAACATCAAATTGCTAGTTTCTTGAATCTTGAATGGTAATTCAAGATCCCTTGCCAATAAACACAATTAGGGACTCTTAGACTTGAATTAATCACAATTGAATTAGGATAAGGATAGTGGATACCAAGGGACAAATCCAAAACTAGTCATAAGCCTATTATCAAGCATAATTCATACAATTAGGTAGCAATTAGGAATTTTAATTAGTTTAAGTCAATCAAACCCCTCGTAGTTAGAAAATTTTTAGAGTCTTTTAACACTTAAAAAACTTAATTGAACATTGAATTCCATTTCCAAGGGGGATGACCTAAGTTGCACCATTAACTATAAATTTTAATTTAACCTAGTTTTATTTTAAGGGTTGTGTGACACGACCTGTCAATCCTTAAGCCAAATTCACTTTGAGAGAGCCTGGAACTTTGCTTTGATACCAATAAATATAACACCATAACTTTTTAACTTATCTCATGCTACTTCTAAGACTCATACATGTATTTCATGAAGAAGCAAGGAAGAATGGCTTTAAAATAATGAATTTCCTTGCGTTGCGTGGCGTATACATTTTTCTATCGGAGTCCCGTGGGCCATATGGAATCATGTATCACATTCTCATATTTAATTACATAGATACAACTCAAATCCATCACCAAAAATGGCCTAGAACTTGTGCAAGTGCAAGGAACACATAAAACATCATGATGTAGCCTCGGCCAGAAACCTTACCTTTCTATCACAAATTTTGAAAAATTATAACTAATTTTAGAAAAATCAAAATCATACACTCTTTACCATTTTAGAAAGCTATAGATGTCTTTATGCTAAAAATATTTTCAGGTCATGAAAAATCACATAGAAGACGTTTGACATTTGAAAAGATTCAAAGATCTGACTGCTTACTGGTACTAATATAGATTTTTGCTATGAAATTTAAAAATATCCAATTAATTCTAAAAAAATATAATCTATGAAAATGATACTAATCTAGAAACTAAGGATGTTAGCTAGCGGAGAAAAATAACTTCAAACCAATTTAGGTACATACAAATCTCTAAAACCAATCAAATAGTACCTAAGGTTTGTCTGAAAGCTTAATACTGGGCAAAAATTTTAAAAATTCATATCTCCCTCTCTAGGCATCCAAATGGGGTGCTTTTATTTGGAACAAGTCACTTAGAATGTCTAGTT
This sequence comes from Erythrophleum ivorense, assembly GCA_026724425.1. NCBI lineage: Eukaryota > Viridiplantae > Streptophyta > Magnoliopsida > Fabales > Fabaceae > Erythrophleum > Erythrophleum ivorense. The sequence continues at coordinate 163,899 of JAIUCV010000042.1, forward strand.
TCTCCTTATAAAATTTCATGGCAATTGTACATCATTTTCCCCCTGAGTGATAGAATTCAAATTCAAACCTGTGAACAATACCTACACCAATTTTGGAAAATTTTTCAACTTTAAAAATTTATCAAATATTCCATAGACCTCTAAAAACTCTACACTTTAGCTTTCTAAAAATCTCTCAACAAACTTTAAATGCATACCAAATCTTAGACTAAGAAAAGTTTATTTGGATAAAAAGTGGTATAGGTTTCCAATATGGTTAATTTTAGTCCATATTAGAGACCAAATGTGTCCAAATGACTTCCCTTAGTCTTTGGCACCTCTTAGGCAAGTTTAAAAGTATGAATATGACTTGTATAAGTTGGCCAAGTGGTCCCAAACCTCATGCATCTCAATTTGGTCATTCCACTTCCATTTATGCATATATTTCCATAACACTAGTTTGTCACTACATGTCTAAAATGCACATTTTCATACATATAACCTTAGCTCTCATTTATATATGATACATTAATATAATTATACATGTTCATAACATCATAAGGCATATAGAAGAATGGATTACACCATTTTCCATTCATATGGCCTTAAAGGAACAAAATTTGAACACTTGTCACAATTTCATCTTTCAAGGTATGGGCTTCTATTGCCTTGTTCACTTAGTCCACCTAACAAGTTAGAATATTAGAGAGGAGGGAATGAGATTCAAAGAATCCCAATAGCTCATCTCCCTTTCAATCACACATAAAAGATGCAAAACAAATCTTGAAAATGCATGCATAAGTATCATAGGATGTGCAATCATTCAAGAGACATTTTCAACATTTGAGCAAGTCATATATAGCATGTAAAGGCTTGCCAAGTAAGTGAATTAACCTCACCCATTCACTTGTGGATTTTGGACTTGCTTGAACCATTCTTTAAGAGGTTTTTGGACTCAACCTTACTCTTGGGAGTCAACCTCACTTTTGGGAGACTTTTCACTTTGTCTTAACCAAACTTTAAGGGTTCTTGGCTCATCCTCACAATGGCTAAGGGTTCTTCGCTTCATCACACTCAAGCAAACCCAAGCAAGCATCATAACATCATGTAGAAACATAATGCATCATCATGGTACATGGCATATGAAATCATGCTAGAATACTTTTCATGGTTTAAAACACACATACACACATTCAAAGACAAGCCAAGCATACATTCATGTATGAGAGAAAGGGGAGTGAGCTACCTTGGATGCAACCACACACTTTTTCTCTTGAATTTTCTCTCTCTTCCTTGGCCTCATATATACAAAGGTGAGGGAATGATTTCTTTTGGCCTAAACACAATTTATGGAAGCCAATTAGGTTCATGGAATTAATTCTAAAGCGACACATCTTCGTTAAGCACTAACTTGACCTATAAACCCCTTCATGATTCCAAAAATGCACCTAATGAAGCTATACCCATTAAATGAATTTTAGGCTCTATTCTTTCCTTCTATATATGATTCTTGACTCTTTTTAAGCCTCTTGGAGTCATCACACAATTAAAATAAAGAGCCTAACTACATGTTGCTTCTTTATGTCATATTATGGAACATATAAGGCCAACTCACTTTCTATGGTTTTTGAATTTTTCCCAAGGCCTCCCCTTATCTTCACTAATCATATATGACTCAAAAATGAGATTAGAAAAATTTTAAACTTTCCCTAAGTATATGAAACTCACTTGGCCAAACCTATGCATGTTCTTGGCACTCATGGACTTTGGTTTGTTTTCTTGATGGAGGAAGCACATGGGGAGACTTCTAGGGATCTTGAGAGCTCATTTAAGCTTCCATTTAAGCATAGAAATTAAGGTATTAAGTCAGATTTTACAAGGAGCACATGAAAACCTAGCATTTCTATCTTGAATTTTCATGGTTATTTGTTAGTTTCCTTTGCATATTCTTATTCTCCACACACTTTTTTCTAAGATTCACCCTTGGTTTTGCCTAAAATCTAAGCCCTCCTATGACTTCTTAAGTGGGGCAAAATATGGAGAGAAGAGGAGCAAGGGATAGCAACTATGGAAGAAGAAATTACCTTGTTTTTCCTTATTTTCTCACTTGAATCTTGTCTTCTTTGGCCTCCTCTCTTCGAATCCGAATTTTTCCCTTAATTTATCCTTTAAAATAGATCCATATACTTCAATATATTCACAAGAAAGAAAGGGAAATGGAGGAGAAGAGGTTTAGAAAGGAAAGAGCATGAAAAACTACCAAAATTTCATACCTTAAGCCTTTGATTTCTCCTCCTCTTTGTCTTGCTCTTGTGCGCCATTCTCCTAGGGTTTTCTCTCTAATTTAGGGCAAAAACATATCAAGCTAAATGAATGGGAAAGTGGGGTGCTTTATATATATAAGTGGAGGAAAGAAGACTTTTGAAAAATTTCTATTTTGTCCTTTGTTCTTGGCATTTTTGTTTCTAATTTATTTTAGCTCCTTTTTAAGAACTATTTTTTCCATTATAAATTTTAGGTTCCCAATTTAGTAAAATTCCTTTAGAGATTTTACGTTGTTTCCATGGCTTTTCTTACTTGTTCCTTACTTTCCTTGGCCTCCTCTCTTCAAATCCGAATTTTCCCCTCTGTTTTTCCCTTAAAATAGATCCAAAAACTTCAATAAAACCATAGGAAGACAGCTTAAGAGGAGAGGAACAAGTTTGGAATAAGAAGGAGCATGAAAATCTATGAAATTCCTTACCTTTTTCTTGCTTTTTCTCCTCATTTCTTCTCCATGGTGCAGCCAAGAGGTGTTTTCTCTATTTTTTAGGTAGAATGGGTCATGCAAATGAAGGGGAGAAGAAATAAGAAACTTAAAGAGTGTTTAAGAAGCTTCCATTTTCTTAAAAATTCTAATTTTACCCTTCGTTCTTAGCATTTTTATTTCTGACTCTTTTTAGCTCATTTTTTAGAACCATCTTTTCCATTATGAAATTTAGGTTCGCAATTTAGTAAAATTCCTTTGGAATCACTTAAATCAGAGCTAAAATCTTTTTGAACGAATCCATCAAAGTTCAGGTACACTAACATTAGAAAATGTCCATCGAAAGGGTTTTAACTGTTCTAGGGCTTTTCATGGTTTTAAGGGCCTCTGAGAACCCTAGAGTACTCAAAAATTTCATTTAAAATATCCTCCTATGTGAACTCCAAAATTTGTTCAAAATTATAAAAATGCCATTACATTTCGTTTATTTTTCATTAAGTTTTGTTTCTTCATTTTAGATCCATTTTTCTTTCCATCTAAGCCTGGGATTCTCATTTTTAGGAGTCTAGAATGCTTTCCAAAATTTTTTGGGACCTTAACTAAGTCATTTCAAGGGACTTACTTTTGCATCCGGTGAATTTCATTTGTTTACGAAGAAGCCATACATTATGTTTCTCACGTTTTCTCTCATTTTTAGAGAACCAGATATTATACCCTAATTATCAATAAATCAAGTAGGGATTCCCAATGAGAGAATTCAAGTATCATTTACCATTAGTGTTTCAACCTTCGCTGTCGGTCATTGTACTAAGGTTTTATTGTAATAGTAAAAGTCGGTTACATTACTACCAGCTTTCGTTCACTGTCCAAAGCCATCATTTTGGATCAAGGAGTCCTCTTTCAAAATTAAGGAGTTTTATCACTAGAGTGACTACTAGTCCATCTCAGATTTTCAATGTTGTCTCTATTACCTTAATCACACCATACGTGATACATGACAATAAGACTACTGATGGTGAAATCAGACTTTGCCTTCAATATTAGTAGGCAATTCTTTTCTGTGGCCATACATATACCCATCACCCTATGATGACTGTATCTCAACCACTTGTACGCACACATATACCATTTTATTATCTTTTTAGGTGGATCTTTACTATTAAGATCTCCTCTTTACCTTCTAGGTAGAAAGTCTACTTAGGCTAGTTTGATGCCGATTTGGTGGTTAAAATTCATCAAATTATATGGTAAGTGGCATACCTCGCATGCCCCTAGCACCGAAATGCCGATAAGTGAGCACATCCCACATGCCTCTAGCACTGAAGTGTCAGTAAATGAGCACATCTCATGTGCCTCTAGCACTTAAATGCCGATAAGTGAGCACGTCCCACTTACCTTACACTCCCTGAGTGTATCATGCACATAAAGTGCCTCTAACCACCACCCAAATGCACGTCAACACATAGCATAAGTAAACTAAATCATATAAAAGAGACAATATGCTTAAGCACCATGTGCCTATACACCTCCCTCTTATCACACTAAGGCTTCTCTCCCTTATCAAAAATTCCTCTCTTGTCTGGGTACACTAAGAGAGGAGCCTCAAAGCTCTCTCAAGACTCCTTCCAAAACATCATCTCCCTTAATCTCTTACTTTAAAGTCGTTATCCCCTATTTAGAAATGAATTTTTTAATTCTAAAGGTTTCTTGCCCTCCTTCCTTGTCATCATTAACTAAAGATAGCTTACTCAATCTAATAGTTTGAATCAAACTATTTGAAATATTCTTTACCTCTTATCGCCTTATCCATTATGCCCAAGTTATGGTATCTAGGATCGAGTAATTGCGTTCTTTATTAATTGGGATCAAGTAAGTGGGTTAGGACCTCTGTACCTATAAAGCCTCAACCTTGGGGACCTTTTAAAGTCTACATAATTCTAACTCATTATGGAGTGTACATCACTTCATATATCTAGTCAATCATACTAATATATTATACACTAGTTCTCAAACTCCCATTGTCGATTTCCCGACCGTAAGTAAGACTTACTCCTTACCTCCTGTAAGGCATTCATAACTAGTCAAGTGTTCTACTCTGTATCATTGCCTTCTAAGTTCTCAACATCACTCTAAATGGCCCTTGAAAAGCTTAGAATTTTGCTTAGGTAAAGAATTGCTACTCTTGTTGTGATCAGTTGACTATTTTGATAGGCTAATCAACTGGTCGGTCGTACCCAGTTGACTTGCTTAGTAAATAGTGGTCAATTGGTCATAGATACTATTAATAGCTTGGTTCATTATCCTCATTAGTTACTTGGTCTCATTGATTTAGTCAACTGGTGCCTCATAGCGAGTGACTGGTGCATCTAATGCGTAGCTAGTTGGCAACAAGCCTCAACCGGTTATTTATCTAGACTGAGACCAGTAACCCAATCTTAGAAGAAAAAGAAGGATAAAATTCTAGTCTTTTCATTGGCATTAACAACCTCAAGTCTTGAAATTAGTATTACTGAAGTGTTATAGGGTATAATTGCACTATACTCTATTATTCTCAGGGACACACTCATTGTGATAGGTGATGTTCTAAATAAGATTCAAGAAATATTTGTTTTAACAAAATGAAGGAGCAATAACCACATGTTTAGGGACACACTCACATTATTATTCCTCTATATTTCTTTCCAGAATATAAGGAGCAATAACCACATGTTCACATAATTAGTTATTTTTATAAGCTAATACTATGCCCAGTATGCATCATGATTGCCAAGCTTCTAACCATAAAATTTAAATTAAAATAGTTTTCCTGAACTATTGCTCTGATACCAAATGTAACGACCCTAATTTCTAATCATGGTAATTAAGCTTAAACATAAGGTTAATAATAATAAATCAAGGTCTAAAACAATTTAAATTAATCAATTTAGGAAAAAGTGAAGAAATTTGAATCTTAATGTTATTAGAGTCATTAATCTAATTTTTACAACTATTCATGTACATAAGCAAAACAAATTCCCAATTAAAAGCCTTTAAATCTATTACCCATTAATTTTCAACTCTCAATAACCCCTTACAAGTGTTTCTAAGTCATCCCTTGATGTTACCATAAGACAACCAAGGTTTCTAAGTTAATATAAGGGGTTGAGAATCTTCGCCGCAGCTCGAGGACCTCCTGGAGCTTCCTAACTTGCTCATCAATATTGGCCGCGGCTAACTATCCATTTCGCTGTGGCTAATTACTCTCTGTTACTTTCCCTAGCAACTTCATCGCTTTTGGCCGAGGCTAATTAAATTTTGGCTGTGACCAATTACCATTTGTTACTCTCCCAGGGCAATTTCGTCACTTTTGGTTGAGGCGAATTAAATTTTGGTCGCGGCCAATTACCTTCTGCTTCTATAACTCTTAAGGTTTTATCCCATGCTCTCCAATTCTCCCTCTAGTAACACTCTAGGCCACTTTAACTTAATTTATGAAAATCTAGTGTCATTCCTTTACCTAATCTACCTAACACATCTATCATTATCCATTCAAAAATGAAATGTGGATCCTTAATTCTCTAGCCACCATAAACCAGCGAGTTCAAAGATCAATGATAGCAAAGAGTTCATAAACTACTCATATTTCCATTCAAACATAAATCCCAGTTGAAGTTTCATACATCACTAGTGGAAGTTGACATCTAACGTATCACATGATTATAGTCCCTATGCTTGGCAATACATGATACAATGCGGCAATTACATAAAATTAGTAATCTAATTACATAATACAATCTGACAAGGTTTCCAAACCTATGTGCTATCAAATGATATAATAAGCTTCCATTAATTTCTCCTTGCCACTAAGAGGTCCAATCTCTGAAAATGTTAGTCCACAACTGGGGTGAGATACATAATCTCAGTAACAAGAGAAAAATTCCATATATATGCACAAATTAATCAATATAATGTAATTTCATATCATCAATACCAAAATTATCAATTTAATTTGCAAATGTACTAGTTGAGCTACTAATAACTATTGTCCCATACCAATAATCATACATAACATGTTAATGACCAATAACACCGGGAGAGGTTTGTCCACGACACCTACTCTATAGTGAGCACAATCAGGGCTTAGTGCATCTGGGGTCTGATCACAACTCGGTGCCCAATTAAAGCACACACACAGGTAGCAGCCGCACTACAGCTCTACCATGGACTCACAAGATCCAATCACAATAACAATTCAAGTAGTTAACTAATCATTTATCATTTCAAAATTATATATGTGTAAACTGCAACACCATAATTTCTTAGATCATTTCATATTATCCCCATGTTTAACATCATGCATTTCATGGAGGAACCAAGAAAATAGCATAAAAATAATGAATATTTTAGCGTTGCGTCGTGTATGAAAATTTCATTTGGTATCACATGGACCATGTGAGCCATATATCATATTCTAATATTTAATTACATAGATACAATTCATTTCCATCCCCAAAAGTGGCCTATAGCTCGTGGAAAGCAAAGGGAAACATAAAATACATAGTTGCATTTTCCGCCAGAAATTCCCCTTTTCTATCACAAAGTTTGGAAAATCATAACTAATTTTAGAAAACTTAAAATCATGCATTCTTTGCTATTATGGAAAGCTAGAATGTCTAATTTATGCTAAAAATACTTCCAGGCCATGAAACAAAGCATAGAAGAAGTTTGAGATTCAAAAAGGTGCAGAGGTCTGGTAGGCTACTGGTACTATCACAACTTTCTGCTACAAACTTAAAAATTTTTCAATTAATTTCACAAAAATTCAATTCATATAAATGATACCAATATGGAAATTTACAGATGTTAGCTATAGGGAAAAAATAACTCCAGACCGATTTAAGCATATCCAGACCTTGAAACCTAATCAAACAGTACCTGAGATCAATTTGAGCACCTGATATTGGGCAGAATCTTTAAAAATTCATATCTCCCTTTCTAGAGATCTAGATCGGGTGCTTCTAATTGGCATAGGTCACTAGGAGTATCTAATTTCTCCTTATAAAATTTCATGGCAATTGGACATCATTTAGCCCTTGAGTGACAGAAATCATTTTCGCACTAGTATGAATAGTAACCTAACCAAAATCAGAATTTTTTCCAACTTTGAAAATTCATCAAATATTCCATAGACCTCCAAAAATTTTGTACTTTAGCTTCCCAAAAAGATATCAATAAGCTATAAATATATGCCAAATCTCAGATTAAGAAAAACTCATTTGGACAAAGAGTGGTATAGGTTTCCAATATAGTCAATTTTTGCTCCATATAAGATACCAAAGTGTCCGAATGATTTCCCTTGATATTTGGCACCTCTTGGGTAAGTCTAAAAGTATGAATATGACTTGTATGGGCTGCCCAAATGGTCCCAAGCCTCATGCATCTCAATTTGGCCATTCCACATCCACTTATACACTAATGCATCAAACTTTCAAGAAGCAAAATTTGCCATTTCATACTCAATATGCATTCTAATGGTCACATAACATAATCTCTCATTTATACATCACATATTAACATAATTACATGTGCTCAAGAGGTCATAGGTCTTATACAATAATATATTACATTAATTATTACTCATAAAGCCTTAAAGTAACCAAATCCATGGACTTTAGTGTCAAACTCTCATCTCTCATGTGGTTGGCTTCCATTTCCTTGCTCTCTTGGTCCACCTAGCATGTTAGAACATTGGAAAGGAGGGAATGAGATTCAAAGAATCTCAATAGCTCATCTTCCATTTCAACCATACATAAAGTATGTAAAACTATGTCTTACAAATGCATGCATGACATATCAACATGTGCAAACATTCAAGAAGCATTTTCAATATTTGCGCAATCATACATAGCATACAAAGGCTTGCCAAGTAAATGGATTAGTCTCACCCATTCACTTACGGATTTTGGACTTACCTTACCCATTCTTTAAGAGGTTCTTGAACTCAACCTTACTCTTGGGAGTCAACCTCACTTTTGGGAGACTCTTTACTTTGTCTCAACCAATTCTAAGGGTTCTTGGCTCATCCTCATCATGGCTAAGGGTTCTTGGCCTCACCACACTCAAGCAAACCAAAGCAAGCATCATAAACATCATTTGAAAACATAATGCATCATCATAGTACCATGGCATATGAAATCATGTTAGAATACTTTTCATGGCTTAAAACACATACACACACATTCAAAGGCAGGCCAAGCATACAATCATGCATGAGAGAAGGAGAAGTGAGCTACCTTGGATACAAGAAAATACTTTTTCTCTTGAATTTCCTCTCCCTTCTTCGGCTTCACACACACAAAGGTGTGAGAATGATTTCTCTTGGCCTAAACACAATTTGTGGAAGCCAATTAGGTTCATGGAATTAATTCTAAAGCCACACAACTTGCTTAGACACTAACTTGACTCATTAATACCTTTATGTTTCCAAGAATGTACCTAATGAAGTAATACCCATCAAATAAATTCTAGGCTCCATTCTTTCCTTTCATATATGATTCTTGACTCCTTTTAAGCCCCTTGGAGTTATCACACAATTAAAATAAAGAGCATAACTATATGTTGCTTCTTTAGGTCATATTATGGAACATATAAGGCCAACTCACTTTCTATAGTTTCTAAATTTTTCCTAAGGCCTCCCCTTATCTTCACTCCTCATATATGACTCAAAAATGTGCTTAAAAAGATTTAAAACTCTTCCTAGGTACCCTAACTCATTTAGGCCGAGACTATGCTTGATTTTGGCTTCCATGGAGTTTGCTTTATTTTCTCAAGGGAAGATGCACATGGGGGGACTTTTAAGAATCTTAGGAGTTCATTTAAACACTTATTTAAGTCTAGGAATCATTGCATAAAATTAGATTTTGTAAGGAACACTTGAAACCCTAGATTTTGCATCTTAAATTTCCATGGTTATTTATTAATTCTCTTTGCATATTCTTAATCTCAACACCCTTTTTCCTAATAATCACCCTTGGTTCTACCTAAAAACCAAGCCCTCCTAGGACTTCTTAAGTGGGGCGAAACATAGGAAGAAGGGGAGCAGGGGGGTAGCAACCATGGAAGAAGAAATTACCTTGTTTTTCCTTATTTTCTCACTTGAATCTTGTGTTCTTTGGGCTCCCCTCTTCAAATCCGAAATTTTCCCTTAATTTCTCCCTTAAAACAGATTTATAAACTTCATTATAATCATAGGAAACAAAGGATAATGGAGGAGAAGAGGTTTGGAAACAAAAAAGCATGAAAACTACTAAAATTCCTTACCTTCAAGCCTTGATTTCTCCTCCTCTTCTTCTTCCCTTGGTGCGCCACTCTCTAGGGTTTCTTCTCTAGTTTGGGGCAGAAAAATATGAGGCTAAGTGAATGGGAGAGTGGGGTGCCCTATATATATAGGTGGAGGAAAAATGACTTTTCAAAAATTCTCGTTTTGCCCTTCATTTTTGGCATTTTCGTTTATACTTGGTTTTAGCTCCTTTTTGAGAACTATCTTTTCCATTATAAAATTAAGTTCCCAATTTAGTAAAATTCCTTTGGAATCACTCAAATCGGAGCTAAAACATTCCTGAATGAATCTATTAATGTTCGGGTACACTGACGTTGGAAAACGTCCACCAAAGGAGATTTAACTGTCCCGGGGCTTCCCATGGTTTTTAGAGCCTCTAAGAACCCCAAAGAACTCAAAATTTTCATTTAAAAAGCCCTCCTATGTGAATTCCAAAATTTACTCAAAATTACAAAAATACCATTAAGTTTTGTAAGTTTTTCATAAGAAATTGTTTCTTCATTCTAACTCCCTTTTTCCTTCCATTTGAGCCTAAAATTCTCATTTTTAGGAGTCTAGAATGTTGCTCAAATTTTTTGGGACCTTAACTCATTCATTTTGGGAGACTTGCTTTGAAAACACGCCCATTTCTATTGTTTAACAAAAACTGAACATTACACAAATAATAATAGATTAACATGAACATATACATGGAATTAGGAAATTAGCCCCAGTTACCTCAATAAAGTCAATTAGTCTTCCTTTAGCTACCATTATGATTCAAAGCACACTAGGCCTAACATAAGCATAATCATCATTATTCAACTACCATTAGCAAGTAATTTCTTATTCACAAATTAATCTTAACAAGAGTACATTGAGAACTTTTTACCCAAGCTTCCTAAGCGTCTATTACACCCATTCAAGGTCACAACAATAAGAACTCACAATGGGTCACTCCTAACATCTCAATTTTTCGCACATATGAAAGTCATGCGCTAAAAGTCAGTCCAAATGATGAAAATTCAGTATATATACCACACAAGAGAAGAGGGAACACTTACCCATACACCCAAGAGGTTAAATGAACTGAGTTGAGCCTCAACTACCAAGAACATACCATGGGATATTCCAAAATTTAAATTGGGTCATCAAGCCCAGAAACCTTAGTGTTTTATCTTCATTTCCTTGTAATTTTGCATAATAGCAGAACCTATTATGAAAATCAATCCTTAGGGACATTTTCCAGCAAAATAATATGCCAAATGGAAGGGAAACGCTTACCCAATTACCCCTCTAGCTTTTAACTCTGAAAATCTTGTAATAATCATCCAAAAACCAGATTCCATCTTAAGAAGAGATGAAAATTCTCTAAATGACAAACCAATCGAACCAAAATGTAGAGGGAGATAAGAGGGTCAAGTTATATAGAACCTACCTTGGCTAAATCTTCCTCTAAGAGTGCAAATCTGAGCCAAAATGTTAAGAAACCCTAGCCCCTCTTCTAACATGCGAATTTCTTCTTGTTGTTCTGCAAAAAATGAATGCCTTGACATCCAAATGGGTGGGGAGAAGGCCTCTTAGGGTTTTAGTAAAGATGGGCTGGTCCAATCGGCCCATTATTTCAAGTGGGTTGGTGCTAAGCAAGATAGGCTGCAAAAACTCTTGGGGTTGGGGAAAGTGTGCTGATTTAAAGGCCCAAAAATCTATTTAGATTATGGTGCAAATTTATTGGGGCACAAGTTAGAGGGTTTATGGTGGACTTGGGCTGTCTTAAAAGCCCAAATATTACCTATGGTCTAATTTATTTTTAGAATTGGGCCAAAGTTCATTGGTTTAGGTTACAGAATTTTTGTTTTTTGTGTTGGGGATGGGTTCTTGTCTCACTTAAATTCATTTATAAGTTTTGGGCTTCTAGATAATTTAAGTTGGGCTTATGAGAAAGTTAGTATTGGGCTCTCCTACCAAGCTTATGGTATAATTAGGCTTCGATATTAGGCCTCAAACATAATTGAACTAATCATAAGGCCTCGATTAAGTACAAATCTCTATTAATTGATTTTGCTAATTAATTCATGTTAACTCCCTAATCACCATAATTAGTTTTAATTAATTTCAGGGTGTTACACCATGGCTAAGAAAGCAATAAGTTTTCATGTTTCATGATGCATTTGATTCATATGAGACATATATATTGCATTCTTGCACCACATACATGGCATTCTTATATGTATTGAATTAGTTGAAATTAGCTACCAAAATTCTCCCGAATCTCACTGCTATGCTCCCATTAAACATTTTCAATGTCACCAAGCAAGGACAAGGAGGTTAAGAGAACATAAATTCTAGATTTCATATATTAGCATTCTATTTTATACCAAACTTTGATATATGTGCGTACATGACAATTTATATGCATCATGTAACCTTCGGTACTTTGATGATAGTGATTAAAGATGGCATACCATGAGACAAAAGTAGTTTTAGAAAAGTCTAATAAGGATAAAAAGGACCAAGCCCAAATGAAAAATAGAAGAGAGGCCCAATAATTTAAAGTTTAAGCCCAAGTCCAATAAGAAGAAAAGACTCAGCCCAATAAGTAAATGAGGCTTAGGCCTATTGGGAAAGAAGTTCAAAAATAAAAGAAAGGATCAAACCCAATAAGAAAGAAAGCCTAGAAGCCAGAAAAAAAGTAGAGTCTAAAGGTGGAAACTGGGCAAGTAAAAATCAAAACCAAGCCCAATAATGAATTGAAAAAAAAATTAGGCCAATTAAATGGGCCCTTAGGCATGAAAATGGAGGGAAAAGATAAAAAGCAAAACCCTAAGATAAATGGCCCATAATTAAAGAGATTTGATCCAACGATGGACTTGAAACAATAATTAAATTTGCTTCAAACTTCTACCACCTCCCTCCACCTATAAATATCTCCTCCCACTCCCTCATTTCTTCACACCAAGCTTCATCCACTCAGAGAGAGAAGGAGATCCAACATAAAGAGAGAAGGAGGAAAAAGGTATGTAATTAAATTTAGGACAAGCATACAAAATGTTAAAGTTAGGCCCCTAAAAGTCAAAGTAAAAGAAAAGTAAAAAGGCAGCTTAGGTTTTAAGCTAATTAAGCTATGATAAACCTTGTGTTGATGATTATATATGACTATGAACATTTAGGATTTGATATTTGTGGAAACACATTTGAAAAGGAATCACACCAAGAACTTCAAAGAATCCAAGGCAGTACTCTTACCTATTCTTGTTTAAGTATGGTTCGATGATTGATGAAATGTTGATGGTTTGCCATAATGTTATGAATTTAAATGCTCACATGTCCTGATGCTTGATATATTTCATGGCCATGTATAGATATCTTTACTTGAGCATGTATGTTTAAGGTTATTACGGCTAAGTTATGCTTTACAAATGATGTAAGCATGCCTAAATATGGATGGGTATTGTACTTCTGAGATTTCCCCAAATCTCATCTCCAAAAATTCCCACTTTTAGGTGCAAGCAAATCTAAGGGCAAAGGCAAGGAGATAGCAAGTTAATTCATAAAGATTTGTTCCTTGTTTTATGCTATGTTTTGTGGAAGCATGAATGTTCATGATTTTGTTGACCAAGTTGTAAAATTATGTAAAAAACCTTATAAGCATTTACTTGGTCCATGGGTGGTAATATAGACCCCTTATTATGACTAAGTATGATTGGAATGAACTCATGGATGTTTATGGCTTGGAAGTATGCTTAGTTATGCAAAAGTTTTCATGTTGCGAATCGGTTTAGATTCTGAGTAACATTGTTGTTTCATTGAAAACGTCCTAGTAAATGTTTGAATTAGGTCACAATATTTTCAAGGTAAAATCTAGACATCTTAAGCTTTCCAACAAGCCAAAAATTAGGTCATTTGGATGTTTGTAGCCTCAGATATGATTCTTACAAGTTAGTCATGAACTGCTGGATAACCATTGCTCAGTCATCTGTACTGTAGCTCTCATGATTTCTACCACTGTCTGAGCGTCCACATGTTCTTTTAGTATGTTAAAGAAGACATTCTAAGCTTTAAATGAAGTCATAATTTGCCTCATTTGGATTTGTGTGCAAAAAGTTATGACTTCTCAAATTTAGGGGTTAGATTCTGGAACTTTACTATGTTAGTGAATTGAATAGATTTTGAAAAGGAATAAACGGAATCAATTGACATGGAATATGAACTAGAACATATTTTTCCCTTAAATTCAACTCATCAAGATTTAAGTAGAATTTTAAAGCATATGAAAACGATTTTTGTAGATTAAGTTATGAATTTTTGAAGTTGAGAAAGAATCTAAAAGTTAACCCGCTATTGTGTTCCAGGATATTATGATTTAAGGATATAGATTTTAGAGATTGTAAAGGTTCAAATTGCATTTATAATTGGTTCTAAATGACTATAAGGGTTTGAAATATAAGATGTGACATTTATGGTATCAGAGCAGAGGTTTTGGCACATGCTTGAAACTTCTATTGCTAGTAAAAGAATAGTTTATAGATTTATAAGCTTTAAGATTAATGTGTACATTCATAAGTCCTGATCATAGTATAGATCAACTAATTTTTGTGAACTATAAAGTAAAAAATTGCAGGACAATGAGCTATTCAAGGAATACTAGCCAGTGTAATTCTGATTTCACAGTGAACTAAGTATTTAAGATACCTTTTGACTTCTGAAACTTCTTGGTCCCAAATTGACGTAGACGAGAAAATAAAAAGGGATCCGTATCTAGCCAATTTTACCTTAGATATTGAAACTAAGGTGGAAGATTCAAAAGAGGATCCTAACTGGGCACCTAGCTTTATGGACTCCAATAGCACAGAGATCAAAGAACAAGGACAAGAGATAGAGATGGAGATCATTAATGTAGAGGTTATGAAATGGGATAAACCTATAATGAAGGAACAAGATGTAAAGGAAAGATTCTTTGAGATATGTGAGAAAGTCAAGGAAGAACATGATGACATCATAGTCGCTTATATAGATTTCATGGAACGAGTTGGAAAGGTTGTACGAGATTGCTGAGATCGATAGGGTAAGAGCTAAAGATAAAGTATGGATAGAAACCCTTTTTTATGTACTCCCTGAGGAGGAGCTGTGGTCCTTCATTATAGAAGAAATAAGAGAAAATAATTTACACACCTTTAACGAGAATCTGAGAGAGTTACAAAAGTGGGCTAAGTGGAAGCTTACTTAAGCTAAAAGTTAGTATTTTATAATGTACTAGTTATAAGTAATGAACTGAGTCTAGGAAGTTTTGATAAGTGTTATATACCTAAGTAGTAAAACCTAGACACTAGAATGAAGATATGTACAACTAAATTAAATATTATATGAATGCACTATGAATATATAGTTCTTGATATTGATTGACATGCTTAGCGTATATATACTTTCTAGAAATAAGTAAATAAATATGAGACTGATTTAGTTAGTTTCAAATTAAAAGAAAGGATGGTCTGTACAAGAAGGTGTGCATAAAATATACTAAGAAACAATGAAAGACCTCCCCTAGACCCTATTCAAATAATTATGGATAGGTTAGATGAACAACAAAAGATGATGGAAAGACGTCAAGAGGTTTTGGTAAAAAAAAAAAACTAAGAAAGGGGACGAATAGCAGATGACCAACCACCAGTACCGAAAGTGGTACACCAACCTATGCAACAACCACAAATTGAACCAATGATGGCTCAGGATGATCAGCAATTGATTGCAAGATTTTGTAAATACTGTCCACCCACTTTTGATAGGAAGTTTGATGTTCAAAAGGCTAAAGATTGGATCATGAAGCTGGAAAAGATATTCAAGGTTATGAACTGCACCACGGAACTCAAGGCACGGACGGCTACCTTTATGTTAGAAGAAAAAGCTTATCATTGGTGGAGGAACACAGAGCTAATATTTAGAACAAATAATACTCCCATCACTTGGGAAGTGTTCCTGGAAAAATTCAATGAGAAGTACTTTCCATGGTCAATAAGGGATGAGAAGAAAGCTGAGTTCCTGATACTAAAGCAGAAAGACAATGAGCCTTTTGATGAATATTTGGCTAAGCATATACGATTGTCAAGGTATTCGACATACCCACTGTAAATCAATGATGAAAGATGGAATACGAAAAAATTACAATGAGGGTTGAAGGTGTCTTTAAGAGAAAGAATTGCTCATATGTAGATTCAAACCTTCAATACCCTTGTAGAGGTCTGCAGGATAACAGAGAATAGCCTGAACCATAAGGTTATATCTCAAGTGCCCTTCAAGACCATCAAGATAATGGAAGAAGGAACCTCTAACAACAATAACAGTAACAATAAGAAGAAAAGAAAGAAGCCATGGAATGGAAAGAAGTTCAAAAGATATGGAAAGCGAGAAAGTCACAACTTACAAAGGAGTGCAACTACAGAATGCACCCAATGTGGCAAAAATCATGGAGATAGGCCATGCTTATTGGGAATAAACATCTGCTATAGATGTGGCAAAGTTGGACACTATGCACAAGAATGTACTCAAGAGGAAGGTAAAAGACCACAAACTCAAGGGTAAATGTTTGCCCTATCACAGAATGAAGCTTGCCAGTCATTAGATATGATCCAAGGTATGCTCAAGATAAACAATTATATTGTAATTGCAATGTTTGATTCGGGGTACTAGTCACTCATTCATATCCTATGACTGTGCTGGGCATCTAGGTCTAATTATAAGTAGAATGCCTTATGATTTGATTGTTTCCACTCAAACCAGAGTTAAAGTAAGGACCTCCTGAGTATGTTTCAACTGCATTGTCCAATATGAACATTGTAGTAGTACTATAGACCTCATCTGTATGCCTTTCCATGAGATAGATGTCATAATTGGCCTAAACTAGATGTCTGCAAATAATATCCTATTAGATTGTAAAAATAAAACCCTAGTGCTACCTCAAATTGAAATAAGAGGGGAAGCTTAACTTTATGACCATAGCCCAGGCAGAGAGATACTTGGAAAAAAGATGTCAAGGGTATGTAGTGTTTTTCTTTGTCCAAACTGAAGTTGAAGAAGGTATTGATGCAATTCCTATAGTCAAAGAATTCCTTGAAGTTTTTCCAAAGGAGATTAATGGCTTACCCCTAAAAGGGAAGTGGAATTTTCAATTGATGTTGTGCCTATAGTAGGACTAATATCTAAAGCCCCATATAGGATGGCACCGAATGAAATGGCTAAATTAAAGAAATAGATAGAGGAGTTGTTAGAAAAAAGGGCTTATTAGACCAAGTGTGTCTCCATGGGGTGCTCGAGTGCTTTTTGTTAAAAAGAAAGATGGAAGTTTAAGATTGTGCATTGATTATAAGGAATTGAACAAGGTAACTGTAAAGAATAAGTACCCACTTCCTAGGATCGATGATTTACTGGATCAACTAGCTGATGCTTGTGTGTTCTCTAAAATTGATTTAAGATCAGGATATCATTAGCTAAGGGTAAAAGATGATGATGTTCCAAAAATGGCATTCAGAACCAGGTATGGCCATTACGAGTTTCTACTAATGTCGTTTGGACTTACCAATGCATTTGCTATTTTTATGGATTACATGAACAGAATCTTTAGGTAGTTCTTAGATATGTTTGTTATGGTCTTTATTGATGATATTTTAGTGTACTCCAAATCTTTTAAAGATTACGAGGAGCATTTAAGAATTGTCCTAAATGTTTTAAAAGAAAAATGGTTATTCGCTAAACTCAATAAGTGTGAATTCTGGCTCATAGAAGTTAGGTTCTTAAGTCATGTCATCTTTCAAAACGGGATCATAGTAGATCCCAATAAAGTGGAAGCGGTTCTGAGAAGGGAAAGGCCTAAGACAATTACTGAGATAAGGAGCTTTTTGGGTTTAGCAGGTTACTACAGACGGTTTATACAGGATTTTTGTCAAATTGCTTTACCACTGACAAGGCTAACAAGAAAGAATCAGCCTTTTATGTGAGATGAAAAATGTGAGAAAAGTTTTCAAGAGTTAAAAAGAAGGCTTACCTCAACCCCTGTATTGATCATACCAAACCCTAGTCAGACCTACATGGTCTGTACTTATGCAAGTAACAATGGATTGGGTTATGTGTTAATACAGGAGGGAAGGGTAGTTGCCTATACTTCAAGACAATTGAAGCCTCATGAGAAAAATTATCCCACACATGATTTAGAACTCACAGTAGTGGTTCATGCACTAAAGATATGGAGACACTAGCTTTATGGGACAACAATAAAGATTTATTATGGCCACAAAAGTCTCAAGTATTTATAAGATTAAAAGGAATTGAACTTGAGACAAAGAAGATGGATGGAACTGCTGAAGGATTATGATATTAGTTAAAGTACCACCCTGGCAAACCCAATGTTGTAGCTGATACCTTAAGTAGGAAAGCGGTGCATATGGCTAGTGTAATAGATAAAGGAACAAAAACTGTTAGAGGATTTTAGAGATGTGTGTTTCTTGCACACGACATATTTAGGAAATATGAATTATGGAGAAACCATAATTGACAGTGAATTAGGAAATCAAGTGAAAGAAGCTCAGAAAGATGATCAGTTTGTACAAATGATTCATAAAGAGAAAAGCAGAGGAGGAGCTTAGGAGTTTGAGATCTCAGTTGATGGAATACTGCAATATGAAAAAAAGGGTTTATATTTCTTTAAAGCTTGATATAAAGTAGAAAATTTTGGAAGAAGCACATAAGAGTAGGTATACCATTCATCTAGGTATGGTGAAAATGTACCATGAATTAAGGAAATGTTTCTGGTAGCTTGGAATGAAAAGAGATGTCACTCAGTTTGTGGCTAGATGTTTAACATGCCAAAAGATAAAGGTGGAGCATCAAAATCCAGTTGGACTACTATAACCCTTGGATATCCCAGAATAAAAATAGGATAGTATATCTATAGATTTTATCATGGGTTTGCCAAAGACAACTTTAGGAAATGATGCTATATGGGTAATAGTTAATCGGTTAACTCATTTCCTACCCATCAAAGCCACCTTTTCGATGGATAAATTAGCTCAGTTGTATGTTAAGAAAATTGTAAGGCTACACGGAGTGCCAAATAGTATAGTATCTAATTGAGATCCTAGGTTTACCTCAAAGTTCTAGAAATCATTGAAGGAAGCAATGGGCACAAAATTGAGGTTTAACACATCCTATCATCCACAAACTGATGGACAAACTGAAAGGACCATCAAAACCTTGGAAGACATGCTAAGGTCTTGTATGTTAGAGATGAAAGGAAATTGGGATGCATATTTGCCATTGGCAGAATTTGCATATAATAATAGTTATCATTCCAATATTCAAATGGCACAATATAAGGTATTGTATGGGAGGAAATGCAGATCCCCCTTATACTAGACAGAATTTGGAGAAAGGAAGTTGTATGGCCCAGATTTGGTAGATCAAACTACAAAATAGATTGAAACGATTAGAAAGAAACTTCTAACAGCTCAAAGTACATAGAAAAGTTATACTGATAAAAAGAGAAGGCTACTAGAATTTGAAGTTGGAGACCATGTCTTTTTGAAAGTATCTCCGACTACTGGGATCGGTTGGTCTATCAAAGTTTAAAAGCTAAACCCAAAGTATATAGGGCCGTTTAGGGTGGGACCTATAGCCTATAAGATAGCTTTACCTCTTAACCTAAGTCAAATCCATGATGCCTTCCATGTTTCCCAAATAAAGAAATATCATCTAGACCTAGCACATGTTAAAGAATATGAAAATATAACCTTAAAAGATAATCTATCTTTTGACGTAAAACTAGAAAGGATCATAGACTATAAGGTGAAGTAGCTTAGGAACAGGGGCATTCCATTAATCAAAGTGGTCTGGAAAGGATTTTCACCCTATGAAGCTACTGGGGAAAAGGAAGATGACATGAAGGAAAAGTATCCTGAGCTATTTTATATAAGGTATGTCTTAAATTTTAAGGGTGAAATTTATTTTAAGGGGGATAGAATGTAACATCTGATACTTTGATGATAATGATCAAAGATGGCATACCATGAAATAAAAGTATTTTTAGAAAAGCCCAATAAGGATAAAAAGGACCAAGCCCAAATGAAAAATAGAAGAGAGGCCTAATAATTTAAAGTTTAAACCCAAGTCCAATAAGAAGAAAAGACTAAGCCTAATAGGCAAAAGAGGTTTAGGCCTATTGGGAAAGAAGTTCAAAAATAAAAGAAAGGATCAAGCCCAATAAAAAAGAAAGCCTAGAAGCCCAAAAAAAAATAAAGTCTAAAGATGGAAACATGGCCAATAAAAATCAAGACCAAGCCCAATAATGAATTAAAAGAAATTGGGCCAATTACATAGGCCCTTAGGCATGCAAATGGAGGGAAAAGATAAAAAGCAAAACCCTAAGATCAATGGTCCATACTTAAATAGATTTGATCCAATGGTGGACTTGGAACAATAATTAAATTTTCTTCAAACTTCTACCACCTCCCTCCACCTCCACCTATAAATACCTCCTCCCACTCCCTCATTTCTTCACACCAAGCTTCATCCACTCAAGAGAGAGAAGGAGAGGCAACATAAAGAGAGAAGGAGGAAAAAGTTATGTAATTAAATTTAGGACAAGCATACAAAATGTTAAAGTTAGGCCCCTAAAAGTCAAAGTAAAAGAAAAGTAAAGGAGAGCTTGGGTTTTAAGCTAATTAAGTTAGGATAAACCTTGTGTTGATGATTATATATGACTATGAATATTTAGGATTTGATATTTGTGGAGATACATTTGAAAGGGAATCACACCAAGAACTTCAAAGAATCCAAGGCAGTACTCTTACCTATTCTTGTTTAAGTATGGTTCGATGATTGATGAAATGTTGATGGTTTGCCATAATGTTATGAATTTAAATGCTCACATGTCCTGATGCTTGATATATTTCATGGCCATGTGTAAATATCTTTGCTTGAGCATGTACGTTTAAGGTTATTACGTCTAAGCTATGCTTTATAAATGATTCAAGTATGCTTGAATATGGATGGGTATTGTACTACTGAGATTTCCTCAAATCTCATCTCCAAAAATTCCCACTTTCAGGTACAAGAACATTTAAGGGCAAAGGCAAGGAGATAGCAAGTTGATTCATGAAGATTTATTCCTTATTTTATGCTATGTTTTGTGGAAGCATGAATGTTCATGATTTTGTTGACCAAGTTGTAAAATTATGTGAAAAACCTTATAAGCATTTACTTCATTCATGGGTGGTAATATAGACCCCTTATCATGTCTAATTATGATTGGAATGAACTCATGGATGTTTATGGCTTGGAAGTATGCTTAGTTATGCAAAAGTTTTTATGTTGCAAATCTGTTTAGATTCTGAGTAACATTGTTGTTTCATTGAAAACGTCCTAGTAAATGTTTGAATTAGGTCACGAGATTTTTAAGGTAAAAACTGGACATCTTAAGCTTTCCAGCAAGCTAAAAATTAGGTCATTTGGATGTTTGTAGCCTCAGATATGATTCTTACAAGTTAGTCATGAAGTGCTGGATAACCGTTGCTGAGTTATCTGTACTGTAGCTGACACGATTTCTACCACAATCTGAGCATCCACATGAGCTTTTAATATGTTAAAGCAGACATTCTAAGCTTTAAATGAAGTCATAATTTGCCTCAATTGCATTTGTGTGTAAAAGGTTATGATTTTCAAAATTAGGGGTTAGATTATGGAACTTTACTATGTCAGTGAATTGAACAGCTTTTGAAAAGGAATAAACTGAATCAATTGACCTGGAATATGAATTGGAACATATTTTTCCCTTAAAGTTAACTCACCAAGTTTTAAGTAGAATTTTGGAGGCACGTGAAAATGATTTTTGTAGATTAAGTTATGAATTTTTGAAGTTGAGAAAGAATCTAAATGTAATACCATAGATTTCAAGCTTGTCTTATGCTATTCTCATGTCCATTGCCATGCATTTCATAAAAAAAGCAAGAAAATGATATTAAAAAGTGAATAAATTTGTGTTGTGTTATGCATAAATTTTTCTCTTGGAGTCCCGTGGCCTATATGGACTCACGTATCACATTCTTATATTTAATTACATAAATATAACTCTAATCTATCACCAAAAATGGCCTACAACTCGTGCCAAGCAAGGAAATACATGAAATTCATGATAATAGCTTGAGCCAAAATTTTTCCTTTTTTGTTACAAATTTTGAAAAATCATAACTAATTCTAGAAAAATAAAAATAATGTGTTCTTTGCCATTCTAGAAAGATATAGATGTATACTTTATGTTAAAAATATTTTTAGACCATGAAATATAACATAGAAGATGTTTGACATTCAAAAAGGTGCAGAGGTCAGACTGGCTACTAGTAATGATACAGGTTTCAATTGTATACTTCAAAAATATCCAATTAATTCCAAAAGAATTCAATCCATACAAATAATACTAATATGGAAAGCTACAAATGTTAACTCGAGGGAAAAAATAACTTTAGACCAGTTTAGTTACGTCCAGACCTATAAAATCAATGAAATAGTACCTAAGGTCTGCTTGAATGCTTGATACTGGGCAGAAACTTTGAAAATTCATATCTCGCTCTCTAGACATCCAAATGGGGTGCTTCTAGTTTTCAAAAGTCACTGGGAATGTCTAGTTTCTCCTTGTAAAATTTCGTGGCAATTGGATGTCTTGCCTCCCTGAATGACAAAATTCATTTTTTCAGATCAATATGAACAACACCCTTGACCAAAATTAGAAAATTTTTCAACTTTGCAAATTTATCAAATATTTCATAGACCTCTAAAAATTCTGTACTTTAACTTTCCAAAAAGCTCTCAAAAGGCTCTAATTGCATGTCAAATCTCAGACCAAGAAGAGCTCATTTGGACAAAAAGTGGTATAGGTTTCTAATATGATCAATTTTGCTCCATATTAGATACCAAGTGTGCCTAAATGGTCTTTCTTAGTGTTTGGCACCTCTTGGGAAAGTTTAAGAGCATGAGTATAACTTGTATGAACTGCCCAAGTGGTCTCAAACCCCATGCATCTCAATTTAGCCATTCCACTTCCATTAATACATACATTTCCATAATACTAGTTTGTCATTACATGTCCAAATTGCACATTTCTATACATATAACCTTAGCTCTCATTTATACATAACATATTAACATAATTACACATGCCCAAGTGGTCATAAGTTATATACAATAATAGGCTGCAATATTGGCCACTTATATGGCCTTAAAGAAGCAAATTCTAGACACTCCAATGGCATATTTTCATCTCTTAAGTGGTTGGCTCCCATTTCCTTATTCTCTTAGTCCACCTAGCATATTAAGATATTGGAGAGGAGGGAATGAGATTCAAAGAATCCCAATAGCTCATCTCCCATTCAATCAAACATAAAGTATGCAGTATAAGTCTTAAAAATACATGCATGGACATAATAACATAAGTGAGCATTTAAGAAATATTCTTGGCATTTGAACAAGTCATACATAACCTTGCCAAGTAAGTGGATTAACCTCACCCATTTACTTATGGATTTTGGACTTACCTCACCCATTCTTTAAGAGGTTTTTAAGTCAACCTTACTATTGGAAGTCTACCTCACTTTTGGGAGACTCTTTACTTTGTCTTAACTAACTTTAAGGGTTCTTCGCTCATTCTCACCATGGTTAGATGGTTCTTGGCTTCTTCACACTCAAACAAACTAAGACAAGCACAATAAACATCATTTGAATGCATAAAACATTATCATGGTACCATGGAATAAGAGTTCATGCTAAAATACTTTTCATAGCTTAAAAAATACTTACACGCATTCAAAGACAGTGTAAGCACATATTCATGCATGAGAGAAGGTGGAGACAGCTACCTTGCTTGCATTTACACACTTTTTCCTTGAGTCTTGAGTGCTCTCCCTTGACCTCACACACCCAAGAAGGTGGAGATCACTTCTATTGGCCTAGACACATTATATGGAATCTAATTATATTCTTGAATCAAATTCTAAGGCCATACAATCACTAGAAAAGTTAGGTGACTTATAAGGCTCTTTTATGGTTCCATAGTACACTTAATGAAGCAACCTTTGGAAAACATCATCTTGGCTCTATTCTCTCATTTATTTATGATTTTTGACTCCATTTAAACCTCTTGGAGTCGTCATGCAATCCATTCAAGGAGCCTAGCTAGGTGTTGCTTCTATAAGCCATAATATGGAACATATAAGGCCATCTCACTATCTATAGTTTCTAAAATTTTTTCAAGCCTTCCTCTCATACTCTCCCATCACACATGATACAAAACTAAGCTTGAAAGGAATTAAAACACTCCATAGGTGCATGAACTCTCCTTGGCCACCAATGAAGTTGTTTTAATTTCTTTGATGGGAGAACCATGTGGGAGGCTCTCTTGGTGTCTTAGGAACTCATATATACTCTTAGAAAACTTAAATTACTACTAGAAAGTTTCATCTTAGCCTAAGTGCAACCAAATCACTAAATTCCATAACTTGCATTCTAAAGCTACCTTTTCAATTCTAGTTGTATATTCTTAATCCTCACACTCCATAGCCTTTGGTTCCATCAAGAACACAAAGAAAAACTCTCCTCCTCACTTTCTCTCTCTAGACCTAAGCTTAAATGGCTTGAAAACACAAGATTTTGCAAGTGTTTCAAGTGAAGTCTTACCTTAAAATGGAGTTCTCTTTGCGTAGATTATTTTCCACCAATTGATTTCTTGAAAAGAGTTCCTTTTTAGCTTGGGTTAGACCCGAATCTTCAAGTTTTCAAGAAAAGAAAACTACCATTAGAGAGCTCTTAGAGAGAGAAACAACTTTCTTAACTGGCGCAGGATGAAACTAGGCCATTTACTTACCTAAACAGAAGCTTAAACTTTTTCTCTCCCCCCCCTCTTAATATCATGCCATTGCTGCCCATTTTTCTGCAAATGGAAGCTTGGAAAAGGTGATGAGGTGTAATCTTACTTAAGAAGTCTCTTTTACAATTTTTTAAAATGTCCATTTTGCCCTTATGTGCCTATTTGCTCTGTTTAGGCTCATTTTAACTCTTTTTTTAGAATCATCTTTTCTATCATAAAATGTAGGTTCCCAATTAAATAAAATGCCTTTGGAATCACTCAAATCAGAGTTAAAACCTTCCTGAACGAATCAGTCAAAGTCTGGGTCAATTGACATGAAAAACGTCCACCGGAGGGGTTTTAACTGTCTTGGGGTTTCTTATGGTTTTAGTGCCTCTGAGAACCCTAGAAAACTAAAAAATTTCATTTAAAAGCCCTCCTGTGTGAATTCCAAAATTTGCTCAAAATGACGAAAATGCCCTTATGTTTGGTCAACCTTCTATTACATTTCGTTTCCTTATTTTAGCTCCATTTTTATTTTCATCTGAGCTTGGAATTCTCATTTTTTGGAGTCTAGAATGCTTCCCAAATTTTTTGGGACCTTTACTAATTCATTTTGGGGGACTTCCTTTTGTATCTGATGAATTTCATTTGTTTACGGAGAAACCGTATGTTACATTTCTCACATTTTCTCTCATTTTTGGAGATCCGGATATTACACTAAAAGTTAACCTACTATTGTGTTCTGCGACATTATGGTTTAAAGATATAGATTTTAAAGATTGTAAAGGTTTAAATTGTATTTAGAAATGGTTCTAAATGACTGTAAAGGTTGGAAATATAAGATGTGACACATCATAATGGACATGTGATGTATTTAAGGATGATATGTCATGTGTTTTGATGGGACCATGTATAAAAGTATGAGAATAGCAATATATGGCTATTTGTGGCAAAGTATGTGCAATACGGAAGTAGATGACCTATAATAAGCCAATGTGTATGTATGCATAAGTGGATGTCAAGGGGTCAAATCTTGATCAAACTATTTGGGCATGTTATAGAATGGTTAGAAAAGCCATTTAGAATAAAAGAATTGTGCTCAAAGTGGAAGAAAATCAATTGGATACCAAATGATCCAAACCAGAACCAAAATGGGTCTTAAACTTTCCATAAACAACTCATATGTCAAAAGTAGTTTTAATGACTTAGTTTGACTCTAAGATTTGGCATACATTTAGACCCTCCTAGAGCTTTCTAATAAGCTAAGAACCATAATTTTTGGAGCTGTACATAATATTTTAGAAATTTCTGAAATTATGTAGAATTTTCAAAATGGTTTGGGACTATTCACACTGCCCAGCTCTGATTTTTTATGTCTTTGAGAGGCCAAATGAACTCCAATGCTCATAACATTTTACAAACATATAGTTGGCATTATAAGCTTTCCACGGCCACTAAGATGACCCAATTTGGAGTTGTGTAGCTCAAGATATGAATTTTCAAAGTTTAGGCCTATCATATGCCTCCAATTTCCACCCAGGTTACTATTCCATTGTATTTGGCAAGGAAAATGAACTCAATTTTGCCTGAAATTTTTATAGAATATAGGTGACATCCTGAGCTTTCCATGAACACATAATTCCCATGATTTGAAACTGTATAGCCCGAGTTATGGATTTTCAAAGTTAGTGAAATTTTTTTACTTATGCTGTCATCTCGGGTTAAATAGAATTCTAGGGTGTCCCACGAGCTAGACATGATAAAATGAGTATGAACAAACTTTTTTATGATAAAAATGAATTAAGGAAAAGAAATAATTAAGTTTGGACCCCCTATAGCTTAAAATGGCCTATAAATAGCCCTATTTTGGTGTTAAAAACTTATGAATGGTTGTGAATTTTGCTTGAAACTTCATGTTTGATATGAATGAGATAGTAAAAACTAGGTATGACAATATGGCCCTCTTGTTAGGCCCTATGGCTTATATAAAGCTATTCTCAAGCTATCTGTACTAATGATATCATGAAAGCAGCTTATATCCTTGCCATTATAAAAATCATCTTTGCATTTGTGAAAATGAGATATTCTAATGTCCAGAACTTTGGCATTAGATTAAATGAAATAGTTAGTATTTTATACTAAGTAGACCTTATAATAGAGTAAACCAAACAAGGAAAAGGAATAAAAGCCTAATTAGATAAGAGAAATGGGCTAAAATGTATAGTTTTTAGCCCAAAAGAGGTTATAGTAATAGGTCCGATAGCGTAACAGGGAAAAATCAGGAGTTTAAATATTTAATAGTAGATTAAGAGAGTAAAATGTTTTCCATCATTATATGACTAAATGAGGCAACTAGATTAAATAGAGCTAATAAAATTAGTCAAAACCCTAATTGCATGCAAACCTGAG
The DNA here is from genome assembly GCA_026724425.1 of Erythrophleum ivorense. Classification (NCBI taxonomy): domain Eukaryota; kingdom Viridiplantae; phylum Streptophyta; class Magnoliopsida; order Fabales; family Fabaceae; genus Erythrophleum; species Erythrophleum ivorense. The sequence continues at coordinate 191,211 of JAIUCV010000042.1, forward strand.
CCACTGTAGACCCAAAGAATGATTATATGAGTACATAACATTTTAAAATATCCTATGCCTCTAAGTTTCCAAGAAGAGTGAGTTTTGGAGCTAGAATTAGAGTGAAATAAATGTAGTGGCAAAATCCTAACTTCAACCAAAATGATAAAAAATACTCAGAGATAAAAAAAAATGCAAAATGGAGTGAGTTAGGGGTACCTCTCTCTGCATATGAGTTAAATAAGCTAAGTAAAAGATCCAGGAAGCATAAAATAGGTCAAAATACTGACAACATGAAAAGCGAGAACGCTTGCAGTATTGTGCCATTTTGAGCTATTTTACGCTATTTTGAGCCTCTGTAGCTCAAGAAAGTTGGCTTAATGGTTTTAAGACCTTGTAAAATAGATTAAGGAGCTCAAATTCCTAGGAAAATTGAGCTAGAATGCAGAAAATTGCAGAAAAAAGGACTTAAACAACATTTTTAGAATTGCTTATAATAAAATATTCTTTATAATACTGCATGTCTTCGTCCACCTCTTTATTCCATCGACTTGCATCATATTTTTAGCATTTTGAAGCTCCTTCAATCATATCCATGGAGAAAGGAAGAGTATGGATTTTAAGGTATTCCTATACACTTTTTTGCTTCTCCCTCAGTTAGAAAGATTTATCTACTCATCAAGCGCTCTCTTTCTATGGTCTTAGTTTTTCAAGAGGAGGACTTTGAAGTTTTCTAAGGGAGAAAAAAGATCTCTTTTCATAAAATAGATTAGAGTAAATTGGAAAGCTGTGAGAGATGATCATTTTGAGGAAAGAATCAAAGGATAGAGAGTTTTAGATTTTGAACCCTAGAACTTAAAGTGTCTTTTATAAAGAGAGAAAGGCTCTTCTTCATGCTTTTATGCATTGTAATGATAGTATAGAGTATGTAAAATTAGAGTATGGCACGAATTTAGCGAGAAATTGGCAAGAGATTCAAGAAAATCCATTATGTGCCTATAGAATTTTGCTCTTCGCTACCTCTAGGAAACTTAGGAAAGATGAGCTAGTTTTTAGGTTCTATGATATTTAGAGATTCGCTTATGAATGATGGAGACATGAGAAAGCATTAGTTTCAAGAAGTAAGCTAAATTGTCAAAGTCAAAACATTTAAGGTTCAAGTAAAACCTTAGCTAGCCAAAGTACTCTTGCATGGAGTTGGCACTTCATTTGATGCTTCTAATGAGTTATATAAGAGTCCAATAAGCCATCTAAGAGATGAGAAGGAAGTCTAGATGAATGAAAATGACTAATCGAAATTTGGCCTGAAGTGGCCAAATACGCCTAGGTGTAGGAAATGGCCAAATGAATAGTGAATTACCTAAGAATGATGTGCAAGTCATAAGATTAGAATTCCAATCAATAAAATGCAATATAGCCACTAAGGGAGCAAAATGGTAAGTTAAAAGTTTAGGCCAACTAAACAAGTGGTATAACTATATTTCAGCATAAACAATATTTTATGTTAGAGACTAGTCAAATAAATTATTTGCTAGTAAAGAAACTTGATCAAAAGAAGAAAATTACATGAATAATTGATATGGCAAGTTTGGAACCTAAAATGGTTAAAACAAACCCATAATAAGTTTAAAAATGTATTTCCACCCATAGAGGCCTTAATGGATGAATTTGGGTATGAAACTTGGTAAGCATTTAGAGAACATTCTACAGTTTTATATGACTTAAATTTTGTAATTTTTAGATTAGCACAAAATATTTTATGAATTTTCAAATTTTCCTTAGTGAAATTACCATATATCAGTTTTAGTCTCTAGTATAGCCATAGTTTTTATGCTCATTAAGGGATCAAATGGAATCCTTTTAATTTGAAATTTTTCTAGTAGCTAAGGCACATCAAGAGCATTCTAAAAAGTCTTAGTTTGCTCAATTTGGATGCTCCTAGCCAAAGTTGTGAATTTTCAAAATTATCATTAGAAAACTATTCTGCAGCAGCAACTAGCCGCCATTTTGCCATTTTTTGGAGACCATATGAATTCAATTAAATCTAAAATTCTTACAATAGAAAGTATATATTATAAGCTTTCCAGAAAGATATTATTTTCCTAATTTAGAGGTCCTTAGCCAAAGTTATATATTTTTAAAATTAAGCCATAATATGTGATATATGGAGCACTTGAGGGACATATGAGCAAGTGAGCTGATGCATTATGTAATATCTAGTTTTCGTTAAATGATAGAAACGGGTGATTTTTCAAAGCAAGTCCTTCAAAATGAATTAGTTAAGGTTCCAAAAAATTTGAGTAACATTCTAGACTCTTAGAAATGAGAATTCTAGGCTCAGACGGAAAGAAAAATTGGGCTAGAATGAAGAAATGAAATTTAACGAAAAACTTACAAAACATAATGGCATTTTTATAATTTTGAGTAAATTTTGGCATTCACACAGGAGGACTTTTTAAATAAAATTTTTGAGTTCTTCAAGATTCTCAGAGGCCCTGAAAACCATAAGAAACCCTAGGACAGTTAAAACCCCTTCGGTGGACGTTTTCTAACGTTAGTGTACCTAAACTTTGACAGATTTATTCAAGAAGGGTTTAGCTTTGATTTGAGTGATTCCAAAAGTATTTTCCTAAATTAGGAACCTAAATTTTATAATAGAAAAGGCGATTCTCAAAAAGGAGTTAAAATGAATTAGAAACGAAAATGCCAAAAACGAAGGGCAAAATGGAAATTTTTGAAAAGTCTTCCTTCCTCCACTTATATATATAGGGTGTCCCACTCTCCCATTCATTTAGTCTCATATGTTTCTACCCTAAACCAGAGAGGAAACCCTAGGAGAGTGGCATACAAGAGGAGGAGAAATCAAAGCTTGAAGGTTTGGAATTTTGGTATTTTTTCATGATTTTTCCTTTCCAAACCTCTTCTCCTCCATTCTCCTTTATTTCCTATGATTATAATAAAGTTTATAAATCTGTTTTAAAGGAGAAATTACAGGGAAAATTCGGATTTGAAGAGAGGAGGCCAAAGAAGACAAGATTCAAGTGAGAAAACAAGAAAAAATAAGGTAATTTCTTCTTCCATGGTTGCTACCCCTTGCTTCTCTTCTCCCTATGGTTTGCCCCACTTAAGAAGTCATAGGAGGGCTTGGATTTTAGGCAGAACCAAGGGTGATTCTTAGGAAAAAGAGTGTGGAGAATAAGAATATGTAAAGAAAATTAACAAAAGAACCATGAAAATTCAAGATGCAAATTCTATGGTTTCATATGTTCCTTGTAAAATCTGATTTGATACCTTAATTTCTATACGTAAATAAGAGTTTAAATGAGCTCCTAAGATCCCTAGAAGTCTCCCCATGTGCTTCCTCCATCAAGAAAACAAAGCAAAGTCCAAGGAGGCTAAAATCATGCATAGTCTCAGCCTAGATGAGTTAGGATACCTAGGGAGAGTTTTAAATTTTTCTAAGCCCATTTTTGAGTCATATATGATGATTGAAGATGAGGAGAGGCCTTGGAAAAAATTTAGAAACCATAGAAAGTGAGTTGGCCTTATATGTTCCATAATATGACCTAAAGAAGTAACATGTAGTTAGGCTCTTTATTTTAATTGTGTAATGACTCTAAAAGGCTTAAAAGGAGTTAAGAATCATATTTGAAAGGAAAGAATAGAGTCTAGAATTTATTTGATGGGTGTTGCTCAATTAGGTGCATTCTTGGAACCATAAAGTGGTTAATGAGCCAAGTTAGTGTCTAAGCAAGATGTGTGGCCTTAGAATTAATTCTATGAACCTAATTAGATTCCATAAATTGTGTTTAGGCCAAGAGAAATCATTCCCACACCTTTGTGTGTGTGAGGCAGAACAAGGGAGAGAAAATTCAAGAGAAAAGTGTGTGCTTGCTTCCAAGGTAGCTCACTCCTCCTTCTCTCATGCATGATTGTATGTTTGGCTTGTCTTTAAATGTGTGTATGTATGTTTTAAGCCATAAAAAGTGTTTTAGCATGATTTCATATGCCATGGTACCATGATGATGCATTATGTTTTCAAATGATGTTTATGATACTTGCTTTGGTTTGCTTGAGTGTGGTGAGGCCAAGAACCCTTAGCCATAGTGAGGATGAGCCAAGAACCTCTACAATGAGTTGAGACAAAGTAAAGAGTCTCCTAAAAGTGAGGTTGACTCCTAAGAGCAAAGTTGAGTCCAAAAACCTCTTAAAGAATGGGTGAGGCAAGTCCAACATCCACAAGTGAATGGGTGAGGCCAATCCACTTGCTTGGCAAGCCTTTGTATGTTATGTATGACTTGCTCAAATATTGAAAATGCTTCTTGAATGTTTGTACAGTTGATATGTCATGCATGCATTTGTAAGGCATAGTTTGCATACTTTATGTATGGTTGAAATGGGAGATGAGCTATTGGAATTTTTTGAATCTCATTCTCTCCTCTCCAATGTTTTAACATGCTAGGTGGACCAAGAGATCAAGGGAATGGAAGCCAACCACATGAGAAATGAGAGCTTGACATCAAAGTGCATAGTTTTGTTCTTTAAGGCCATATTGATGTCAAATGATGTAATCCATTATTGTATATGGTCTATGACCTTTTGAACATGTATAATTATGTTAATATGTGATGTATAAATGAGAGATTATGTTATGTGACCATTAGAATATAAATTGAGTATGTTATGGAAATTTGGCTTCTTGAATGATTTTATGTAAATGTGTATAAATATAAGTGGGATGGCCAAATTGAGATGCATAAGGTTTGGGACTTGGGCAGCTCATACAATTCATACTCATACTTTTAGACTTGTCCAAGAGTTGCCAAACATCAAAGGAAGTTATTTGGACACTTTGGTATCCTATATGGAGCATAAATTGACCATATTGGAAACATATACCACTTTTTATCCAAATGAGTTCTTCTTTATCTGAAATTTGGCATGTATTTAGAGTTTGATGAGAGATTTTTGGGAAGCTAAAGTGCAGAATTTTCGGAGGTCTATGAAATATTTGGTGAATTTTCAAAGTTGGGAAAAAATTATGGTTTTGGCCATGTCACTGTTCATATTAGTTCGAAAATAATTTCTATCACTCAGGAGCTAAATGATATCCAATTGCTATGACATTTTATAGGGAGAAACTAGACATTCTTAATGAATTGTGCCAACTAGAAGCACCCCATTTGGAGGTTTAGAGAGGGAGATATGAATTTTCAAAGATTCTATCTAGTATCAGGCGCTCAAACTGATCTTAGGTACTATTTGATTAGGTTTCGAGGTCTGGGCGTGCCTAAACTAGTATGGAGTTATTTTTTCCCTCTAGCTAACATCTATAGATTTCCATATTGTTATCATTTTTATGGATTGAAGTTTTTTGGAATTAATTGGACATTTTTGAAATTTGTAGTAGAAAGTTGTGATAGTACCAATAAATAGCCAGACCTCTGCACCTTTTCAAATGTCAAACATCTTCTGTGTTGTATTTCATGGTCTAACATATTTTTAGCATAAAGTAGACATGTGTAGCTTTCTATAATAGCAAAGAATTCAAGATTTAATTTTTTCTAGAATTATTTATGAATTTCCAAAATTTGTGACAGAAATGGCAAAATTTTAACCGAAATTGCATTCATGAATATTATGTGTCCCCTTACTTTCCATGAGTTGTAGGCTACTTTTAGGGATAAAAATGAGTTGTATCTATATAATTAAATATGAAAATATGATATATGAATTCACACAGTCCACGGGACACTAAATAAAAATTTTATACATGATGCAATACTAAGAAACTCATTATTTTAATTGAGTTTTTCTTGCTCCTTCATGAAATGTATGATATAAAGCATGAGAATAGCTAGGAAATTATGGTGTTACACATTGCTTATTTATTTTCCATGCTTAATATGATATCTTAGGCATGTGGAGATGGGTAGAGTGGTCTTTGGGTAAGAAGACTAAGAAGTCAAGAATTAAGCTAGTAAAGGCCAAGTAAAAGAGGCAAATGAAAAGAGTTAGACAAGGCAAAAGTCAAAGTAAGAAGTTTAGTATCAATTCTCCATCTCCTAAGTAACATCTCTCCCTTCTTTGTATGCATGCTTGTTGCCTTGAGTGGTTGGATGCTTATGTCCTATGACATGTTATATGATGTTATGCCTGCATGTTTAAGCTATATTTGATGTTACATGCTTTGTTTAGTATGTGTTATAGTATTGATGATGCCAAAAGAGGGGATTAAAAGCATGATAGCTATTCCCAAAGTGAAGCTTAGTTAATTTATGTTTTAAGAGTCACGACCATTGACTAATCAAGTAAGTATGTATATGCTAGTCTTAGTATTTCATGAGTTATGTTGTATGTGCATTTGTATTCCTTATGCTTAAGTGACTTGATGTGTGCATTGAATATGGAGTATACTACTGAGATTCTCCTTAGAATTTCACTCTTTTATTCACTAACCCCCTTGCAAGGTGAAAGCAATAAGCTAGATCGAGGAAAGCCTATAGTTCCATGAAGGCATATGTAATTGATAATGTATCTTTTTACATATTTTGCTAGACTATACTTTAAGACTGATATCTATTTACCAATGATGATGTATACGTTATGAGCCTAGACATGATTATATAAAGATAGGTTAAAAAGTGTATGGCTATTTCCAGTAATGTAAATGTTATTTGTTGTGTTTATAAGCATTTAATGTTCTTAACTATTTAAGTAATCTATAACACCATATACTTCTAGCTTTCCCTTTTGTGCTTATAGAATTATGCTCGCTTGGCTTCATGCATTTCAAGAAAAGTGAATAGATTTAATGCATTTTCTTGTGTTATATAAGTTTTTAAAATTTCATCTTATGCTCCAAGGACCCCATGACCTCCTAAATATCATTCTCTACCCATAATACATCCACACAAGTCATACACATCATAAAACATCATATACATCTCAGATTGGAAGTACCAGAAAAATGAAGAGTTGCTCTCGAGTTCTAGTTCTAGTTTTTTGGTGTGGAGTTTGGAAATTCATAATTAATTATAGAAAAATAAAAATCAAGCATATGGTGGCTTTTTGGAAATCCATGGATGTTAACTAGAGTTAAAAATAATTCTAGACCAAAATAGAAGCACTTAGCCCATGAAAATTGATGAAATATTACTAAAGGTCCCGCTACATAACTAGTACTATCATGAAAATTCAAAAATTCATATCTCCTTTTATAGAGCTCCAAATGGGATGATATTAGTGGCTATGGAAAGCTTATGGTTCCTAGTTTATGCAAATTTTCATAGCCATTGGACTTCATTTGAATCACATGTGACACATAAATAAAATCTAACCATATGAACAGTACCATTTTGCATAATTTTGCCTACTTTGAAAAATCATAATAAATTCTCTAGAGTTCCAAATTAGGTGTTCTTTAGCACTGTGGAAATTTCTAGGTAAACTCTATAGGTGTGCCAAATTTCATACCAAGACTAGTCCATTTGGTTGATTTGTGGGTCAACATACATAATGGTTAATTTTGAAGTCCAAATTGGTATCTCAAGGCACCAAAAATCTTTCTTCTCAATCCATAGCCACTTAGGCACATCCAAAGGTATAAATACAGCATGTAAAAGTATGCCAAGTGATCCAAATCTTCATGGAGCTAAATCTCATCATGCAACATGCTATCATACACATGAATATCATAGTGCTAGGATGTCAAACTTCCATACATACATTCATTTGGCTTCAAGATCCATACATACATGAAATATAAATACATTTGCTTGTGTTCAATAGTTTACATCACATTTATACCATATATACAAATTTATTGACATCAATTTACTATAAAATTGTCTATTTTGCTACTTCCTTGTCAAGAGTCATGCTTCAAGCCAATTAGTCACCTTTCTTTGGACTTCTTGGCTCACCTAGACATAAGTGAACATGTGGAGGGGGAAGAGTGAGATTCAAAGAATCTCAATAGATTTTTACCCTTTCAAACATACATAATGAATGCATATACATGTCAAAGAATGCATGCATGGCTTTCAAGCTACTAGTGAACATATACATAGCATTTTTTAAGTTTAAGAAACTCATGTATAACATACACAGGCTCTCAAGGGCATTGGCTTAGCCTCACCTACTTTCCTTAGGACTTTTGGACTTGCCTCACCCACTTTTAAGGGACTTTTGACTAAGCTTCACCCTTTTTGAGACTTTTGGCTTAGTCTCACCCAATTCTAAGGACTTGTAGCTCATCCTTACCTTTGCTAAGGGACTTTTGGCATCACCAAACTCATTTAAGCTAAAACACATTCATAAAACACATTTTAAGAACATCATGGTATCATGGCACATAGGTAATAGCTAGAAAAATTTCTCATGGCATAAACATACATACACACATCCAAAGATAAGAAAACACCTACAAATGCATGAGAGAAAGGTTAGAAAGCTACCTTGGAGCCAATGCTACACATATTTTCCTTGAATTTGTTCTCCCACTTCTTGGCCAAGCCTTGCAACTAGGTGGCCCTTGGTTCTCTTGGCCTAGACACATCAAAAGAGACATAAATCACTCATGGAAACAAGCTTTGGCATCATACACACTCTATGTGAAGCTACTTTGTTCTATCTCTCCATTATGCTTCCATACAAGACTTTATGAAGCAATTATGAGAATTCATGATCTTGACTCTCATTTCTCATTCATTCTATGTCTCTTGACCCCCTTTAGACTCTTTGGAGTCATCACACAGTTATTATAAGGAGCTTAGCTATAAATTACTTCCTAATGTCTTATTATGGAGCCTACACCTCCATCTCACATTCCATGGCTTTAAAATTTTTTCTAAGGCTTCCTTTGATGTTCTTCCATCATATCTAATCCCATTTTAGGCTTAGAACAAATTAAATTTCTCCCTAAGTGTCCAAACCTACATAGGCTAAGACATGCTTCTTTATTGTGCACCAAAGGATTTTGCTTGCCTTCTTTAAGGAGTTAGCTACTTGGGAGACTTCTTAGGTGTCTTAGGAACTCATATATACTCTTGGATAGCTTAAATTATCCCTAGGAAGTCTCCTACATCTCAAGGTACAAGAAAATCCCCAAGTTTGCTAGCTTGTTTTCTAATGCATTTTAATTGGATTTCTTTGCATATACTTATTCCTCACACTTCAAAACCTATGATTCTCCCTTGGCTTGGTTAGAATTCATCCCCTAGAGAGTGGGCTTTTGGCTGGATGAAACTGTGCATGGAGGAACTGAGATGACCCTAACTTCTAATCATTATAATTAAGGTTAAATACATGATTAATAATCATAAATTAGGGTTACAAGACATTATAACTAATTATCTTTAGAAAATACAGAGAAATTTGAACCTTAATGTTATTAGAGTCATCAACCATATAATTACAAGGGAGAATGTCTTATCTTTCCTTTCTCGATCCAGGGAGAATTTTCATTGAGCCTTTCATTTACATATCTTACTTGGAATGATGCTACTGGTCATCTTCCTTAGGCTTCAGCTTATGCTCAGCCTGGGCTAGCCATCTTATTGGACCTATAGCTTACTAACTATTCTCATTCTTTTTCTGAGTCTCTGTTACTAGGCTACTCATACTTACCTCTAGGTATCACCTATGAGGTACACTTTTCTAGGCCACTCACTATGTGCCTCACTACAGGTAACCTTATCTTACGTTATTTCAGGGCTACACTAGCATTCTATCATTCAGTGTCTCACAGGGTAGTATCCTAGGTTGAAGTCAATGCCATAAAGGCAGGTCTCAACAACCTTATCATCCCTATGTCTAACTTTCTCTATGTTGAGCTCTTTCTTAATTTCAACTACTAGGCCCATGGATTTCTTACTAACCTTCTGTGACTATTCAATACCCTTTTCCCTACTTATATTAGGGGTTCTCGCTCTGTGTGGATCGACTGATCCTTTATCAATTCATTCCTCGAGTTGGCCTGAATATGACTAATGAGGCGTTAATATTGCCATTCGCCGCAGCTAATATATCATTCACCACAGCTAACTAGCCTCAAGTTCACCCTAGTTTTCCTGTTTGAGTATTGGTCGCGGCTAACTTCTTAATTGGCCACGGTGAGGAACTCTCTAGATTGCCTCGTTGCTATCTAGAGTAATTGGCCACGGCTAAGCAACTAATTGGCTGCGGCTAACGGCCTTTGATTGGCTTGCTTTTTTAGGGATTGGGATTTTCATCTTTAGCAACCTACCTGACCCTCATTGCCTTTATATCCAGCCCATCATCAAACTTGAGGGTTTACCTCTTGCTTCATTCATACATAACTATCTATCATTTTTAGGTTGTCTGGCTTTAGGGTGTAGCTTGTAACTCAACTTCTGCCTTGAGGGAATTAGCTTTTCAGGCTCTAATACATATCTAGACATTTAAGTGTTATGGCTAGGGGATAACTCTCTTTCTCATTCCCCTCTAAACTGGTCCTGTGTAGTTGCAGTCTCATCTCATACTGCGCTGCATTACTACTTGTCTTTGCATTACGCGAGACAGCTGGGAATGGCCCGAGTATGGCTACTAGGGGAATTAGGCCTCACATACTCTCTCTAGCAAGCCTCTTCATATCAACGAAATCATTTCTCATCATTTATATCTGGGACTTGTCACTGATCCCGGCGAGCTATCACATCTTATCAAGCTCTAGCCGTTGGATCCCTTAACATTGCTTAAGCTTAGCTTTGCTCAAACTACTCTAGAGGCCATTCTTTCTTGGTGTCCACTAACTACTCCAAGACCATTCTATGACTTACTTATCATGAATAAAGCCATAAACTACTTTCACACACCCACAATGTCTCATATAAGGCTCTACCTATCCATTCAAGCCTTTTATATAGTCTTATTGTTACATCCTCAAGCCAAATCCAATCCAAGAGAGCCTGGAACTTTGCTCTGATACTAATAAATGTAATACCATATATTTCTAGCTCATTTCTATCACATTTGCATGCTCATATGACACATTCCATGGGGGAAGTAGGAAAAATCCATTAAAATAATATATTTCTTTACGTTGTGTCATGTATAAAAATTTCATTCGGTGTTATGTGGACCGTATGAGCTCATCCAACACATTCCTATATTTAATTACATGGATACAACTCATTTGAACTATCAAAAGTGGCCTACATCTTAAGAAACTCGAAGGGGAGCATAAAATATGCATGTTCATTTTCGACCAGCTTTGGCTCAATTCTCTCACAAAATTTGGAAAACCATAACTAATTGTAGAAAAATGTAAATCATGAACTCTTGGTCATTATGGAAAGCTAAAGATGTCTAATTCGTACTAAAAATATGTCCAGACCATAACATCTAAGACAGAGGGCGTTTGACATTCAAAATGGTCTAGAGGTTAGGCTGTCCACTAGTGCTGTCGTAGAATTCTGTAGCAAACTTCAAAAATGTCCAATTAATTTTACAAAAATTTAATCCATGTGAATGATACCAATATTGAAATATGTGGATGTTAGCTAGAGGAAAAAAATAACTCCAGACCAGTTCAGGCATTCCCAAACCTTGAAATCTAATCAAACAGTAACTAGGTCGGGTGAAGTTCCTGATACTGGACAGATTCTTTAAAAATTTATATCTCCCTCTCTAGATATCCAAATGAGGTGCTTCTAGTTGGTCCAAGTCACTGGGATTGTCTAATTTCTCAATATAAAATTTTGTGGCAATTGGACATCATTTGAGCCCTGTGTGACAGATTTCATTTTTAGACCAAGTGAATAGCGCATCAAACCAAAATCAAAAAATTTGCCAAATTTGAAAATTCATCAAATATTCTGTAGACCTTTTATTCTTTAGCTTTCCAAAAAGCTCTCAACAATATTTATTTGCATGCCAAATCTCAGATCAAGAAGAGCTCATTTGGACAAAAGTGACATAGGGTTCCAATATGGTCAATTTTGGCTCCATATAAGATACCAAAATGTCCAAATGACTTTCCTTAAGGTTTGACACCTCTTGGGCAAGTCTAAAAGCATAATTAGGACTTTTATGAGCTACCCAAATGGTGCCAACCCTCATGCATCTCATTTTGGCCATCTCATCCACACTTATACACAATTCTATAATGTCATCCAAGAAGCTCATTTGCCAAAACATGTTCAAATCACATTCTAATGGTCACACAACATATTCTCTCATTCATACATGACATAGTATCATAATTACATTTGTTCATGACATCATGATACATATACATCTATGGATTACATCATTTGCCAATTGTATTGTTTCAAAGTAACAAAAATTCAAGTACTTTGTTGTCATCCTATCATCCTCAAGTTGGTTGGCTTCCATTACCTTGCTCTTTTAGTCCACCTAGCATGTTAGGACATTGGAGAGGAGGGGATGAGATTCAAAGAATCTCAATAGCTCATCTCCCATTCAATCATACATAATGGAAGCAAACAAGTCTCATAAATGCATGTATGGTCATGTTGGCATGTACAAACATTCAAGAGGCATTTTCATCATTTGAAAAAGTCATATATAACATACAAATGCTTGTCAAGCAAGTGGATTGGCCTTACCTAATTTCTTATAGATATTAGACTTGCCTCACCCATTCTTTAAGAGATTCTTGGAGTTAACCATACTCTTGGGAGCCTATCTTGCTTTTGGGAGACTCTTTGCTTTGTCTCAACCAGTCTCAAAGGTTCTTGGCTCATCCTCACCATGGCTAAGGGTTCTTGGCCTTACCACACTCAAGCGAACCCAAGCACACATCATAACATCATTTAGAAACATAATATGTCATCATGAAACTGTGGTATATAAAATCATGCTAGCATACTTTCCATGGCTTGAAAATACACATACACACATTTTAAGATAAGCTAAGCACATATCCATGCATGAGAGAAGGTAGAGAGAGCTACCTTGTACACAATCACACACTTTTCTTCTTGAATCAAGGCTCCCTCTTTCGCCCATACACACACAAAAGTGTAGGGATGGTTTCTCTTTGCCTAAACATAATTTATGGAAGCCAATTAGGTTCATGGAAATAATTCTAGGGCCACACAACTCACTTAGACACTAGTTTGGCTTATAACCTCATTATGGTTCCATAATTGCACCTAATGAAGAAACACCCCTCAAATACATTCTAGGCTCTATTTTTTCCTTTCAAATATGATTCTTGATTCCTTTTAAACCTCTTGGAGTCATCACACAATTAAAATCAAGAGCCTAACTACATGTTACTTCTTTAGGTCATAATATGGAACATAAAGCACTAACTCACTTTCTATAGGTTCTAAATTTTTTCCAAGGCCTTTCCTCATTTTCATTTATCATATATGACTCAAGAATAAGCTTAAAAAAATTTAAAACTCTCCCTAAGTACACAAACCCCTTTAGGCTGAGGCTATGGAGGAAATGGGGTTTCTTGGAGTTTGCTTTGTTTTCTCAAGGGAGGATACATGTGGGGAGCTTCTTAGGGATCTTAGGAGCTCATTTAAACTCTTATTTAGGCCTAGGAATCATCATACAAAATCAAATTTTACAAGGTGCAATTGAAACCCTAGAAATTGCATTTTGAAATCTAATGGGTTTTTGTTAATTCCCTTTGTATATTTTTAATCTCCACATCTTTTTTCCTTAGAATCACCCTTGGTTCTGCCTAAAAATCAAATCCTCTTAGGTCTTCTCAAGTGGGGCAAAATGGTGGAGAAGGGTAGCAAGGGATATCAACTATGAAAGAAGAAATTACCTTGTTTTCTTGCTTTTTCTCACTTGAATCTTGTGTTCTTTGAGCTCCTCTCTTCAAATCCGAATTTCCCCCTCAATTTTTCCTTTAAAAAAAATTTATAAAATTCATTATAATCATAGGAAATAAAGGAGAATGAAAGAGAAGAGGTTTGGAAGAGAAAAAGCATGAAAAACTACCAAGAAACCATACCTTAAAACTGAAATTTCTTCACCTCTTCTTCTTCCCTTGGTGCGTCACTCTCCTAGGGTTTTTCCTCTGATTTTGGGCAGAAAAATCTGAAGCTAAGTGAAGGAGAGTATGTGGCGCCACCTATTTATAAGGGAGGAAGAAACACTTTTTCAAAAATTTCTATTTTGCTCTTCATTTTTGGCATTTTCGTTTCTCTTTCATTTTAGCTCCTTTTTGAGAACCATCTTTTCCATTATGAAATTTAGGTTTCCAATTTAGTAAAATACCTTTGGAATCACTCAAATCGGAGCTAAAACCTTCTCGAATGAATCCGTTAAAGTTCAAGTACACTGACGTTGAAAAACGTCCACTTGAGGGGTTTTAGCTGTCCCAGTCCTTCCCATGGTTTTTAGGGCCTCTGAGAACCCTGGAAAACTCAAAATTTTCATTTAAAAAGCCCTTCTGTGTGAATTCCAAAATTTTCTCAAATTATGAAAATGCCATTATGTTTCATAAGCTTTTCGTAAAAAATTATTTCTTCATTCTAACTCCATTTTTCTTTCTTTCTGAGCCTGTGATTCTCATTTTTTGGAGTCTAGAATGTTTCCCAAATTTTTTAGGACCTTAACTACATCATCTCGGGGGACTTCCTTTTGTATTCAGTGAGTTTTGTTTATTTATGGAGAAACCATACATTACATTTCTCACATTTTCTCTTATTTTTAGAGAACTGGATATTATAGATGGAGGAGTGGAGTGGAGGTATGGAGAAGAAGAAGCTACAACAAAATGGAATGGAGATAAGGGTGTGGAATGCATGGATGCTCTTTGAATGGAATAGATGAATTCGTCATTTTTTTTTATCCAGCCCCTTTTTGCTTACTTTAATGAATCACATGCTCTCATTCACGTGAGCTTATTCTCATCCTCCCAATCACAAACCTATGGCTTCCCTCCTCTTTCCAGCTCATGGCCTTTGTATGTGTTAATGTTGGAGACATGGATGATGAGTAAAGTGTGTAGTGTGGATGACTGGTACGTGAGAGAAGCTGTAGCACTGTGTATGTGTGAGTGTGTTTCTGCGTGCATAAAACCCAAGAAGTAAGTGAATGTGTTGTGTTTGGAGCTACTGGATGTGAGAGAATGGAGAGAATAAGGAGTGGAATGAATGCATGGATGATGGAGTGGTGTTTTAATGAACTTAAAACGTGAAACCTCTCTCTTCCATATTTTTCTTCTACTTTTAAATTTAGTTTGCCCAAAATCTATACAAAAACAATGGAGGAAATTAAGTAGGAATATTCACAAAATTCATTTAAAAGGATTTATGCATTAAAATCAATCATTTTGCTATTTAATCGCTAAAGTATAGAAAATGGCCATTAAAACCAATTATCATCTAATAAAATGCAATAAGCTATATTCAGTTATTAAAATGCCTAAGTTTAGAGGATTAATATATATAAAAATAACCTTTATCAAATTCTCCCACACTTAAACTTTTGCACTCCTAGGCAAACTCAAGATATAAGGAAAGGCTTATGAAATGGCAAGTGGAAAATAGAAATACAAAAAGAAAGTGTAGAAATCACAAGATAAAGAATGATTCCAACTCTTCAACACTTCAACAATCAAATTAGCTTCGCTTGCATCAAGAAAGCAAGATCCATGGCAATTTCATTTGAAAAGAATGAACTAAAATGCATAGCCCCTCACATGGATTGGTGTTTATTCTCAACTCTCAAGTGTTTAAGGCAATGTAGATCACTCAAATTCCACCTATCAAAACCTCACTACCATAGGCTTGTCTAACTTCTAAGTCTCCACCACCCATGTCAAATGCCATGCACAAATCAAGAGGACTTTATTCAAGGTTGTAGCAGGATTAAAGAATGAAATGAATGGATATCCAAGAACAAGGAAAAAAAATAACAAATGGATACCTTAGAATCTCAAAAGCAATCAAAGGAACTTATGATAGGGAAGAAAATGTGCAATTCAAGGCCTTATTTCCAACTAGCACAAGTCATTACAAACATAATTCAAAACACTTCTTTCTTTTGATTTTCATTCTTTTTCTTTCTTTTTTTCTCATTTATTGTTTTTTTCTTTCTTTCTTTTGATTCTCTCTTTTTTTTAACTTTGAACATTTTCCTCAACTCTTAATAACAATAGTCTAAATAGATGCAAGACATACATTCACCTATCCTAATTAGATGTAATGCTCTTGAAATCCTTAAGGCATCTTAAAACAAGGTGGGAAACATTTTTTTACTTTTCAATAGCTATGGGTTTAACAAGAAAATAAAACAAGGTCCAAAGTGGCTAAATAATGGATAGAATGTATATAAGGTTAGCTTTTTGGCTATCTAGCTATAAAAGAAATGAATGCCTTTTCATTTTCATGCATGCAAATGCAAATGTGGTCTCAAAAAAGAATCAAGACAAGTTATAAAGTGAAAGCAAAGATAGGTGAATACACACTTGAAATGAACAAATACAGTTTAAATCCTCACCAGCTAGTGGCTATTAAAATAATTCATTGAAATCAAATTCATTGCCACTTCACTTGAATCAAGACATATGATCTATCACTTATCATGTCAAATAGTATCCAAGCTATAATTATCTCAACTTGCAACTTCTACAAAAAACAAGGCTTTTTTTTTAACAAAACAAAGAAAGAATGAAGATGAAATGAAATGCCCACACTTAAAAATTGCATTGTCCTCAATGCCAACATAAAATCTAGTTAACAGATAAACAACACATTATAAAAGGTGGAAAGAGAAGGTATACAACCGGATGAAGTTGAAAATGAAGATCTCAAGGGTGGCTAAGATTTCCATGTAGCTAGCTAGCAACCATTTATTACCTACAAAACAAAACAAACCAAACAATAATGTGAAAAAGGAAAGATAAATACATCCCAAACTAAAAAGAACTCTATTAAAGACCAACTAATCATATGTATCAAAAACCAAAATTAAAATAGCTTTATTTCTCCTTAAATCTACAAGTTTAAGTCTAACTACTTTGAAACATTTTGATTGATCATTCAAGGATGATGCATAAACTTCCTCAACCATCAGTAGTCTTAGAAAGTTAGATTCAGCATGTTTAAAAGCAGTAAAAGAAGAAAAATCAAATCTAGGACATTCAAAACTAAAGAAAGAGAAATTCAAATCAAGTTTATATGCATCAAACATTAAATTCCCTAGATATCTATTTAAACCAATAAAATCAATTGGACTCTCATCAGTAAGAGTCACTACATCAACAAAAGAATTCAACTGCAACTTCTCACAATCTTTTAAGTGCAAATCTTTCAAGGTATCTAGCAGTTGCTTCATCTTAGTTGAAGAAGTTTATGGCTAGTTGGGAACTAGCTCACTAACTTCATGATCTTGTTCAGAAACCTCAGCAAGAGAAATAATATCCTTCCTTATCAAAGAGACATCAATAGACTCACAAGATTCTAAATAATGATCATCAACAAAATCCAGTTTCTTACTAGTGTTAACAACAACACATGCATTAATAGGATTTTCAATATCAGCACTATCTCTATGTATGCTCTCATCAATACTAGTATGATTAGTAAAATCAATATCATTAACAGTTTTAGTGCAAACATAGGACTCCATGGACTTAATAGAATCATGAAGACCATAATATGTGAGGAACTTACTAGTCTCAATGAAAGCATTAAGTTGGGAACATCTATCACATATACTGGATCCAGCATACACACAATTAAGAGAATCATTTAAGTCCCCTATGTCACATGGTCTACATAGCATACTATCCCTAAACTTAGAAGATGCATCATTAATAGGCTTATCAACCAATCCCACATTAGGAACAAAATAATCATCACATTCTAGGTCACCCCTACACTTATCTACTACCCTAGACTCAATAGAATCATCATCAACTGGCTTCAAAATGAATCATCACTATGTCATAGCTAGGAGTAGAAAAACCAAGTGTATTAGTATACAAAGACTCATTAACATCAACAATTATATCAATTTTGCTCCATGCATTACCACAATCAACCATATCAGGAGATTCACCAACAATTTCCTCATCTACATCATCATCATTAAGCAATTTAAGATCAACAACATCATGTGCATTAGTCATTACAGTGCTATCATGTATACTAGAATCAGTTATAATAAAATGAAAAGTATTAGAAGATGGAAGCATATTACCCAGTGAATAAGACTCTTTGTAATAACCCTATTTTCTAATCATGGTAATTAGGATTAAATACACGATTAATGCTTAATGATCAAGGTTTAGAGTCATTACAATAAAATAAATTGTGAAAATTATAGGGAAATTTGGGCCTCGATAATATTAGGGTCATTAACTACACAACCATAAATGTGAGGATGCATAAAAGAAATTGCACTATCATGAGGGCTTTGTGATTCATCCATCCATCAATTTCAACATACAAAGACCTCTCACAAGTGTTCCTATATCATTTCCTAGCATTACTATTAAAGAAACTGGGGTTTCTAGGCTAAAGGTAAGAGTTTGGGAACCTTCACCATGATTTGAAATTCTCCCGCTGCGATAAAGTTAGGTACTAGAGCTCGAAAACTAAGTTTTTCACTTTGCGTCGTGACCCTAACTTCTCGCGCTGCAGCTAAGTTACTCTAGGGAGTCTTATTGGGCAACTCACATGAATGCCTCGACAGAGGAAAATGCCTCCTAGAGCTATTATTTGAAGTCCCACGATTCTCGCCTCGGTAGAATACACTTGCGCCTCGACAAGGCTTGCTACTGGACCCTCCTTACCTAGTTTTCTCGACTTGCGACACGGTGGGACATGTGTTTCTCCCTGCCACCCTCCTGGGCAATTTTTTTCGCTTTAAGCTGTGGCAAGATTTCTCAAGCCACAGTGTTCCTCGCCACTGTCACTCTCTAAGTCAAGGCGAGGCCTTCCTAGCCGCAACATGACTCCCTCCTGCAACTACATATCCTAAATTTCATCCCATGCACTCTAATTCTCTTCTTAGGAACACCCTAGGACCATTCCCCTTATTTTATACGACTCTAATGGTACTTGTCTACCTTATTCACCCAACTATTCTACTATTACCAATTCAAAACTTAAGTATTAATTCCTACTCGTCCAACTATCATATGTCAACAAATTCATGGATTAATGGCAGTAAGAATTTCATAAGCTACCAACATTTATTATTCAAATATATATATATGTTCCATAAGAGATTTCCTGTATCACTAGCTCAGGTATATATCCAATGTGTCACATAATTACAGTGCCCAAATGGTAAATCATGTCATAAGCTTAACAAAGTTCACAGTAGATATCATAAATTCATACATCCAATACTAAACTAAAGTAAGGCTTACTCCTCAATAGATATATGCTATATTATCAAAATACAGGCTTCTACACTTGGCAACATGATTACACGATGATGTTATACAAAAAGGGATAAAAAATTTAGCATCTACCTTACTTAAATCAGCCCAAGTATAGCCTCCCCTACACATGGTTGGAGCTTATGGATTTTCATCCATTTGCTTCCTCTTATCCTTACCCAAAGAATCTTCACCTGAAATAGTTAGCCCATGAAATGGGATGAGATGTGAATCTCAGTAACCAAGGAAATTTCTATTCATATAATCCAATTTAATTAACATATATGCATGAATCAAAATTAACATCAAAATCATATCAGTCATATCAACAAAGGAAATGATTAGGCTACTATGATTACTATCCCATACTAGCAATCATATTTAAACATGTTAAAGGCCAATAACATCGGGAAAGGCCCATCCACGGCACTCACTCCTTAATGAGTACTACCAGGGCTCAATGCATCTGGGGTCTAATCATAACCCAATGCCCGATCGAAGCACATGCACAAGTGGCAATCGCACCACAGCTCCACCATGGACTCACTAGGTCTAAAAATAATATAATAGATAGCTAACTAATTCATTTATCATTTCAAATAATTCATGTATATCAAATATGAAATTAAAGTAAATATATGCATGGAATTAATATAGTCTCGGTTATCTCACTTGTAGCCAATCCTCTAAGAGCCAATTGAATGCTACTTCAGCCTATGGACATAAAACCAAGCCATTACTATCCCTAATCACAATTTGTATTAGCAAATCCATCATTTAAGGAGTTAAGCTATATAGGACTACTCAAAAACACTTACCCAATTACCACTAAAACCAAATTCGGATTTGGTTGAGCCTACCCCAGAAATCTCAAAATAACACCTCAAATTCTGAGTAAATTCGTATAAAAACAATACCTATATTCTAAATCAGCTATTGGGGTCTCAAACTAGCAGAGAAAGCATTAAAATGAAGAGTTTATACATACCTAATAACACCCTCAGCCCGAGCCTACGAAATTTCACCAAGAAAATCCCAAACAACCATATTTTAGATTTTGGGTATAATGAAAATACTCCAAATGAAAAACTAATTAGGCCAAAATGAAGAGAAAGAGAAGGGGATTAAGTTATACAATTATTACCTTAGCTGAATCTTACTCTAAAAGCGGGAAATGGTGGAAATATGTTAAGAACCCTAGCCTCCCCTTTGGACCTCTGAATTTCCCTTTTGTTTCTTGTGTTTCTATAGAATGGGGGTGGCTAAGTTAGTTTTTAGGGTTTTAATTTGGGTCTAATATGGGTCATGGGCTGACCCAAAGGTCCAATACCAAGTGGGTTTTAGATTTAAGCCTTGTTGGGCCAGCTTTCATGTGTTGGGCTGCAGAATTTTAATTGGGTTTGGCCAAGTTTGAAGAACTCATTTGATTTAGGTCTGCACAAGGGTTATTAATCCATTTATAAGAGCTTATGGAAGTTGGGTCTTAGGTCTCTAATTTATTAAATTGAATTAGGCCATCACTAGGTGTTCTTTCTTAGGCCAAGTCTCATAATAAATGGTTGGGTCTGCACCTAAAATTATTGGACCTCCATTAGCTCTTAACCTTGGCCTACTTAATTTATTTTGGGCTTAGATGGGGTTTATAACTTAATTAAATCCCAAACTCATATTAATAATTTATCTCTCTAAAATTTTCATTCACTTAACTTACCTAATCATTCTATATTAAGTATTCTTAATTAACCCAAATCTATGGTTAATACCTTAATTAATTTTTGGAGTGTTACACTCTTCCTCCTGTATGCATTCTCTTCTGATTTGCTCTTCTCTCCATTCAATAGCACTTAAGGTAGGTTGATTCATTTGAGCTCTTGAATCCTTCATGAGGTTATTCATCATCTGTTGGTTTTGAAGCTGCAACTATTTGTTTTCCCTTTAGAGTTAAAGATTAAAAGCTTCTAGTTGTTGCATCATCCTTTTTTCCTAACTTGGTTCACAATTAGGCCGTTGTTAAATATATTCCTCATGATAGTTGTAAGAATAATATTCTAGCCCTTGCATATGGAAGTTATGGTATGGCTCAATGTAATTGGGGTGAACTTCATATGGATGGTGGTAAGGTTGGTAGCATGGTTGTTTGTATTGTTGATATTGTTGTGCTTGTCTTTATTGCTCAAGAATGCCATGAAGCATTGATATAGCTTCATCCATCTTTCGGATAATCCTATCATTTGCACAAAAATCATAGACACCTTGATTAGAAATGTAATATGGATCCATTTAAAGCAAAGAAAATGAGAAGTTCAGTCAATTTAAGCACAAACGAAATTAGTAACAAACTGCCACTAAAATTAACTCTAAATCAAGAAAATAAAAATCAAGTGAACCTAACAATAAAAAACACTAAAAAATAGAGGACAATCACATAAAATGAACTCACAAAAATAAAGAAAATAATCCAAAAAAATTGGAAAAATCCTAAAAAATTTTGAGAAAATACTAAAAAAATTAGAAAACATGTTTTAAACGTTGGAATTTGGCCAAAAAGTAGTGCACCATATAGCTTTGCTATTACTTTTGCTCAAAACAGCCAAAAACGTTAGAAAATAAAGTTTGAGAATTTTCTAGGCATGTCAAACAAAAATTCCAATAAGCAGAACACTTGTTATACAACACCAAAATGTCTAAAATCCAAGCTTAAAATAGAGCAAAAACCACATAAAAATAGAGTAAAATAGAGCTAAAATACCTAAAAAACCTTTTTCAAACAATTAAAAATCCAATTTCCCTAGCAGCAACACCAAATTTTGATGGGTCGTGTTGTGCAACCTCCAAAATAAAACTAAGTTGAATTAAAAATTATAATTAGTGGCACAACCTAGGTCATCTCCCTTAGAAATGGATTTCAATGTTCAATTGAGTTTTCTAAGTATAAGAGGATCCTAAAACTATCTAATTACAACGGGTTTGATTGAATCTAACTAGCCTAAATTTAAATTGAATTAAAATCCTAACTACTTCATAAACACATGAACTAAGAGGTAAATAATAGACTTGTGACTAGCTTTACATTTGTCCCCTAGTATCCACTATCCTTATCCTAATTCAATTATAAATGGTTCCGATCTAAGAGTCCCTAATTATGTTCATGGCAAGTGATCTTTAGATTTGTCCCTTGGTATCCACTATCCTTATCCTAATTCAATTGTAAATGGCTCTAATCTAAGAGTCCCTAATTGTGTTCATGGCAAGTGATCTTGAATTACCACTTAAGATTCAAGAGATTAACAAATTAATGTTGAATTGAAACCTCAACTCTGCATCAAATCATTAATTCTTGTGATTAAGAGCTTTGAACATTTAAATAAGTGATTAATCGATCAATTAGCCTCTGAATTAACACCTTAGGATGTTTAATTAACTAACCAAACTCCAAGGAATCCTCAAATCAAATAATTAAGGACACAATTTTACTCATACATTTCATCAAACACCTTGATTGCATACATGAAAAATTAAAGAAAAATGAAAATTTTAGCACTTGATTCAATCTATTAATCATCAAATAGTCTCCTAATTAGTGTCTAACTAGCCACTAATTATAAACAATATAAATTCCTAATCAAATACAATCTTAACAAAGATAATACAAGAAAGAGAAAAGTGCTAAAAAAAGAGGAAATCTTGGCCAAAAATCCCTTGCTAATTCCAATAGATTCAAGCTTCTCCAAGGTTGTCCTCCAAGCTAGCCACAAGATGAAGTTAAGCTTTCATGCAATGAAGATTGATAGAGGAGTGGAGTGGAGGTATAGAGAAGAAGCTACGGCGAAATGGAATGGAGATAAGGTTATGGAATGTGCGGATGCTCTCTGGATGGAATAGATGAATTCATCATTTTTTTATCTAGTTCCCTTTTGCTTACTTTAATGAATCATGTGCTCTCCCTCACATGAGCTTATTCTCATCCTCTCAATCACAAACCCATACCTTCCCTCCTCTTTCTAGCTTGTGGCCTTTGTGTGTGTTAATGTTGGAGACGTGGATGATGAGTGAAGTGTGGAGCGTGGATGACTAAGACATGAGAGAATTTGTAGCACTGTGTATGTGTGAGTGTGTTTCCACGTGCATGAAACTAAAGAAGTGAGTGAATGTGTTGTATTTGGAGCTATTGGACATGAGATAATGGAGAGAATACGGAGTGGAATGAATGCATGGACGATAGAGTGGTGTTTTAATGAACATAAAACATAGAGCCTCCCTCATCCATATTTTTCTTCTACTTTTAAATTTAATTTGTCCAAAATCTACACAAAAACAATGCAGGAAATTAAGTAGGGATATTCACAAAATTCATTTAAAAGGATTTATACATTAAAATCAATCATTTTCTTATTTAATTCCTAAAGCGCAGAAAATGGCCATTAAAACCAATTATCATTTAATAAAATGCAATAAGCCATATTCAGCTATTAAAATGCCTAAGTTTAGAGGATTAATATATATATAAATAAACTTTATCACCTGTCCATGGCACTAACTGTAATATCCGGTTCTCTAAAAATGAGAGAAAATGTAAGAAATGTAACATACGATTTCTCCGTAAACATACGAAATCCATCAGATACAAAAGGAAATCCCCCATATAGAGTGATTTGAGGTCCCAAAAAATTGAAGTAGCATTCTAGACTCCTAAAAATGAGAATCCCAACCTCAGATAGGAAGAAAAACAGAGCTAGAATGAAGAAACGAATTTGAATGAAAGACTGATGAAACGTAATGACATTTTCATCATTTTGAGCAAATTTTGGAATTCACATAGAAGGGCTTTCTGAATGAAATTTTTGAGTTTTTTAGGATTCTTAGAGGCTCTAACAATCATGGAAAGCCCCAGGATAGTTAAAACTCCTTCGATGGACGTTTTCCAACGTCGATTAACCCAAACTTTAATTGATTCGTTTGGAAAGGTTTTAGCTCTGATTTGAGTGATTCCAAAGGCATTTTACTGAATTGAGGATCTAAATTTCATAATGGAAAAGAAATTCCTCAATAAGGAGCTAAAATGAATTAAAAACAAAAATGCCAAGAACGAAGGGCAAAATTAAAATTTTTAAAAAAGAAGCTTCATGAAGCCCCTCCTTAAATCACGCCCTCTTTCTCTCCCTTTTAGAACTAACCTTACTTCTACCCAAGAATAGAAGGGAGAGCAAGGGGAAATGGTACACAAGAGGAGGCAAGAAGAAAGGGAAAAGCAAGGTAAGCAAGGTATGAAAATCTTGATTTTTCAAGCATTTTCCTTCACCAAACTTCTTCTCCTCCTTCTCCTCTTTCTTTTCATGGTTTTATTAAGGTTTTTAGTGCTATTTTAAGGCAGAACAAAAGGGAAAAATTCGGATTTGAAGAGAGGAGGCCAAGGAAAGTGAGAAACAAGCAAGAAAAGCCATAGAAATAAGGTAAAATCTTCATCCTATGGTAGCTACTCCTTCCCCCATCTTCTCCCTATTTTGCCCCATATATCTAGCTATAAGAGGGCTTGAATTTTGAGGAGAACCAAGGATGAATTCTAAGAATTTAAGGGAGGAGAGTAAGAATATGCAAAGAAATTCAAGTAAAAGCCATAAATTTGTAAGATAGGGAAGCTAGGGTTTTGATTGCACCTTGAACTCTACCATGAACCCTAGCCATATTTTATGATGTTTAAGAGTTCATATGAGTTCCTACGACACCAAGAGAGCTTCCTACATGATTCTCCCATCAAAGGAAGCAAAGAAATTCCATTGGTGCCATATGGAAGCATAGCTTTGGCCAAGGAGAGTTCATGCACCTAGGGAGTGTTTTAATTCCTTCCAAGCTTAGTTTTGCATCATGTATGATGGAAGAGTATGAGAGGAAGCCTTAGAAAAATTTTAGAAACCATAGAAAGTAATATGGCCTTGTATGTGCCATAATATGGCTTAAAGAAGCAAAACCTAGTTAGGCTCCTTGAATTGATTGTGTGATGACTCTAAGAGGTTTCAATAGAGTCAAGAATCATAAAGAGATGGAGAGAATGGAGTCAAGATGATGTTTTCTTAAGGTTGCTTCATTAAGTGCATTATGGAACCATAAAAGAGCCTTATGAGTCACCTAACTTTTCTAGTAAATATATGGCCTTAGAATTTGATTCAAGAGCATAATTAGCTTCCATATGATGTGTTTAGGCCAAAAGAAATGATCTCCACCTCCTTGGGTGTGTGAGGTCAAGGGAGAGGACTCAAAGCTCAAGGAAAGAATATGCTTGTGTGGCAAAGGTAGCTCTCTCCACTTTTCTCTCATGCATGATTGTGTGCTTACATTGTCTTTGAATGTGTGTATGTATGTTTTAAGCTATGAAAAGTATTTTAGCACGAGCTTTTATTCCATGGCACCATGATGATGTTTTATGCATACAAATGATGTTTTATATACTTGCTTTAGTTTGCTTGAGTATGGAGAAGCCAAGAATCCTATAACTTGGTTGAGACAAAGTAAAGAGTCTCTCAAGAGTGAGGTTAACTCCCTAGAATAAGGTTAAGTCAAAACCTCTTAGAGAAAATGGGTGAGGAAAATCTAAAATCCATAAGTGAATGGGTAAGGCTAATCCACTCACTTGGCAAGCATATGTATGCTATACGTGATGTGTTCAAATGCCAAGAATGTTTCATGAATGCTCACATATGTCAATATGCCCATGTATGCATTTTCAAGGCTTGTATTGCATACTTTATGTGTGATTGAAAGGGAGGTAAGCTATTGGGATTCTTTGAATCTCATCCCTTCCTCTCCAATGTCTTAACATGCTAGGTGAAGCAATTGAGCAAGGTAATGGAAGCCACCAAGCCAAGAAGAAGGAGATTGACATCAAAATGCATGAAATAGCCTAATTTTATATCTTTTGTGGCTGTACCAATGGCATATGATGTAATAATATGATGGAATGGTTATGTAATCATTTGAACATGTGTAAATACATAAATTTATGATGTATGAATGAAGTTTGATGCCAAATGCATGAGATAGCATGATTTGGGTATTGGATGGCCAAGACTAGCATTATGTAAACTTGTGTATGGCATGGGGTGAGAGTGTGAGTTTCCAAAATCTAGGTTGTGAACCTTTGAGACAAGTTTAAAAGGTCATTTTGGTACAATCCAACATGCTCAAGTGGCCACACAAGCTTGGGAAACAAAATTGGACACTTTGATGCTAGTAGAGATCATAAAAATGACTAAACAGGAACCCCATGGCACAAACTAACTAAATGGATGAATCTTCCCATAAATTTTGGCAAACATGTAGAGCTAATTGAGATTTTTTTGGGAAACTAAAGTGCAGAAAAATTGGAACTCTACAGAATTAATTATGAATTTTTAAAGTTGAGATTTTTTTGCTATTCTAGAGCATATACTATTCATATGGTTAGTTTTTTTTTTCTGTGTCATCTGAGACTCAAATGGTGTCCAATTCTTGTGAAATTTTAACTAGAGGTTAAAAAGTTTTTTGTGGCCACCAAGATCACCTCATTTGGAGTTCTGATCAGAGAGTTGTGAATTTTTAAAGTTTAATGTCAATACCAGTAGTACCACTTGACCTCTAGCATTGTTCTATCATAATTTAGTTCCTAAATAGAATTCTCATGGTCTGGAGATATTTTTTTTTTAGAGTTAACATCTGTAGCTTCTCATATTGACTGAATTTTCATGATTTTAATTTTTTTAGAATTAGTTATGAATTTCCAAAGTTTATGAGAGTAACTTGTGATAGTAGCCCAAATAGCTGAGACCTTGGGTGCTTTTCAAATGTTAAATGCCTTCTGCTTGATATCTCATGACCTGGAATTTTTTTACCATAAAGTAGAAATTTTTAGCTTTCCATAATGGCAAAGAATTCATGATTTTAATTTTTCAAGAATCAGTTATGATTTTTCAAATTTTGTGACAGAAAATATGGAATTTTGGCCGAGACTACACTATGGTATTTTATGTGTTTCTTGCACTTGCACGAGTGATAAGCATGATTTTTATACATTTTATTCTCCTTATCTTAGGCATTTTAGTGTCCAAATATGGCTTTAGGGGTTTAATTAGGTAGAATTTAATTTCATTAGCCATTTTATACCCTTTATGAGTTAATTTGCAAAATTATAGAGTTTTAATTTATAAATTCCTTTTAAATAATTTTTGTGGGTATTTCTACTTAACACTTTCCATTCTTTTGTGTAGATTTTGTTGGGAAATTGGAGCAACTTTGAATGATAAATCGATTTGAAGAAGAGAAGAAACAAATGAAGTAGTCACGGGTTGTTGGAATAGAGGTTCAGAAGCAAGGTTTTGATGTGGAATGGGAAGGAGAAGCATGTGCAGATTTTAAGGAAGACACACACATGGGCAGCTCTCATCACACTCCACATTGATTTATAGCTGGCAAATCATCTGTAATACCTTCATTCTAGCTCATCTCATGCCTTTGAATAGCATAATTATCATGAAACATACACATAATTCTCATAAAGGAGGCATGAAAATTTGGACTTTTATTTGTAAGTCATCCTATCCAAAAACCCATTCCGTGTCACGTGGACCGTGTGAGCTCATTCTATGCATCTTCATATTTAATTGCACCATTAAAACTCATTTCAATCACAAAAACTAGCTCACAACTCATGGAAACCGAAGGGAGACATGGGACATGCATATTTCTCCTCGGCCAAACTTGGCCCCATTTATGGGCAAACTTGGAAAATTCATAAGTAAATCTAGAAAACTCGAAAACATGAAATCTTAGTCATTATGGAAAGCTTAGACTGTCTACTTCATGTGAAAAATATATACAAGTCATAAAATCCCATACATAACACGTTTAACACGCGAAATCAACTGCAGGTCGGAGGGGTTCCTGATATTGTCACAGTTTACTGATATGAACTTCAAAAATATCTAACTAATTCCACAAAAATCCAATGCTTTCAAATGATACCACTATGGAAATATGTAGATGTTAACTAGAGAGGAAAAATATCTCCAGATCAGTTCATCAAGCCAAACTCCCAGAATCGATGGAACAGTACCTCGGGTCTGGCAAGATGTCTGATACTGGGCAGAACCTTCGAAAATGCATATCTTTCTCTCTAGACCTCCAAATGATGTGCTTCTAGTTTCTACAAGTCCTTGTGAATTTCTAGTTTCTTCCTATAAAATTTCGTAGCCATTGCACTACGTTTGCCCCTCGGATGACACAATTCTATAACTGACCAAATGAACAGTGTTTCTGAAAATCCGAAATTCTGATACCAATTTTGAAAAATCATAGAAAATTCTACAGACCTCCAAATGACTTGATCTATAGCTTCCCAAAAAGCTCTTAATGAGACCTAAGTACATGCCAAGTTTCAGGGCAAGACTAACTCATTTGGCTAAAAAATGGTATAGGGTTCCATTATGGTCAATTTTGGCTCCATATTGGGTACCAAAATTGCCAAATGGATTTCCCTTGGTCTTGGCACCTTTTGGGCAAGTCTAAAAGTACATTTAAGACTTGTGTGAGCTTCCCAAATGGTCCCAAACCTCATGCATCTCATTTTGGCCATTCAACCCACATTTATGCACACTTCCATCATACTTTCATATTGCATAATTTGGCATCTCATGCTCAAAATGTAGGCTAGAAGTCATACATCATATTCATACATTTAAACATCATATAATATTATATTTACATGTGTCTCAAGGGTCATGTGCCATTTGCAATAATCATATACATCATTGAACATCATTATGGTTCAAAAAGAATACAAACTAGGCCTAGGCTTGTCAATCTCCTTCTTTCATGGTTGTTGGCTCCCTTGACCATAGCTACTTGGTCCACCTAGCATCTTAGAGCATTGGAGAGGAGGGGATGAGATTCAAAGAATCCCAATAGCTCATCTCCCATTCCATCATACATAATATATGGAAGCAAGTTTCATATATGCATGTTTGGAGAAAGTAGAAATCATAGGTATTTTAAAGCAACTTTGGCATGTGAATGAATCATGCAAGACATTCAAGAGCTCACTAAGTGTTTGGATTGGCCTCACACTTCTTCTCATGGATTTTGGACTTGCCTCACCCATTCTTTAAATTATTATTCATCGCTCCTCATAGGATCCTCATATTCCCACTTCAGCCCCTTTTTGCTTAGGCTTTCCTTTCTTACTCTATTGACTTACTTACTTTATGTGTACTCATTTTAGTCTTCCTCTCATATCCTGCAATTTGTAACTATGCCCACGTTCTACTTTAAAGTGCTTTGGCACTAGGGCATCTCACACACTGAGTGTGGCTAACATCTCTGGCAGGAGAGAGGCTATGCACTGGTCCCTTCTCATTTCATTTACATATATTATAAGGGATTCAGGCTATGCATACTGAATCTGAACATTCTCTACTAGGGATTCCTCTCTGCATGCTTTTCTTACTATTTCATTATTCCTAGAATCCCTTTACTTCTCTTTTCTGACTCATCTCATTCTTTAACTAACTAGGATACTCTTCAATTATCGGGACACTTTGGTGAGTAATGTCATCGTTTGCTATGCACTCAAGTTACATTACTATTAGGTTGATCAGGCCTAATATCATGTAACTATTATTGCAAGCAAACTATAACATCAAACACTAATATACAAGTGCCTCATGACTAAGCTCGAGGCCACTAGCGCTTGTATAGTACAAGTTTCCCAATAATCTAAAGTACCTCTCTCTTACCTTTTCTATCAAACCTATTCTCGTAGAGTGCTTCGAAAAAGTAAGATTCTTCCTCTACTACATCTTGAGATCTCTCTGTATTACCCGGCTATTTTTATTTTGGGCAATATCATGCTAGAAGGGCATCTATGCCAAGAACAAGTGTGCTTTCTGAAGTACTCAAGCACATTAACTGAATATCTATTAAGATGTCCTTAACTTGAACACTTTCATATTTTCTTTCTTTCTACCTTTCTTATCCTCTTACTTAGGTAAAAGGATGTTTTACTACTGGCTGTTTCTGTTGCCAGTTTAGGTTTTTCTATGCTTGAGAGCACCTGCATTTTTCCTAGGTTTCTCCACTTATTCACTCTC
Source organism: Erythrophleum ivorense (assembly GCA_026724425.1). NCBI lineage: Eukaryota > Viridiplantae > Streptophyta > Magnoliopsida > Fabales > Fabaceae > Erythrophleum > Erythrophleum ivorense. The sequence goes on from JAIUCV010000042.1 coordinate 221,658, forward strand.
TATAATATCAGAGGGGTCTATTTTTCTCTCATACTCTTACTTTGCCCTTAACTAGACCATCCCTTGGTATGAAGGATTTTATTTCATATAATCCCAGGAATTTCATTCTATGGCACTCTCAGCTTACACTCTTTCTCTATATAATGCAAGACTTACCTTCTGAGGCGGTCCTTAACTTCATCGAGCTTCCCTAAGGGTACTAAGGCACTAACTACTTATTTCAGCTTATTTCTATGTTTGGATTAGAGCTGGGCTTTTTTTTCTGTTTGATTTCTTTAGCCTCATCCCCAGGAGCACAGTATGTTATTTCTAGGGTTCTACTGACTCAATCCAAAATACATTTTCTCAATGTCTAGATTCTACCTTATTGAAACTCATGCTCTACTGAGTGCTCTAATCACTCACGTGCCTTAACCCCATATCATTCTCATATTAGGGAGCTCGTCTAACTAATTATTGGACCCCTATCCGTTTACTTCACTGACTCAGTTTACTCATTTAATCATTACTAAAGCTAGGGTATCCTTTCCGTAGCTAGTTTCTTTACTCTTCCTCACTTCCCTTTATGACTCAAGGAGGTCTATCTGGGGAAATTTACTAACCACTATCAGGTGGTTTCCCCGACTCAGGGTGTCTCATCTTTTCTTTCTTGATCCAGGGAGAACTTTCACTAAGCTCTTCATTCACATGTCTCACCTGGAACGATGCTACTGGTCATCTTTCCTAAGCTTTAGTTTATGCTCTGCCTGGACTAGCCATCTCATCAGACCTGTAGCTTACTAACTATTCTCATTCTTTTCTAAGTCTCTATTGCTGGGTTATTCATACTTACTTGTAGGTGTTACCCATGAGGTATGCCTTTCTAGGCCACTCACTATGTGCCTCACTGCTAGTAGGCTTATCTTACGTTATTTCAAGGCTATACTAACATTCTCTCATTCACTGTCTCACTGGGTAGCATCCAAGGTTGGATTCAATGCCTTAAAGGCGAGTCTCAACAACCTTATCATTCATGTATCTAACTTTCTCTATGATGAGCTCTTTTCTCAAGCTCATTTATTAGGCCCACGCATTTCTTATTAATCTTTCGTGACTCTGTTCAATACCCTTTTTTTTCTACTTATGCTAGGGATTCTTGCTCTCTGTGGATTGTCTGTGGGTTGTCTGACCCCTTATCAACTCCTTTCTCAAGTTGGCCTGAATATGACCAACAAGGCATTCATGGTGCCATTCGCTGTGGCTAGCACATCATTCGTTACGGCTAATTAGCCTCAGGTTCATTCTAATTTTCCTATCTAAGTATTGGCCATGTCCAACTTCTCTGGATTGCCTTGCTGCTATCTGAAATAATTGGTTGTGGCTAACGGCCTCTAATTGGCTTACTTTTCTAGGGATAGGATTTTCATCTTTAGCTACCAACCCAAGCCTCATTGTCTCAATATATAGCCCATCATCAAACTAGAGGATTCTATCTCTTGCTTCACTCATACATAACTAATTGTCATCTCAGGGCTATCAGGCTCTAGGGGTAGCTCGTAACTCAACCTCTAGCCTGAGGGACTTAGCTTTTGGGCTCTGAAATCCATCTAGACATTTGGGTGTCATGGCTAGGGGGTGACTCTATTTTTCACTTCCCTTCTAAACTGATCCTGTGCAACTACAATTTCATCTCATACTGCACTGCATCACTACTTATCTCTGCATTATGCGAGACAGCTGGGAATGGCCTGAGTATGACTACTAGGAAAAATTAGGCCTCAAGTACTTTCTCTAGCAAGCCTTTTCATATCATCGAGATCATTTCTCATCATTTATGTCTAGGGCTTGCCACTGATCCCGGTGAGCTATTACATCTCATCAAGCTCTAGCCGTCAGATCACTCAGCTTCGCTCAAGCTTAGCTCTACTCAAGCTACTCTAGAGGCCTTTCTTTCCCAGTGTCCATTAACTACTCTAAGACCAACCTACAACTTACTCATCATAAATAAAGCCATAAACTACTTTCACACCCCCACAATGTCTCATACAAGGCTCTACCTATCCATTCAAGCCTTTTACATAGCCCTATTACTACATCCTCAAGCCAAATCCAATCCGAGAGAGCTTGGAACTTTGCTCTGATACCACCAAACGTAACACCTTCATTCTAGCTCATCTCATGCCTTTGAATAGCATAATTATCATGAAACATACACATAATTCTCATAAAGGAGGCATGAAAATTTGGACTTTTATTTGTAAGTCATCCTATCCAAAAACCCATTCAGTGTCACGTGGACCGTGTGAACTCATTCTATGCATCCTCATATTTAATTGCACCATTACAACTCATTTCAATCACAAAAACTAGCTCGCAACTCATGGAAACCGAAGGGAGACATGGGACATGCATATTTCTCCTCGGCCAAACTTGGCCCCATTTCTGGGAAAACTTGGAAAATTCATAAGTAAATCTAGAAAACTCGAAAACATGCACTCTTAGTCATTATGGAAAGCTTATACTGTCTAATTCATGTGAAAAATATATACAAGTCATAAAATCCCATACATAACGCGTTTGACACGCGAAATCAACTGCAGGTCGGAGGCGTTCCTGATACTGTCACAGTTTACTGATATGAACTTCAAAAATGTCTAACTAATTCCACAAAAATCCAATGCTTGCAAATAATACCACTATAGAAAGATGTGGATGTTAAATAGAGAGGAAAAATATCTCCAGATCAGTTCATCAAGCCAAACTCCCGGAAATCGATGGAACAGTACCTCGGGTCTTGCAAGATGTCTGATACTGGGCAGAACCTTCGAAAATGCATATCTTCCTCTCTAGACCTCCAAATGAGGTTCTTCCAGTTTCTACAAGTCACTGTGACTGTCTAGTTTCTTCCTATAAAATTTCGTAGCCATTGCACTACGTTTGCCCCTCGGATGACACAATTCCATAACTGACCAAATGAACAGTGTTTCTGAAAATCCGAAATTCTGATACCAACTTTGAAAAATCATAGAAAATTCTACATACCTCCAAATGACTTGATCTTTATCTTCCCAAAAATCTCTTAATGAGACCTAAGTGCATGCCAATTTTCAGGGCAAGACTAACTCATTTGGCTAAAAAATGGTATAGGGTTCCATTATGGTCAATTTTGGCTCCATATTGGGTACCAAAATTGCCAAATGGATTTCCCTTGGTCTTGGCACCTTTTGGGCAAGTCTAAAAGTACATTTAAAACTTGTGTGAGCTGCCCAAATGGTCCCAAATCTCATGCATCTCATTTTGGCCATTCAACCCACATTTATGCACACTTCCATCATACTTTCATATTGCATAATTTGGCATCTCATGCTCAAAATGTAGGCTAGAAGTCATACATAATATTCATACATTTAAACATCATATAATATTATATTTACATGTGTCTCAAGGGTCATGTGCCATTTGCAATAATCATATACATCATTGAACATCATTATGGTTCAAAAAGAATACAAACTAGGCCTAGGCTTGTCAATCTCCTTCTTTCATGGTTGTTGGCTCCCTTGACCATAGCTACTTGGTCCACCTAGCATCTTAGAGCATTGGAGAGGAGGGGATGAGATTCAAAGAATCCCAATAGCTCATCTCCCATTCCATCACACATAATATGTGCAAGCAAGTTTCATATATGCATGCATGGAGAAAGTAGAAATCATAGGCATTTTAAAGCAACTTTGGCATGTGAATGAATCATGCAAGACATTCAAGAGCTCACTAAGTGTTTGGATTAGCCTCACACTTCTTCTCATGGATTTTGGACTTGCCTCACCCATTCTTTAGGGACTTTGGACTCAACCATACTCTTGGGAGCCCACTTTACTTTTGGGAGACTCTTTACTTTGTCTCAACCAAGCTCAAGGATTCTTGGCTCATCCTCACCAAAGGGAAGAGTTCTTGGCCTTTCCACATTCAAGCAAACTCACACAAACATCATGTAATCATTTGAAAACATAACATAGCATCAAGCATCATGGCATATAAAGGCATGCTAGCATACTTTTCTTAGCTTGAAAATACACATACACACATTCTAAAACAAGCTAAACACACATCCATGCATGAGAGAAGTTGGAGAGAGCTACTTTGCTTGCATTTACACACTTTTTCCTTAAGTCTTGACTCCTCTCCCTTGACCTCACACACCCAAGAAGGTGGAGACATTTCTCTTGGCCTAGACACACCAAAAGAAACATGAATTACTCATGGGAACAAGCCTTGGCATTATACACACTTTACATGATGCTACTTTGGTTTATGGCCCCATTATGCTTCTATAAGGCACTTAATGAAGCAACTTCAAGAATTCATGATCTTGGCTCCCTTCTCTCCTTTAATCTATGATTCTTGACTCCATTTAGACTACTTGGAGTCATCACACAATTATTTTAAAGAGCCTAGCTAGGAGTTGCTTCATTATGCTACATTATGGAGCCTACACTTCCATCTCACTATCTAGGGCTTCTAAAATTTTTCCAAGGCTTCCTATCATCCTCTTCCATCCTACATGACTCAAAAATAAGCTTGAAATAAATTAAAACTTCCCCTTGGTACTCTTTCTAGCCTAGGTCAACATTATGGAAGTATTTGGGGTTCAAGGGGTTTCCAATTTTTCCTTGATGGGAGAGTCACTTGGGAGGCCTCCTAGAGGTCTTAGGAGCTCAATCAAATACTCACACATGCAAGGAAACTCATATATCAAATCAGTTTTTGCAAAGTGTTCAAGAGCTCTACACTTTTCTAGCTTAGAGTTCATTAATTTTTCTTGCAATTTCTTTACTTTCTTGGATGGGAGGTGCATGTGGGAAGCTCTCTAGGGGTCTTAGGAGCATGTTTAAACATTCAACTAAGTCTAAGAACATTCATATAAAATCAGATTTTCAAGGGAGCATTTGGATCCCTAATGGTTCTATCTTGTTTCCTAATGCTCCTTTCTTGATTCTATTGGTTCCTTCTTAATCCTTGCCATCTAAAACCTCTAATCCTTCCATAAATTGGGCAGAAAACAGCCCCTAAAAATTGGGCTCATGATGCCCAAATTCGTGCAAGAGGAAGGGGGAGGGAGAAACTACCAAAGAATGGAAGTTTTACCTTGTTTTCTTGCTTCCTTTGGCTTGTTCTTCCACTTGGTTGGCTTACTCCCTCAATTTTCAAAATTTCCCTCTCTGTTCTGCCCCAAAAACAGCACCAAAATCTCCATTAAAATCATAGAAAGAAAGCTTGAGAGGAGAGGAGCAAGGTTCAAGAAGGAAGGATATGGAATTTCTTAAAGTTTCTTACCTTTTTCTTGAATCTCTTCCTCCAAAATCCTCCTCCTCTTGTGCGCCTAAGAAGCTGGAGTTTTCCTCTGAAATTGGGCAGAAGCAAGTCGGTCTTAGAGAGGAGAGAAAGAACGTGGATAAGAAGGAGCAAAAAGGCACTTTATGCAACTTTTTACTTTTTCATTTTAGTCCCTTTTCTTGGCTTTTTCATTTTAGGCTCATATCAACTCCTTTTTGAAATCTGTCTTTTCCATCATATTCCTTAGGCTCTTAATCATAAGAATTGCCTTTGGAATCACTCAAAAAGGATCTGAAACCATTCCGAACTGTTCGGTCAAAGTTTTGGTCAACCTTTGTCGAAATCGCTCACTGGAAGGGTTTCAACTGTTCTAGGGGTTCCCATGGATTTTAGGGCCTCTGAGAACCCCGGAAAGCTCAAATTTTCCATTTAAAAAGCTCTCCTGTGAGTTTTCAAAATTTTCCAAAAATTACAAAAATACCCTACTTTCTTCAGCAAATTTTTTGAGCTCTTCTGGCTCTGGTTTTTGAGCATCTCAAACCTCAAATCCTCATTTTCTAATATTTAAAATTTTATCATAATTTTAGTTGGCCTCAATTCCTTCTATTTCAAGGACTTCCTTTTATATTTGGCTTATTTCTGACGTTTACGGAGAAACTGAACATTATGTTTCTCACGTTTACGGAGGGACTGAATGTTACATCATCCACGTTTGCACTTCACACAACTTAATCCCATGTTAAGTACGTGCATTATTTACACACCCACGTCACAAGAGGCAACCATCTTGAACACGTGAGAAGCATCAAAAGAGATCTTGGGCTAAAGTTTAAATGGGAAGCAACACGAATGAATAAGCAAGGAGGTTGGAAAGAAGAAGTAACTATAGGCTGTAGCACTTACAAGAAGCTACAGGCTCGAGGAAGAGAAGGAGAGACGCTGAAGCATTCATCGAGGAAAAGCATGACTTTAATGTGGAAGAACTATCTACGGGGCAGACGTATGAAGCAAGAGCTGGAGCTGGAGAAAGCGAGCAAATGGAAATGAAGAAAACAACACACAAAAGCAGCTCATGTGGGAAGGGACATGGCTGAACAGAGGAAGCAATGCGTGAGAAGTGTGAAACCGTGGAAGAATATGCTTCTGGTTGAGAGGAAGAGAGCTTGGGTATTTGAAAAGAAGAAGAAACTAAAGCTAAGAATGAACAACACGAGCTGAAGCTGGGGGCTGTGTTAAATGAAGAAGCATCGAGTGAAGGAAGCAATGAGCTGAAGCCTGGACAGCAGCTGCATGGGACGTGAAAAGCAAGTAAAGGAGCAACGTAAAGTAGCACATGATGAGCTGAAAAGAAGGAAGCATGTGGTATATTATAATAAGAAGCATTATGTTGGGGCCCACCTTATATACACATGAAGAAGCTATGGGCATTTGGAATGGGGCAATGGCTGAGCACATGGAATCAATAAAGAATTCACGTGAGAATGAGGCAAGGGGAGCACGTGAATAATCCATTCATTCCATTCGCACAATTCACACCATCCATAACCCCATCGTCACATTCACGTAATTCATCCACATCATCCATCCATCCCACGCCTTTATCACGTATCCATCGTTCATTTGACTAATTACACACTCCGTCATTCATCACGACATCCCATTGGCATTCATCCACTTCATTCGCACGCCTTCGTCCCCCTCTCATCCAGCGTCCATCCACTCCATGCAGAATCATTCCATCTTCCATTCTTCCACTTCCATGAAGCTCTAAGCCTCCATCTGTGACTAGCAAGGAAGAAAGACCTTGGAGAAACTTGAATCCATGGATGAGCAGCATGAATTTGGCTAAGATTTCTTTAATTTCCTACACTTTTTCTTTTTCTTATACAAGCTTGGTTAAGTTTTATTTGATTATAAATTTGTGTAATTGTAATTAGTGACTGGTTAGACACTAATTAGGAAGTCTTTTTGTTGATTAATTGGTTGGATTAAATACTGAATTTTTCAATTTCTTACAATTATCCATGTATGTAGTCAAAGTGTTTGATGAAATACATGTGAAAGATTGAGTGTTTAATTGTTTGATTTGAGGACTCCTTGGTGTTTAGTTGGTTAATTAAACATCTTTGGATGATGATTTAAAGGCTAATTAATCAGTTAATCAATCAAATTGAGTGTTCATCGATTCTAATGATAAGAGTTGGCGATTTGATGCCAGATTGAGGTTTCAATTCAACATTAAATTGTTAGGTTCTTGATTCTTGCGTGGTAACTCATGATACAATTGTCGTAAACACAATTAGAGATTCTTAGACCAGAATTAATCACAATTGGATTAGGATAAGGATAGTGGATACCAAGGGACGATTCCAAAGCTAGTCACAAAACCATCATTCACCCATAATTCATCCAATTAGGTAGAATTTAGGAATTTTATTTCAATTTCACTTTACTTAGTTTAATTAGATTAAAAAGCTCCCTTAGTTTAGAAAATTTTAAAGTCTTTTAACACTTAGAAAACCCAATTGAACATTGAACTCCATTTCTAAGGGAGATGACCTAGGTTGTGCCACTAGCTATATATTTAGTTCAACGTAGTTTTATTTTGAGAGTTGCGCAACGAGCCTCTCAACGAGTTCTAGGCCACTTTTGGTGATGGAATTGAGTTGTATCTATGTAATTAAATATAAGAATGTGATACATGAGCTCACATGGTCTATAGGACACCGAATGAAAAATTCATACGCAACGCAATGCAACGCAAATTTATTCACTTTTTATTCATTTTTTTAATGCTATTTTCTTGCCTCCTTTGTGAGATACATGGCATAAGGCATAGGAATAGAATAAGACAAGCAAGAAAGTTATGGTGTTATACTAACTCTTTAATAAGCACAACCTAGACTTAATGCACATAAGAGTCTAATCATAACTTGGTGCTTAATCGAAACATAATGCATGGGTGGCAGTCACACCACATCTCCACCATGAACTCACATAAGGTCCAAACATACAATTCAAGTAGCCAACCAATTATTTAACATTCAAAATCATACATGTGTAATAAATATAAGATTAAAGAGGATATATGCAAGGAATTAAAATTAATCCTGGTTACCTCATTTAGTTGAGTCAAATTCTGCAACCAAAAGTATATCTCCACACTCTAAAAGTCATAAATCAAATCAAAACATATTATTAGACACTAATTACAACATAAATCAAGCACTATAGGATCCAATCATTGCAAAATACCTAGAGAACAGTTACTCAGCCACCAAGAGGCTCTAAGTTCAGGTTTGGTTTTTCCTACACCAAAAACTTCAAAATATCACTCTAATTTCTTGGTAAATTCACACAAAATCAAAGCTCATATTATAAGTTAGCTATAGGGGTCTCTATCCAACAGAAAACATATCAAAATGGGAAAAGAATACTTATCTAACAACCTTCCTAGCCTCAACTTCTGAAAATTCACCATAAAGCACCAAACAACAAATTTCATATTTGGGTTTAAGGTAAAAATACTCCAAATGAAAAAATAATTAGGCTAAATTGAAGAGGAAGAAAAGAGGATTAAGTTTTACATAGGTTACCTTACCTAAACCTTGCTCTAGAAGTAGGAAATGGTGGAAATGTGCAGAGAACCCTAGCCTCTTCCTTCAAGGTGCGAAAATAAGCTTCTCCTCTTGAGTTTTTTTGGTGTCCCTACAGAATGGGGCAAGGCAAAAAGATTTTCTTAGAGTTTTAAAGTGATATAGGCTAACTCTAAGGCCCATTATCCAATTGGGTCTAGAAATCTACATATTGGGCCAAGGCTTGATGGGTTGGGCTATAAAACTTAAGGTTAAGGTGGAAATGTGCTGACTTGATAGCCCAAGACATATTTGGGTCCACTTTTCTAAGTTTTGGGCTTCAAAGAATTAAGTTGGGTCTCCATAAATCTTTTTTATCTTTGACATGTTCAAATTAATTATAGGCCTAAATTAAGTTTCTAATCCAATTGAATTTTAAATCCACATTAAATATTTATTTTCTCCATAAAATTCTATTTCCTATAGTTTGTCTAATTATCCTTATAGTAATTCTTTAATTATCTATAATTACTCTTGATAAATTTTGGGATGTTACATTGTTTCTAGTTCTAAAGGGTTAACTATCTGTAGGGTAATGGTTGACTATTGCAACATCATATATATATAGCATTTATCTTGTAACGTAATTGGCTTAAAATACCCATTTTCATCAAATTAGCATTTTTAGCAGCAAATATTTGCGTCATTGAAAGCTAAATTAATTTATTCTTGTGTTAATGGACCATATGAGCTTACCCAACTTAATCCCCATCCCTAACACATTTGCTCAATCAGAAATATCACAAATTAAAGCTCAAAACTCAGGTCCAAGGCATACATCTCAAAATCACATTACATTTTGCAATTATCATTGAATTCCATATTCTATTATGAAATTTTGGAAAATCATAACTAATTCTAAAAAAATTCAAATTATTCAAATTATAGCTTTCTAGAAAGCTCAAGATGTCATCTAGCTACCATAAAAAGTTCAAATCAAAATAATCACGTTTGGACTATAAAACATGATGGAACAGCACTTCGAGTATGGTGGTCATTCTGCAGCAAACCAGAAACTTCAAAAATTCATATGTCCCTCTACAGAGTTTCAAATAGGGTGCTCTCAATAGCTACAGAAAGCTTAGGATGCCTACTATATGCTTGTAAAATTTCATGAGCAGTGGACTCCATTTGGCCCATGAATGACACTGAAAAGTAAACTGACTATATGAACAGTAACAATGACAGTTTCTGCATAATTTGGCTAACTTTGAAAAATCATAATAAATTATCTAGAGCTCAAAAAATAGTACTCTTTCTCTTTGCGAAAAGCTCTAAATGATATCTATATTCTTAATTGTGAAAAGCTCTAGATAAGATCTATATTCTTGCCAAATTTCACACACAAATTCATCCATTTAGTTAGCTTATGGTTCAAGCTAAGACTGTAGGAAAGTTTAGGACCATAATGGGGTCAAAGTGCATCAAATGGCCTTCCAATCATACCATGACCATTTGAGCACATCCAAAAGCATAAACATAGCATATAAAACATCCCAAATGGTCCAATTTATCATGGAACTCAAAATCACCTTCCTAGTTGTTCATATACACATGTACATTAAAGCTCATGAATATCAAAAACTCACATACTTATAAATTTAATTCCAAATTTGATTCATACATCATAATTACATACTTTTACTTGTGTTCAAGGGTTTACATCTCACAAACATTATATAGATACAAACTTTGATATCAAAATTCATAAATTTCTTATTTTATTGTCAAAGTCTCATTCTTTAAGTTGCTTGGCTCCCATTTCTTACTCCATGTGGCTCACTTAGACATGGTTAGACATAATATGGGAAAAAGTGAGATTCAAAGAATCCCAATAGCTCTTTTACCCTTTCAATCATACATATATGGCACATTTTCATGTCAAAGAATGCAAGCATGTAATAAAAGCCTCTTGTAAAGATACATAAGCATATTCTCATCTCACATAAACTCATTTAGACCAAACTTAGGCTCTAAAGGCTTTTGGTCTAGCCTCACCCAATTCTTTAGGACTTTTGGATTTGTCTCACCCTCTTTTAGGGACTTTTGACTTATTCTCACTCTCTTTTAAGACTTTTAGTTTTGTTTCACCCATTCTAAGAGACTTTTGGTACAACCTCACCCATTAGAAGCTATCTTATATTCGAAATATGTTTCAAAAAGCATAAATGGTACCAACACATTAAATCAATAGATATAAACATATCTCATGGTTTAAACATACACACAAGCATCCAGTGACCATCAAATATCCAAGAAATGCATACAAGAAAGGATGGAGAGCTACCTTGAAACAAGAAATACAAGCTTCCTTCTTGGAAGTTTCTTTCCCTTTTTCAGCCTCACACACACACCTAGGGGGAGCTTGATTTGCTTGGCCTAAACACATCAAATAAGACACAATTACATCATTAAAACAAATTCTAGCCTTATATAAATTCTATGCAAGGTTGTCTTAACTTATGGCATGGTTATGACTCCATATAAGAGCATAATGAAGCAACCCTTAGAATTTGTGATCTTAGCTCCAATTTCTCATTCAATCTAAGTCTCATGACTCTATTTAAACTCATTAGAGTCATCTCCAATTCAATTCAAGGAGCCTAAACTTAAATTGCTTCTTTATGTCTTAAAAAGGAACCTAGATTTCCATCTCATAAATCATGGTTTCTAAATTCAAACCAATGGTTTCCTTGGTGTTTATTAATCATATCTAGACTATTTCTATCCTTGGAATCAAAGAAAAATCTCTCTAGGTGCACAATCCTCTCTTAGATGAGGCATAGCTCTAGGTGAAGGACCTATGGAGTTTTGTTGTTTTCCTTAATGAATTTGCCACTTGTGAAGCTTCCTAGACTTCTTATGAACTCATACATACTCTTACATAAGTTAGATTATCATTAGAAAGCTTCAAAAATTACTAGGTGCAACAAGAACCCTAGGTGACATAACTTAATTACTAAAGCTTCTCTTTTAGTTTTAATTGCATATTCTTACTCCTCATGCCATAAAACCCTTGTTCCTACTTTGTTATGACTAGAAATCATGCTCTCCTAAATGGGCCTAGGTCTAACCAAAATCATACTCAAGAAGAACAAGCAAGAGGAAGCAAGAAAGTCATAGGTTTTTACTTTGTTTTCAAGCTTTTCCAAGGAGCTTTCTAAAGCTTTTAATCTCTCCTTCAATTCCTCTCCTTCTCTTACTAACCAGCCATGAAATAGCTCCAAATAAGTTATCCAAACTATGAGAGAAAATAGGAGAAAGAGGAGAAAAAGTTGGAAGAAGGAGAAAGCATGAAAAACCTTGAATTTCTTACTCTTTTCTACTTGGTTTCTTCTTTCCTTGCTCTCCCTCTTGTACGCCTCCTTAAGCTTGTCTAAGTTCTATTTTAGGGTAGAATGAAGTCAGTGGAAAATAAGGAAGGAGGTGGCATGTTGAAATAAGAAGCAAGTGGGTTCATTTTAATACTTTTTTAACATTTCAATTTAGTCCTTTTTCTTGGTTCTTTCCATTTGAGCTCATTTCAACTCATTTTTTAGAACCATCTTTCCCATCATGAAATTTAAGCCCTCTAATTCATAAAATGCCTTTGGTTTTACCCAAATTAAATTTAGAACCTTCCCGAATGAATCAGTCAAAGTTTTAGCCAATTGACACTCTAAATTGCATATCAGAAAGGTTTTGGCTATTCTAGAGGTTCTTATGATTTTTAGGGCCTTTAAAAACTTTGAAAAACTTAATTTTTTCATTTAAAATTTTCTCCTTTGAGTTTTCTAAAAATTGCTTAAAACTACTAAAAATGCCACTGCCTTTTCGTCTAATTTTGTTTAGCTATTCTAGCTCCGATTTCTAGGCATCTTTATCCTTGTATCCTCATTTTTAGAGGTCTGGATTATTACCCTAATTTTATTTGGCCTCTAATCGTTCAATTTAGGAAATCTCCTTTAGTAATTTCCTTAGTTTTAGGGCTTTTAATATAATGGGATATTACAACTATTCCATAAAGATAGGTTGACTAATAATTAAGGGTAGTGGACTATATGAAACTAAAGAAGCATCTTTTCTATTTTAAGGGGTACTGATCGACTAAGAACTTCACTTGGTCAACTGGCTTTGTGCTAATTGATTAGTATCTAAGTACCATTCGACTAGTACTACTTAGTACCAAACTTCCTAATTCAAGCATTAGATCAATCAACTACTTAGTGGGTAGTGATGAATTGATTGACAATGCTCTATTCTTGATTCCCCCCTAACTGCTTCTGTTTCTACTTTTCCTTTATTTTCTTTCATAACAAGCATCATAAGTCATGAAATATGAATTAAATGCAATCAAATATCATGAGAATTAAGTTTAAAATGTGTCATGAATTAAGTTTTAAAACTAAATTGAAACTGAGACACTAAGGAAAAAGGACCCAAGAGCAAAATGAAATAGGGGTAATCAATGGTAGAATATTAATTAGAATAGCAAGAAACATAAGTAGGAAGTCAGTGATGGCCCGAAAATTGGACCAATGTGGCTAAAAGAAGAAAACAAACGTACTAATGGCAGAATAGTAATTTTGAGTAAAATTTTGGATACTCAAGGAAATGATTTTTAAATACCAAAATTAAGCTCACTAGGGTTTTCAGAGATCTTAAAAACTATAAGAAATATCAAAATAGTTAAAACCTTTACGGTGCATGATTTAAAATGTCGATTGACCATAATTTTGATCGGATTGTTCGAAATGGTTTTAAATCTAAAAAAATTTTCAAATAAATGTTTTTAATAAACTAGAAAGCTTAAATTTTTATTTGGAACTAACAATTCTCAAAAAGGATTTAAAAGGGACTCAAACAAGGTAATCAAAGTATAGTGGTAAAATCATAATTATAGGAAAAAAGTTAAAATATCTTTTTTTAAAATTTAAATGTGATGCATTAGCTTTCTCCCTCATTTTCCACTGACACTAATGAAGTCTGACAAACCAGAAATGGTGTCCAAGAAATGGGAGGAGAAAGAAAGAAAAGAGAAGCCAATAAGATAAGAAAACTTACACAATTTCATAGTATGCTAGTTATGAAACCTTTTACTCTATTCATGCTCTTTCTAATGGTAGTATTAGTTTCTTAAAAGCATAATCACTTCATAAGAAAAAGTGGAGGTTTGAAGCAACCAAATAGAGAAAGGGAATCACTATTCAACAAGCTTTCAAATGAGATATGTTATGCATTAGAAAATTTGATATTCCTTGTTCATTTTCTCCCTCCATAATTTTTTCTAGAGAGAGAAAGTGAAGAGGAGATTTTAGCTTCATGAAAACTTGAGAGAAATAAGGGCTTTGAAGGGTGTAGAGTAAGGTTATGCAAATAGAATACTATAAAAAGCCATAGAACTTAAGCTAGACCACCTAAGGTTCAAGTGGCACCTTGGAGATTTTGGAACCCTAGGAACATGTTTCAAACTATTTAAGATCATATTCAAACTAGACAAGAGCTAAGGAACCTCCACATATGCCAAATTCCTTAAGAGAAGTGACAAAACTCTATGTTAGTCAAGAATGGTGCATGTCTCGACCAGGACATGCTTCAAGTAGCTAAAAAGAGTTTTCTTTAATTCTAAGGTTATAAATAGTATAAATATGAATAATAAATACTAATGGAATTGTTAGATTCAATTTAGAGTTTCTAAATTGAAAGTCGAAATTTTAAGGTCCAAATGGGTCTAATAAGTGAGTTAGTCTTAGGCTTGGTTAACCAAGCTTATGATGGCCTAAATAAGTTCTATTAGGGTTATATGGCTCTTAGCAAGTAAGAGTTTGGAGGCTAGAGAAGGAATTCCAAGAGTCACCTCTTAAGGAGCCTAAAAGTGACCTAAATGGCATGTTAAGTCCTAGCATGATTAGATGATGATAATATGAGTCAAAGTTGATTCTACTGAGCCTTTTTGCATTACAAATTGCTATATGTAGGCCAAGCTAGCCCAAAATCACCAACTTGTTGTCATACCTTATATTTCTATTATCATACTCTTCTATTTATGGCAATTGGTGCACATTCATAAGACAAAAGTACGGAAAAGTATGAAAATAATATATTTTTATCGCGTTACGTCAGGGTAAAATTTTTTAATTCGCGTCACATAGGCCCCGTGGATTATCCAACAACATTCTCTAGTCATTTATCACTTATACAACTTATACATAGCTTAAAATGTCACACAATCCATGGACTTTAAGGTAAAAACCCTGGATTTCACTCCATCTCACTGACAGCATAAGGCAGATTTCAGGGGCAACTTTGAAAAATCATAACTAAATGTAGAAAAATCAAAATCTCACAAACCATAGCTTTCTAGAAAGCTATAGATGTTACCTTACACAAAAAATAAGAACCATGAAAATCCCATATAGACCATGTTTGACAACAGAAATGGCAAGAAGGTCTGGCTGCCCTCTGATATTGATATAGATTACTATTATAAATTTTGGAAATTTTTAATTAATTCCAAAAAACTCCAATCCATGCAATATGTATCAATTTGGAAAGCTACAAATGTTAAATGGAGGATAAAAATAGTTCTAGACTAATCCAAGAATGTTTAGACCCTGAAAATCAATCAAACAATACCATGGGTCTGACAATGTGCCTGTATTAGATAGCAACTTCAAAAATTAATGTCGCCCTCTCTAGACATCTAAATAAGGTGCTTCCAATTGGCACAAGTCACTGGAAAGGTCTAATTTTTCCTTATAAACTTTTGTAGCAATTGGACATCATTTGATCCATGAATGATAGATAACAAAATTCAAACCATATGAATAGTACCAGTGGCAAATTTTAGTTTTTTAGCCAAATTCAAAAATTAGCAAAATATTTCATAGATCTCCAAAAATTATGCACTTTAGCTTTCCAAAAAGCTCTCAATAAGTTCTAGATGCATGCCAACTTTCAGACAAAAAAGAGCTCATTTGGAGAAAAGTGACACAGCCCACCAATATGGTCATTCTTGCTTCTCATAATGCAACTCTTTGGTCCAAATGGCTCCTTTTAGTATTTGGCACCTCTTCGGTAAGTTTAAAAGCATAATTGTGACTTGTGTAAACTACCCAAGTGATCTTAAAACCCATGCATCTTAAATTGGCTATCCCACATCCAAGAATACATGTTTCAAGTAAGCATTAAACTACCCAAAATCCACATTTACATTGATTTAAGGTCACATATAGTCTACATAATATCCATACATCATTTTATATTTGTTCATGACCTCACATCACAAAAATAATATGTACAAGCTCATTTTGACATCCAACTACAAAGAAGATCACATAATAGACAAAATGCAATCTCTCAAGGTCTTTGACTTGCATTTCATGCTTCTTGAACATCACTTAGGCATTTCAAGATAATAGAGGAAAGAGGAGTGAGATTCCTAGAATCTCAATAGCTCACACACCCATTCACACATACATTTATGGCATATATACATCAAAGCATATGTATGGAAGGTTTAACAACCATAAAGTATGCAACATCACAATTTCCATGCCACTTATTCACATTCAAACCAAGAACATGTTCTAGGGACTTTTAGTGTTGCCTTATCTGATTTCTAAGACTTTTGGATTTGTTTCATGCTTAGCTTAAGGACTTTTGACTTGGCCTCACCCTTCCAAGAGACTTTTGACCTTGTCTCACCCATGCCATGAGACTTTTGGCATCTCCTCTCCTTCATTAAGTGACTTTTCGCATCACCTCACCCTTATGAGCCATTTCCACAACCAAGGCCATTCAAGGAAACACATTGGTGCCAATGTAATATCAAGGCATCAAGTGGTATGTCATCAAGTCACAAGAACACACACAAGCATACAATGACATATATATGCATACAAGAATGCAAGGAGAATGAGGTGGAGAGCTACCTTGGATTTATGCAAGCTTTTCTTGATCTTTTCCTTCCTTCTTTTTGGCCTCACAAGTGCACCTAGGTGGTTTGGTGTTCTCTTGGCCTAAAAACCATAAACAACACACAATTACATACTTGAAGCAAGCCAAGACATTAAACTCACTCTTGAACACACACTTGGTTCCATATGTGTCATAATGGTTCCATAAATGGTCTATTGAAGCAACCATCATAATTCAAGCTCTAGGCTCCCATTGCTTTCCATTTCTAGGCCTCTTGGCCTCATTCAAAGTCTTTAGAGCCCTCACACATTCATTTGCACAATTGGAAAACCAAGTTGCTTCATAAGGCTTCATTATGGACACCATTATCCCATCTCCCAATCCATGGCTCTTAAATTTTTCCCAATGGTTTCTCCCATCTTCTAACATCATATAAAGTCCCACACCAAGGTTAGAACAAATTAAAACATTCTCTACTCAATCCATCCTAGCTTGGCCAAACCTATAGGTAGTGATGGGGTTCTTAGAGTTTCAAATTTTTTCTTGATAGGAGAGCCACTTGGGAGGACTTCTAGAGGTCTTAGGAGCTCAAGGAAACACTCACACAAAATCAGATTTTCAAAAATCCTAAAAAAGCCCACACTTTTTCTATCTTGTTTTCCATAGGTTTTTCTTGCAATTTCTTGCCATATTCCTCTTCCTCATGGTCTAAAACCATAGTCCCTCTCTTGTTTTTTGATAAAACATCTCCCCCTCATATGGTTCTGGTTTGGCCGAAATCATACACAAGGAAGAAGCAAAGAGGTGAAACAACAAAACCATGAAATACCTTAGATTCAAGTTTGGTTTCAAGACTTTTTCTCTTTTGTTTTCTTCTCCTTAAGCAATTCGAACTGCTCCTCCTTGTTCTGGACTCAAAAGAGTACCAATTCACTCAAATAAACCATGGAAAGAGAAGTAGAGAGGAGAGGAATAGAATTAGAAGAAGATGGAGCATGAAATTCTTTAGATTTCCTTACCTTTCTTGCCTTTTTCTTCCTCTTTTTCTCCTTCTCTTGGTGCACCTAAAGGAGCTAAAAATTTTCTGTATTTTGGGCAAAAAAGGTCGTGCTTAAGAAGGTGGGGGAAGAGACAAGAAGCTTATGGAACATTCAAGAAGCTAACTTTTTCAAAAATTCTAATTTCATCCCTCCTTAATGGCAATTTTGTTTTGGCTTCCTTTTAGCTCCTTTTTTAGAACCAGATGTTCCATTATAAATTTAGGTTCCCAATTTAATAAAATGTCTTTAGAATCACTCAAATTGGAGCTAAAATATTCTCAAATGAATCTGTCAAAGTTCAAGCTCACTGTCATTAGAAAACGTATATTGGAGAGGCTTTATCAATCCCGAGGCTTCCTATGATTTTTGGGGCCTTTAAGAACCTTGGGCAAGTCAAATTTCCCATTTAAAAGGGCCTCCTATGTGTTTTTCCAAAAGTTACACTTATTTACAAAAATGCAATTACATTTTGTCATTTAAAAGGGCCTCTTATGTGTTTTTCTAAAAGCTACACTTATTTACGAAAATGCCATTATATTTTGTCATTTTTTGTCACAAATTGTTTTACCATCCTAGCTCCATTTTCTTTCCATCTAAGCTTGGAATTATCATTTTTAGGAGTTTAGGACTCTACCCAAATTTTCTAGGACATTATCTAGCTCATTTAAGAGGACTTACTTTTATATGGCTCATTTCATCATTTTATGAAAATTACGTTCATTACACTTGTGGGTGTCAAGCCAAAGAAAGTCAAGAGAAAGAAAGGGAACAAGTGGGTTAGTGGTGCCTTGAGGATTTATAAGCCATAAGGTAGCATTATCTCCTTATTTCGCATGCATTTAAATGCTTGAATGAGTTGAGATGCTTGTATGTGTTGTTGCATGATATATTCTTGAACTATGCTTTAATATGTCTTCCATTATAAGCTTCATGTCTAAGTTTGATATGTTTGGCTTCTAGTTCACTATGGCAAGGAATTGAGCACAGTAGCTCTTCCTTGCGTTAAAGTTAAGCTAAGTTGAGCCTAATTAGTATGTCGAGATGCCACGACTTATTGAGAAATAAGTTTTCATGCTAAAAGTTGCATTTAAGTTTCATGATGCATAAGAATCATATGCTTGCATCACATGCATCGCATTTTCTCATGGCATTCGTGTATGCATTGATATAGTTAAGATTGGCTACTGACGGTTGTGTCGTGCAATTTTCAAAATAAAACTAGGTTGAAAAAATATGTATAGCTAGTGGTGCAACTTAGATCGTCTCCCTAGAAAATGAAATTCAATGTTCAATTGGATTTTCAAAGTGTAAAAGAACTCTAAAAATTACCTAACCAAAGGGGGTTTTGCCTAAATTTAACAAACTAAAATTAAATTGAAATAAAATTCCTAATCATTACCTAATTACATGAACTAAGAGGCAAATAATGAACTTGTGACTAGCATTGGATTTGTCCCTTGGTATCCACTATCCTTATCCTAATTCAATTATAATTAATTCCAGTCTAAGAGTCCATAATTATGCTCATGGCAATGTATCTTGAGTTACCACGCAAGAGAGATTAATAAATTAATATTGAATTGAACCCTCAACCCAACATCAAATCATTAACTCTTGTAATTAGGATTAATGAACACTAAATTTGATTAATTAATCGATCAATTAGCCTCTAAATTATCACCTTAGGATATTTAATTAACTAATCAAATTCCAAGAAATCCTTAAATTAGACATTCAAGCACTTAATTTCTCACATGCATTTCATCAAACACCTTGACTACACACATAGATAATGGAAGGAAAATGAAAATTTAGTACTTAATTCAATCCAATAATTATTCAAAAAATCTCCTAATTAGTGTCTAACCAGCCACTAATTATAAACAACACAAATTCCCAATCAAATACAATCTTAACCAAGATAATACAAGAAAGAGAAAAGTGCTAGAAAAAGAGGAAATCTTAGCCAAAAAATCCCTTGTTATCTCCATGGACTCAAGCTTCTCCAAGGTTGTTTCCAAGCTAGCCACAAGATAGATTAATACTTCATTAGAATGGAGATGGAAGGATGATGGAGTGGGAAATGGAAGAGGTAGCTACGGCATGGAGAGTGAATTGATGTATATGGATTAATACCATGGAATACATATGGAATGGATGATGTGTATGGAATGGTCTGGATTGATTTGTGGATTCTTGGATGAATGATGAGATGAAATGAAGTATGGATGGACTGTGGATACATGCTAGCTGAGCCTTCATTAAAAATCACATGCTCTCTTCAACCATTTTAATGATCCCTTATGTGCTACTTCTTCTTTAATTCTCAGCCAATACCACATGAATATGTATAGCCCCCTTTCCATGTATGTATGTGAATTTAAATGTTCTTCCTTAGCTTTTTTTCCATAAAATAATTGTGTGTTTTCCCTTCTCTTCCTTCATGCATGATTGTATAGATGTGCATGCTCCATTCACGTGCTACTCCTCTAAT
The DNA here is from genome assembly GCA_026724425.1 of Erythrophleum ivorense. Lineage (NCBI taxonomy): Eukaryota > Viridiplantae > Streptophyta > Magnoliopsida > Fabales > Fabaceae > Erythrophleum > Erythrophleum ivorense. Next base: position 242,039 of record JAIUCV010000042.1, read on the forward strand.
TTTCCCAGCTTCTTTAATCATTCCTCAGCACATTTTACCTCATGCTCTGTTCTCCAACTCATTCCATGTAAAACCCAAGCCTTGTCACAAGCTTCTTCTTCTCTCATGTTACCTTTGCCCATGTCTTTTTTCCAGACCATGCTTCATCCACCCAAGCTCAAGAGTACTCTATTTCTCTTCTTTCTCAGCATGTGAGCTGCCCATATTCTCTACCTCCCATTCCACATTCTGCTCCTTGCTGGAACCCATGCCTTCTTTCTCTTGTAACTTCATTCATGCAGCTGTTGTGTTATTGTGAGTGTTTGAAGCTCTTATGGTGTGTTTGTTCTACTCCCAACCATGCAAACCTCCTTCGTAGAGTCCCAAAACCCATATCATTCTTTCTTTTCACATGTTTCTTGTAACATTTGGTATGTTGTAAAAACACCGAAATGCCCCAGTTTGAAAAGCAAGTCCCCTGAGATTAGTGATCAAGGCCAAATAAAATTTGGATAAAATTTTAAATAATAGAAAATAAGGATTTGAGCCTTGAGTTGCCCAGAAATTAGGGCGGGAGTGATTCAAAAAATTTGCCGAAAGACTAGTGGCATTTTCGTAAATAAATGTAATTTTAGAAAAACACTTAGGAAGACTTTTTAAATGAAAATTTTAAGTTGCCCAGGGTTATCAAAGGCCCTAAAAACCATGAAAAGCCCTAGGACTGGTAAAGTCCCTCCGGTATACTTTTTTCAACGTCGGTTGACCCGAACTTTGACCGATTCATTTAGAAAGGTTTTAGCTCTGATTTGAGAAATTCCAAAGGCATTTTATTAAATTAGGAACCTAAATTTTATAATAAAAAAGACAGTTCTCAAAAAGGAGTTAAAACAAAATCAAACTGAAAATGCCATTACGAAAGGGTAAAAATGGAAACAATTTTTAAAAGAAGCTTCTTGGTCTTTCTTTAAGAGTCACGTTCCCTCTCCTCCCACTTAGACTAACTTTCTTTTTGCCCAAATTTTAGAAAGGGAGCTGCTGTCTTGGGTGCACAAAGAGGTGGAGAAGAAGGAGGGAGAAAAGCCAAGAAAGGTAAGGAATCTTGGAAATTTTCATGCTCTTTCTCTTCCACTCTTGCTCCCTTCCTTCTATGCTATCTTTCTATAGCTTTCTTGAAATAGTTGGTTCTGCTTTTAGTCTAGAATTTAGAGGCGGAGTTTGAATTATTTGAGAAAGGAAGAACCAAGAAGGAGAAGCCTTGGAAGTAAGCTTAAAAATAAGGTAAATCTTGTTTCTAGTTGCTTTATTCTTTTGCTCTCCTCTTATGTGTATGTTTGGCCAAAATAGAACCATGAAGGGGAGAGGAATTTTTATCCAAAACAAGAGAAGAAAAAGGGAAGAACTAGTGTTTTAGGCTGTGGGAAGATGGAAAATGCCAAGAAGTTGCAAGAAAAACTAGTAGAAACCAAGTTGGAAAAGCATAGTGCTTTAAAAGGAATTGTAAAAATTGATTTAATCTATGAATTTCCTTGGCCATTTAAATATTCCATTGAGCTCCTAAGACCTCTAAGAAGCCTCCCAAGTGGTTCTCCCATCAAGGAAAAATTAGAAATCCCTTGAACCCTAAATGCTTTCATAATATTGGCTTAGGACAGATGGAGGGGTTAGGGAGTGTTTTAATTTATTCTACCCTTGGTTTGAGACTTTATATGATGGTAGAAGGTGGGAGGAAGCCTTAGAAAAAATTTTAGAAGCCTTAGGTTAAGAGATAAGATAATGGTTTCCATAATGTAGCCTTGTCAAGCAATATGTATCTAGGCTTGGGAGAATGAGTGTATGATGGCTCCAAGGACTTTAAATGAAGTCAAGAAGCCTAGATAAGGGAAGAAATTAGAGCCAAGTGTAATGTTCGATTTTTGTTAAACAACATAAATGGGCGCATTTTCAAAGCAAGTCCTTCTAAATGAATTAGTTAAGATTCCAAAAAAATTAAGTAACATTCTAGACTCCAAAAAATGAGAATTTTAGGCTCAGATGGAAAGAAAAATGGAGTTAGAATGAAGAAACAAATTTTGACTAAAATCTTACGAAACATAATGGCATTTTTGTAATTTGAAGTAAACTTTGGAATTCACAAAGGAAGGCTTTTTAAATGAAAGTTTTGAGTTCTTCGGGGGTTCTCAAAGGCCTTGACAACTATGGGAAGCCCCAAGACAGTTAAATCCCTTCCGGTGGACATTTTCTAAAATCGATGTACCCAAACTTTGACAGATTTATTTGAGAAGGTTTTAGCTCTAATTTGAGTGATTCCAAAGGCATTTTACTAAATTGGGAACCTAAATTTTATAATGAAAAAGATAGTTCTAAAAAAGGAGCTAAAATGAAGTAGAAACAAAAATGCTAAGAACGAAGGGCAAAATGGAAATTTTTGAAAAGTGTTTCTTCCTCCCACCTATAAATAGGTGGTGCCCCACTCTCACACTCACATAGCTTCATATTGTTCTGCCCAAATTTAGAGGAGAGAGCCGAGGTTTAGGTGCACCAAAGGAAGAGAAGAAGAAGGAGAAATCAAGGCAAAAAAGTATAGATTCCTGGTAGTTTTCTATGCTTTCTTCCATCCAAACCTCTTCTTTTCCATTCTCCTTTGTTTCCTTTAATTATAATGAAGTTTATAAATCTGTTTTAAGGGAGAAATTAATGAAAAATTGGGATTTGAATAGAAAAGCTCAAAGAAGACAAGATTAAAGTAAGAAAAAGTAAGAAAATAAGATAATTTCTTCTTCCATGGTTGCTATCCCTTCCTCCTCTTCCTCCACCATTTTGCCCCACTCAAGAAACCCTAGGAGGGTTTGATTTTTTACCAAAACCAAAGGTGATTCTTAGGAAAAAGGGTGTAGAGATTAAGAATATACAAAGAGAATTAACAAAAAAATCATGAAAATTCAAGATGCATTTTCTAGGGTTTCAAATGTTCCTTCCAAAATATGATTTGATCTCTTGATTCTAATGCCTAAATAAGTATTTGAATGAGTTTCTAAGATCTCTAGAAGTCTCCCCATGTGTTTCTTCTCTTGAGAAAACAAAGCAAAGTCCATGGATGCCAAAATCATGCATAGGTTCAGCCAAGAGAGGTTAGGATAGCTAGGGGGAGTTTTAAATTTTTCTAAGCCCATTTTTGAGTCATATATGATGAATGAAGATGAGGGAAGGCCTTGGAAAAATTTAGAAACTATAAAAAGTCAGTTGGCCTTATATGTTCCATAATATGACTTAAAGAAGCAACATGTAGTTAGGCTCTTGGTTTTAATTGTGTGATGACTCCAAGAGGCTTAAAAGGAGTCAAGAATCATATTTGAAAGGAAAGAATGGAGCCTAGAATTTATTTGAAGGGTGTTGCTTCATTAGGTGCAATTATGGAACTATAATGAGGTTTATACATCTAGCTAGTGTCTAAGCAAGTTGTGTGGCCTTAGAATTAATTTCATGAACCTAATTGGCTTCCATAAATTGTGTTTAGGCCAAGAGAAATCATCCCCACACCTTTGTGTGTATGTGGCCAAAGGAGGGAGCATTGATTTAAGAGAAAAAGTGTGTAGTTGTTTCCAAGATAACTCACTCCTTCTTCTCTTATGCATGATTAGTTGTTTTACTTGTCTTTGAAGGTGTGTATGTGTATTTTAAGCCATGAAAAATGTTCTAGCATGAGCTCTTACTCTATAATACCATGATGATGCATTATGTTTCCCAAATGATGTTTGTAATGTTTATATTAGTTTGCTTGAGTGTGGTGAGGCCTAGAACCCTTAGCCATGGTGAGGATAAGCCAATAACCCTTAAGATTAGTTAAGACAAAGCAAAAAGTCTCCTAAAAGTGAGGTTGACTCCTAAAAGCAAGGTTGAGTCTAAGAAACTTTTAAAGAATGGGTGAGGCAAGCCTAAAATCCACAAGTAAATGGGTGAGGCCAATCCACTTACTTGGCAAGCCTTTGTATGCTATGTATGACTTTTTCTAATGCCAAGAATTCTTCTTGAATGATTGCACATGTCCATATGCCATGCATGCATTTATAAGACTAGTTTTGCATCTTTTATGTATGATTTAATGGGAGATGAGCTATTAGGATTCTTTGAATCTCATCCCTTCCTCTCCAGTGATCTAACATGCTAGGTGGATCAAGAGAGCAAGGTAATGGAAGCCAACCACCTTGAAGATAAGAGTATTACATTCAGGAGCATGATTTGTGCTTCTTTAAGGCCATACAAGTAGTAAATGATGTAATCTAATGTTGTGTAAGACCAATGACCTCATAAACATATGTAATTATACTAATGTATTGATAATCATGATTTTTATATGTTTTAATTCTCCTAACTTAAGCATTTTAATGAGCAAATATAGCTTGCAGAGTTTAATTAGGTAAAATTTAATTTTGGTAGCCATTCTTTGCATTATAGGAATTAATTTACAAATTACTAGTTTTTAATGCTTAAATTTATCTTTAATAATTTTGTGAATATTCCTATGTGATTTTTATCTATTATTTGTGCATAATTTTTAATGGCTAATTAGTATTTGAATAGGAGATTGGTTTAGAGAAGAAGTGGAGGTTTGCTAAGTCCAAGGAAGCCATGCATTCCATCTTCTCATTCTCACATCTCTCACCACTTGGTCTGTACATACATATCACGCATGGGTCTCTCTCTATGGAGCAACAACAGATTGAAGCAGCTGAACATGAGTTGAAAATAGTAGCTCACGTGGAAAGGAGCTTGCATGCAGAAAACACGAAGAAGCTATAGGCAGAATATGGTTTATGAAGGGATGAAGAAGCTCATGAGGAAGATATGGCTGAGGCAAAGGAAAGTTATGTGGAATGTGAGCAAAACAAAGGAGGAGAAGCTCCAGGACAATGTAGCAACTAAAGGACTAAACACTTAAGGCAGCTTATGTAAGGAACCTTGTGGAAAGAAGTAAGGAGCAGCAATCACGTTGAACACACAAGACCAGTAGCTCATGTAATAACATGTAAACCACCCACTCATACAGTAGCAAACTCGAGCTTGTGTGGAAAGAAAAGAGGAAGAGCAACACGAGCTGCTTGTGGGAAGAAAAAGCTATGTGATGAACTACTAGTTAGTGAAGGAAAATGAGAAACACGAAGAGAAGTTACACATGCAAAAACAAAGAACTAGCCACGGCCAACACACAGAAGTAGCCAACGTGGAGAGAAGCACGTGAGAAGCTCGAGTTTTATGTGCTGTGAATAGGAATGTGGATAATGTGATTACTAGGGGTAGAGCTATAACACCCTAAAAATTAATTAAGGTGTTAATCATGGATTTGGGTTAATTAAGAATAATTAATATAGGATAATTGGGCAAGTTAAGTGAATAAAAATTTTAGAAAGATAAATTATTAATATGAGTTTAAAATTTAATTGAGTTAGAGACCCCATTTAGGCTCAAATTAAATTAAGTAGGCCAAGGTTAGGGACTAATAGAGGCCCAAAAATTTTAGCTACAGACCCAACTTACATAAGCCCTTATAAATGGCCTAATAACCCTTGTGCAGACCTAAATCAATTAAGTTCTTCAAACTTGGTCTGACCTAATTAAATTTCTGCAGCTCAGCATATTAAAGCTGGCCCAACAAGCTTAAATCAGAACCCACTTGCAATTGAACCATTGGGTCAGTCCATGACCCACATTAGACCTAATTTCAACCCAAATAAAACCCTAAACACTTTAGCCCCTCCACATTTTGCTGAAACACAAACACATAACTCATTTTCGGAGGTTTGAAAGGAGGCTAGGATTTGGGGCAAGAAATCTACCATTTCTCACTTTTAAACTCAAAATTAGCTAAGGTAATAGTTATATAACTTAATTTCCTTCTCTTTCTCTTCATTTTAGCCTAATTAGTTTCTCATTTGGAGCATTTTCACTATACCCTAAATCTAAAATGTGGTTGTTTGGTATTTTCTTAAAGGATTTTTGGAGGTAGAGGCTAGGAGGGACATTGGGTAAGTGTAAACTCTCCATTCTATTGTACTTTTTGCTGGTTTAAGACTCCCATGGTTGATTTGTAGTATGGGTATTAATTATGTACGAATTTGCTTAGGAATTAGGGTGATATATTGAAGTTTCTAGTAAAGGACATATTCAATCCAAATTTGGGGATTTGTAGTTACTGGGTAAGCGTCTTCCGGGTAGCCATTTGTATTTTAGGTCCTTGGGTACTTGTTGCTGCTATACATTATGATTTAAAGTAGTAATTTTCTGATGTTATGGTTATAGGAAGATTTTGGCACTGCTGGTGGCTTTTCAATTGTCTACAGAGTGAGGTAACCAGGGTTTTATGCTAATTCCATGCATATGTTTGTTTTAATTCTGTATTTGTTGCATGATTATGATTTTGATGCTAAATGAATTGGTTGGCTATCTGTTATATATGATTGGACCTTGTGAGTCCATGGTGGACTTGTTATACGGCTGCCACCCGTGCATGTGCTTCGATCGGGCACCGAGTTATAATCAAACCCTAGATACACTGAGCCCTGGTTGTGCTCATTATGGAATAGGTGCTGTGGACGGACCTCTTTCAGTGTTATTGGCCTTTAACATATGGAATTGTGATTGCTAGTATGGGATAGTAATCATAGATAGCCTAATTGTCTCATTTACTAATATGACTGGTATATTTTCTGATGCTTATATGAAATCATGCATATATGTTGATTAAACTGGAATATATAAATGGAATTTTCCTTGGTTACTAAGATTTGCATCTCTCCCCATTTCATGGGATTATACTTTCAGGTGAAGGCCCTTCGGGTAAGGATAAGGGGAAGCAAGTGGATGAAAATCAATAAGCTCTAGCCATGTGTGGAGGAAGCTACACTTGGGCTAATTTGAGTAAAGTAGATGCAATTTTGTTAATCTTTTATATAGTATCATCATGTAATCATATTGCCAAGTGTAGGCATTTATATTTTGATTAGTTGGAATGTATCTATTAAGGAGTTAAGTCGCATTATAACTTGGTATTGGATGTATGAACTATTAGTACCTGATGTATGAACTTTGTTGAATTCCTGATATGGTCTACTATTGGAAATGTTATCATGGGATATATTAGATTGTTGATTTGAATCACTGATGTATGGAACCTCTAATGGAATATGTATTGAATGATAATGGTTGATAGTTCATAAACTTTTACTATTATTACTCTATGGACTTGCTGATATAGGATAGTTAGAGGAGTAGAAATTAATATTTAAGTCTTGAACTAGTAACGATAGATAAGTTGGGTAAATTAGGCTAATGAAAGTTATTGAAGCTCCACAATTAAAGTAGAGTGGCTTTAGGGTGTCATTGGAGGGAAAGTAGAGAGTATGAGACAAGAATTTTAGGAGTGGTAGGATCAAAAGGCATTTTGCCACGGCCAAAATATTATTAGCCGTGGTTAATAGAGGCAAAGTTGCCCAAGGAGAGTACCAGAGAGCAATTCGCCACGGTGAAAAGTGGAATTAATCGCAGCAAAATGTGAGAGGTAAAACTGGAAGTCATCCAAAGGGTAATTTGTCGTGGCTAAATAGGAATTGGCTGCGGTAAACTTTTGTGAGAATTTGTTGGGCATTCTAGAGAGAAATTAGCAGCGATGAAAAGGGGAATTGGCCGCGACCAATAATGAGAGGTGAGTGAGGTAGGTTCCAGGAGGCTTCCTCATCGCGGCGCCATGTAGGTTAGCTGCGGCAAAGATCCAACTTGCCACGGCGATAAAGATAAAAAGTGAACCCAAGAGCAATTGGCCGTGGCGCAAGGGCATTTAGCTATGACTAACGGTCCCAAACTCTCATTCTAACCTAGAAATCTTGGTTTTTCATATGACAACCTCAAGGGATGACTTAGAAACATTAGTAGAAGAGATACAGACAGCTCATAAAACATGCATGCTAGGTCATATGAGCTACACGTAGGAAATTAAGGATCACACATGAACATGGAAGCTATGGGTCTGTTGCAAAAGGAATGAGAGGCAACATGTGAAATTATTAAAAGAAATCACGTGAGAAGGGATGCTGCCATTGATTTGAATAAATCCATCCAGACGCACATTTATCATCGTCCATACATTCTATACACGAGACACTCCATCACTTTACATTCATTCCATCCTTCGTCCAGCAGCCACTCCACGACATTCTCATCCTCTATTCCCACTCCATCTCCACTCAAATAAAGCTCTAATTCCATCTGTGACTAGCTAGGAGAAAGGCTTTTAAGTTGAAGCTTGAATCCAAGGATTAGAATTAGAATTTTGGGCTAAGATTCTCTTATTTTTCTAGAACTTTTCTTTTCTTATATTATCTTGGTTAAGATTGTATTTGATTGGGAATGTGTGTTATCTATAGTTAGTGGCTGGTTAGACACAAATTAGGATACTTTTTGTTGATTAATTCATTAGATTAAACACTGGATTTTTCATTATTCTCTAATTTCCCATGTATGTCTTGAAGGTCTTCAATGAAATGCATGAGTGAGATTATGTGCTTGATTATTTGATTTGAGGATTCCTTGGTGTTTAGTTAGTTAATTAAACATCTTAGGATGATGATTCAGAGGTTAATTAATCGGTTAATCAATCAAATTGAGTGTTCATTGATCTTAAAGACAAGAATTGACGATTTAATGCAGGATTGAGGTTTCAATTCAACATTAGATTGTTAATCTCTTAATTTTTGCATGGTAACTCAAGATACATTTGCCATGAACACAATTAGGGACTCTTAGACCAGAATTAATTACAATTGAATTAGGATAAGGATAGTGGATATCAAGGGACCAATCCAAAACTAGTCACAAGTCTATCATTCAACCATAGTCCATACAATTAGGTAGTTAGTCATTTTAATTCAATTTCATTTTAATTAGTTTAAGTCAATTAAACCCCCCTTAGTTAGGAAATTTTTAGAGTCTTTTAACACTTAGAAAACCCAATTAAACATTAAACTTCAATTTCAAGGGAGATGACCTAGGTTGTACCACTAGCTATATATAATCTAACCTAGTTTTATTTTGAGGGTTGCACGACACAATCCGTCATGTATCATGTATGAGTGAGAGCTCAAGTTGTATGTATGAATATGCACATTTTGGTTATGCATTGGTAAGTTTTCATTATGGAAGTATGTGTATAAATGGATGTGGAATAGCCACAATGAGATGAATGAGGTTTGGGACCCTTTGGGCAGCTCACAGAAATCCTATTTATACTTTTAGACTTGCCCAAGAGGTGCCAAACACTAAGGAAAGTCATTTAGACATTTTGGTATTCCATATGGAGCTAAAATTGACCATAATGGAACCCTATATCACTTTTTGTCCAAATGAGCTCTACTTGATCTGAGATTTGGCATGAAATTAAAGTTTGTTAAGAGCTTTTTGAAAAGCTAAAGAATAGAATTTTTAGAGGTCTAGAGAATGTTTGATGAATTTTCAAAGTTGGCAAAAATTATGGTTTTGATCATGTCATTGTTCACTCAGGTCCAAAATTGAAATATGTCACACAGGGCTCAAATAATGTCCAATTGCCACAAAATTTTATATGGAGAAACTAGACATTCCTAAAGACTTGTATCAACTAGAAGAACCTCATTTGGAGATCTAGAGAGTGAGATATGAATTTTCAAAAAATATGTTTAGTAATAGGTGTTCCAATTGACCTCAGGTATTGTTTGATTAAGTCTCGAGGTCTAGACTTACCTAAATTGGTCTGGAGTTATTTTTTTCCTTTAGCTAACATCCATAACTTCAGTGATTGGTATCATTTGCATGCATTAGATTTTTGTGGAATTAATTAGACATTTTTGAAATTTGCTACAGAATTCTGTGATAGCACCAGTGGATAGCCAGACCTCTGAATCATTTTGAATGTCAAACGTCTTTTATGTTGTGTTTCATGGTCTAGACATGTTTTTAGCATAAATTAGACATGTGTCGGTTTCTAGAATAGCTAAGAATGTATAATTTTGATTTTTCTAGAATTAATGATAATTTTCTAAAGTTTGTAACAGAAATGAGATAAATCTGGCCGAAAAAAATATATATATATATGTATTTTATGCTTCCCTTGGGTTTCCACAAGATGTAGGCCAATTTTGATGATGCAAATGAGTTGTATTCATGTAATTAAAAGTGAGAGTGTGATGTATGAGCTCACATGATCCACGTGACACCGAATGAAATTTTTACACGCAACACAATGCTAGAAAAGTCATTATTTTAATCCTCCTTTTTCTTGCTCTTTCATGGAAGTGTGATGTAATGCATGAAAATGTTATGAAATAAGTTAGAAATATAAGGTGTTACATTTATTGGTATTAGAGTAAAGGTTCAAACTCTTAATGTGGGTTGTGACTTGTGTTTATGAGTTGCCTAGATGCGTATGAGCTTGTTTATGGATGAATTGAGTGTGTTGATGGTGTAAGTGTTCCCTTTTTCATGTTAAAGTTTGTTATGATGTTTCAGTAAGATGGTGAACACTAGGAGAGGTCAGCCCTCTAGAGAGGCTCGTGGTAATGATAGAGTTGAGCCTAGTGATCCAGTTATTGGAACCTTACAATCTATTATGGCTCACCTGGATCAGTAGCAGGCCGTTATTATGCAATTATAGGAACAGCTTGCTGAGAGAGACAGTCAAGGCCCTACACCTACTCCTCTGCAGCCATCTCACCACTCAGATTATCCAGAGCACTCAGGGGTGACTCACTCAGATCTACAGCTAGATGCATAGATGGTTGCCCCTATTCCACCAGTTTAGACGCCTCCAGCTTAGCAGTAGCCCTCGACTAGAAAGATTATTACTCAATTTAGAAAGTTCGAGCCTCCCACCTTTGATGGTGAGATGAATTCAGAAAAAGCTGAGGCCTAGATTATGTAGTTAGAAAAGATTTTCAAGGTGATGGAGTGTACATCTGGGCAGAAAGCCAAGATGGCTATCTTTCAGTTACAGAAAGAAGCAGATTACTGGTGGAAGGGCATCAAGACTATTATGAGGGTGAGGAACCTTCTAATTACCTGAGAGGCATTCCATGAGAAGTATTTCCCCAGTTCAATCAGGGATGAGAAGGAATCCGAATTCATTCTCCTAAAACAGACAAAGGGAATATCTGTGGACTAATATGTGGCAAAATTTGTAGAGCTCTCCTGATATTCCTCATATTTACAGAGGCATGATGATGATGAGAGGTAGAGAGCAAGTAGATTAAAGAAAAGGTTTGCTCATTGAGATCAGAGACATGGTAGTGTCACAGAGAATTAGGAACTTTAACACCCTGGTTGAGATATGTAGAGTGATGGAGACGAACCTTAGGATGATGCAGCCTATCTCCAGTGTCAGACCACCCTTCCCTGAGCCTAAGACACTTAGAGAGGGATCACAGGCTGCAGTTACCAACAGGAGAGGCGATAGAGGCCAATGAGGCCAAAAAGGCAAGAGACGGAGGACTCAGTCTAACAGAGATAGCTTCATACTGATCACATGTCCCCAGTATGGCAAGAATCATGGCACCAGACTATGTTATGTGGGGCAAAATGTATGTTTTAGGTATGGTAGGCCAGGACACATGGTCAGGGATTGCACACAGGCTCCTCCACAAGTTATACAACAACGAGAGATGGCTCCTCCTCTCAGACGTCAAACCTAGGGTAGAGTCTTTGCCCTGTCACAGCAGGAGGCTAGCCGGTCCTCGAGTCTGATTCAAGGTACTATTAGAATAAATGATTTTTCTGTAATTGCATTATTTGATTTAGGTGCTAGCCATTCTTTCATATCATATGACTGTGCTAGGAAGTTAGGTCTAAGTATGCATACACTCCCATGTGATTTACATGAATCCACCCCTATAAGAAACCGAGCCATTACCTCCCATGCTTGTTTGAATTATGTGATCCAATTTAATCATTGTCTTACCACCCTTGATTTAATTTGTATGCCCCTTATTGATATTGATGTAATCATTAGCATGAATTGGATGTTTATAAATAACGCCACACTAGATTGTAGCCACAGATGTATTACTTTACCTAAGTGTGAGACTGTGCCTAGTATAAGGGCTGAGTTATCTGTCACGACCACCTCTTAGGAAGAGAGATCTCTAAGGCATGGTTGTCAAGGGCATTTAGTTCTCTTTTCTATTCAGGCTGAGGTAGAAGAGGGTATAGATGAGATCTCTATAGTGAGGGAGTTCCTAGAGGTATTCCCTAGAGAGATTAGCGGACTACCCCCATAGAGAAAGGTAGAGTTTCCTATAGACATTATACCTAGGGCAGGTCCAGTGTCTAAGGCCCCATATAGAATGGCTCCCACCAAGCTAGTTGAGCTTAAAAAGCAAATAGAAGAGTTCTTAGAGAAGGGTTTTATCAAACCCAGTGTCTCACCGTGGGGAGCTCCAGTCTTATTCATAAAGAAGAAAGACAGAAGCCTTAGGCTATGTATAGATTACCGAGAACTCAATAAGATAACCATTAAGAATAAGTACCCTCTCCTTCACATAGATGACCTTGTAGATCAGTTAGTAGGAGTGTCAATATTTTCCAAGAGAGACCTCAGGTCAGGGATACCATTAACTTAGAATAAAGGCTAAGGATATTCCTAAAATAGTGTTTAGAACCAAATACGAGCACTATGAGTTTTTAGTTATGCCCTTCGGGTTGATGAATGCACCTGTAATGTTCATAGATTACATGAACAGAGTCTTCAAGACATATTTAGACAAATTTGTAGTTATCTTTATAAATAATATCCTCATATACTCAAAAAGTAGAGAGGAACATGAGCAGCACCTGAGATTAGCCTTAGAGTCCTTGAAAGAGAGATAGTTGTATGCTAAACTTAGTAAATGTAAGTTCTGGCTCACTAAAGTTCAATTTCTAGGTCATGTGATCTCATAGGTAAGGGCCACAGTTGATCACCATAAGGTAGAAGTAGTGTTAAATGGGAGAGACCTAGGACAACGATAGAGATTAGGAGCTTCTTAGGTTTTGCAAGTTACTATAAGAGGTTCATTCAGGGCTTTTCTCAGATAGCAATGCCACTGACCCAGCTTACTAGAAAGAATATGTTGTTCGTGTGGAATGAAAAATGTGATAGTAGTTTTCAAGAGTTGAAACACAAGTTAACCACAGCCCTAGTTCTAGTACTCCCTAACCCTAGAGAGACTTTTGTAATATATAGCAATGCCTCTAAGAAAGGGTTAGGATGTGTGCTTATGCAGAAAAGCCAAGTGGTAGCTTATGCTTCTAGACAGTTAAAATCTCACGAGGAAAACTACCCCACACATGACCTAGAGTTAGCTGCAGTGGTGTTTGCTTTAAAAATATAAAGACACTACTTGTATGGGATAGCTATAGAAATTTACAACGACCACAAAAAGCCTTAAATATTTATTTGAACCGAAAGAGCTGAATATGAGACAATGGAGATGGTTAGAATTTTTGAAAGATTATGACTTCACATTGAAATACCATCACAATAAGGCTAATGTGGTAGCTGATGCCCTAAGTAGAAATCCATACACATGGCCTGTATGAGATTAGAGACCATGTCTTTATTAAAGTGTTTCTAGTCACAAGGATATGTTAGTCCATAAAAAGTAAAAAGCTCAGTCCAAAATACATAGGTCCTTTATAAATTCTTGATAAAGTAGGACATGTGGCTTACAGACTAGCCCTTCCTCAAAATTTAAGCCAAGTACATAATGTATTCCATGTTTCACAACTTAAAAAGTACCAACCCAACCCCTCACGTGTCACAGAGTATGAGAATATATAGTTACAGGATGATCTATCATACATAGTATCATCAAATTGGATCGTGGACATTAGACTCAAGCAGTTATAGAATAAGACGATACCACTGGTGAAAGTGGTTTGGAAGGGGTTATCTCTCGAAGAAGATACCTAGGAGCTAGAGGAAGATATGAGAAAGAAACATCCAAAACTCTTCCCATGAGGTATGTTATCTAAATTTCAAGGACAAAATTTTTAGAGGGGGGAGAATTGTAATGTCTAATTTTTGTTAAATGACGGAAACATGCACGTTTCAAAGCAAGTTCCTCTAAATGAATTAGTTAAGGTCTCAAAAAATTTGAGTAACATTCTAGACTCCTAAAAATGAGAATTCTAAGCTCAAATAGAAAGAAAAACGAAGCTAGAGTGAAGAAACAAATTTTGATAGAAATCTTACAAAACGTAACATCATTTTCGTAATTTTGAGCAAATTTTGGAATTCACAAAAGAAGGCTTTTTAAATGAAATTTTTGAGTTCTCTGGGGTTCTTAGAGGCCCTAAAAACTATGAGAAGTCCCAGGACAGTTATATCCCCTCTAGTGGACATTTTCCAATGTCGGTGTACCTGAACTTTGACAGATTCGTTCGAGAAGGTTTTAGCTTTGATTTGAGTGATTCCAAAGGCATTCTACTAAATTGGGAACCTAAATTTTATAATGGAAAAGATGATTCTCAAAAAGGAGCTAAAAAAAAGTAGAAACAAAGATGCTAAGAATGAAAGGCAAAATAGAAATTTTGAAAAGTGTTTCTTCCTCCCACCTATAAATAGGTGGTGCCCCATTCTCACACTCACATAGCTTCATATTGTTCTGCCCAAATTTAGAGGAGAGAGTTAAGGTTTAGGCGCACTAAAGGGAGAGAAGAAGAAGGACAAATCAAGGCAAAAAGGTATGGATTCTTGGTAGTTTTTTATGCTTTCTTCCATCCAAACCTCTTCTCCTCCATTCTCCTTTGTCTCCTTTGTTTATAATAAAGTTTATAAATATGTTTTAAGGGAGAAATTAAGGGAAAATTTCGGATTTAAAGAGGGGAGCTCAAAGAAGACAAAATTAAAGTGAGAAAAAGCAAGAAAACAAAGTAATTTCTTCTTCTACGGTTCCTATCCCTTCCTCCTCTTCCTCCACCATTTCGCCCCACTCAAGAAACCCTAGGAGGTTTTGATCTTTAGGCAAAACTAAGGGTGATTCTTAGGAAAAAGGGTGTGGAGATTAAGAATATGCAAAAAGAATTAACAAAAAACTATGAAAATTCAAGATGTAATTTCTAGGGTTTCAAGTGTTCCTTCCAAAATCTGATTTGATCTCTTGATTCCAATGCATAAATAAGTATTTGAATGAGCTCCTAAGATCTCTAGAAGTCTCCCCATGTGCTTCTTCCCTTGAGAAAATAAAGCAAAGTCCATGGGTGCCAAAATCATGCATAGGTTCAGCCAAGAGAGGTTAGGATAGCTAGGGGGGGTTTTAAATTTTTTTAAGCCCATTTTTGAGTCATATATGATAAATGAAGATGAGGGAAGGCCTTGGAAAAAATTTAGAAACCATAGAAAGTGAGTTGGCCTTATATGTTCCATAATATGACTTAAAGAAGCAACATGTAGTTAGGCTCTTGGTTTTAATTGTGTGATGACTCCAAGAGGCTTAAAAGGAGTCAAGAATCATATTTGAAAGGAAAGAATGGAGTCTAAAATTTATTTGATGGGTGTTGCTTTATTAGGTGCAATTATGGAACCATAATGAGTTTTATAGATCAAGCTAATGTCTAAGCAAGTTGTGTGGCCTTAGAATTAATTTCATGAATCTAATTGGCTTCCATAAATTGTGTTTAGGCCAAGAGAAATCATCCCCACACCTTTGTGTGTGTGTGGCCGAAGGAAGGAGCATTGATTCAAGAGAAAAAGTGTGTACTTGCTTCCAAGGTAGCTCACTCCTTCTTCTCTCATGCATGATTAGTTGTTTTACTTGTCTTTGAATGTGTGTATGTGTATTTTAAGCTATGAAAAATGTTTTAGCATGAGTTCTTACTCCATAGTACCATGATGATGCATTATGTTTTCCAAATGATGTTTATAATGTTTATAATGTTTATATTAGTTTGCTTGAGTGTGGTGAAGCCAAGAACCCTTAGCTATGGTAAAGGTGAGCCAAGAACCCTTAAGATTGGTTGAGACAAAGCAAAGAGTCTCCCAAAAAGTGAGGTTGACTCCCAAAAGCAAGGTTGAGTCCAAGAACCTCTTAAAGAATGGGTGAGGCAAGTCCAAAATCCACAAATAAATGGGTGATGCCAATCCACTTGCTTGGCAAGTCTTTGTATACTATGTATGGCTTTTCCCAATACCAAGAATGCTTCTTGAATGATTGCACATGTCCATATGCCATACATGCATTTGTAAGACTAGTTTTGCATTTTTTATGTATAATTGAATAGGAGATGAGCTATTAGGATTCTTTGAATCTCATCCCCTCCTCTCCAATGATCTAACATGATAGGTGGATCAAGAGAGCAAGGTAATAGAAGCCAACCACCTTGAAAATAAGAGTATCACATTCAGGAGCATGATTTTTGCTTCCTTAAGGCCACACAAGTAGTAAATGATGTAATCTAATGTTGTGTATGGCCAATGACCTCATAAACACATGTAATTATACTAATGTATCATGTATGAGTGAGAGCTTAAGTTGTATGTATGAATATGCACATTTTGGTTATGTATTGGCAAGTTTTCATTATGGAAGTATGTGTATAAATGGATGTGGAATAGCCACAATGAGATGCATGAGGTTTGGGACCCTTTGGGCAGCTCACACAAGTCTTATTTATACTTTTAGACTTGCCCAAGAGGTGCCAAACACTAAGAAAAGTCATTTGAACATTTTGGTATCCCATATGGAGCTAAAATTGACCATAATGAAACCTTATATCACTTTTTGTCTAAATGAGCTCTTCTTGATATGAGATTTGGCATGAAATTAGAGCTTATTGAGAGATTTTTGGGAAGCTAAATGAAAGAATTTTCAGAGGACTAAAGAATATTTGATGAATTTTTAAAGTTGGCAAAAATTATGGTTTTGGTCATGTCATTGTTCACTCAGGTCTGAAATTAATATCTGTCACACAGGGCCCAAATGATGTCCAATTGCCACGAAATTTTATATGGAGAAACTAGACATTTCCAAAAACTTGTGTCAATAGGAAGCTCCTCATTTGGAGGTCTAGAGAGTGATATATGAATTTTCAAAAATCTATTTAGTACCAAGTGCTTCAACTGACTTCAGGTACTGTTTGATTGAGTCTCAAGGTCTGGGCATGCCTGAACTAGTCTAGAGTTATTTTTTCCCTCTTGCTAACATCCATATCTTTCTAGATTGGTATTATTGGCATGCATTGGATTTTTGTGAAATTAATTGGATATTTTTGAAATTTGCTATAGAATTATGTGACAGCCAGACCTTTGAACCATTTCGAATGTCAAACATCTTTTGTGTTGTGTTTGATGGTTTGGACATATTTGTAGTATAAATTAGACATATGTAACTTTCCAGAATGGCCAAGAATGCATGATTTTGATTTTTCTAGAATTAGTGATGATTTTCCAAAGTTTGTGTTAGAAATGAGAAAAATCTGGCCGAAAAAAAAAAATATATATATATATATATGTATTTTATGCTTCCTTTAGGTTTCCATGAGATGTAGGATACTTTTAATGATGCAAATGAATTGTATTTATGTAATTAAATATGAGAATATGATGAATGAGCTCACATGATCCACGTGACATCGAATGAAATTTTTATACACAACGCAACGCTAGAAAAGTCATTATTTTAATCCCCTTTTTCTTTCTCTTTCATGGAATGTATGATGTAATGCATGAAAATGTTATGGAATAATCTAGAAATATAAGGTGCTACACCAAGAACTTGAATTATAATAATTGCTTTATTAGGCCATAATGGAACCATTATGTGACCATTAGGCAAAGTGTGAGTCTCAAGTGTGAGTTTGAAGTTTTAACTTACTTCAAGAAAGTAATTGAATGTTATTTATGGTGTTTAGGCCAAGGAAGTGAAGCTCCATCTCATTGTGAGTGTGTAGCCAAGAAAGGGAAGGTGTAGCCAAGTGAAGCTTGAAAATTCCCTAAGGTAGCTCTCCACCTTTTCTTGTTGCATATGTGTAATTGTGTGCTTGTATGAATATTTATATTTTTTGAGACATGCCACTTGATACCATGTTGTTATTTTGGTACCAATATGTCTCCTTGAATGTCTTTGAATTATGAAAATGGCTCATAACGGTGAGGTGGTGCCAAAAGTCCCTTAATATGGGTGAGGATATGCCAAAAGTCTCATAGCATGAGTGAGGCAAATCCAAAAGTCCTAGAAATGGGGTGAGGCCAAACCAAAAGTCCCTAGAGCTCATTCTTATACTTGACATGAGTTTATGGCATAAAAATGTGAAATTGAATGTTTCCTAGATTGGTTAATTACATACTTGTACCCTTGCCATGTTGTATGCCTTGAAAACGTGCTTGAATAGGTGTATGAGCTATTGAGATTCAATGAATTTCACCCCCTCCTTTCTCTTATCTTATATATGGCCTAGGTGGAGTTCAAGATCCAAATGATGGAAGCCAAGGAGCTTAGATACCCATCTCTTGGCAATCTTACTATTTTTAATGTACTAGAATGTCCAAGTATATATCTATATGTTATTTTTGAGCCATGAAACCTTGAAAAAATGTAAAACTATGTAATGATAGTGTATGTATCAAGAATGGAGCTAAATGAATGGAAATATGCAATTTGACCACTTGAGAGCCCACTTGTGCATGTATGTTTATGGATGTGTCATGATGAATTTGAGTTGCATGATGGTTCAGACCTTATGAGAGACTTATGTATGCTATATTTATGCTTCCTAAGTTGCTTAAAAGGGTGTGGGAAAATGTATGGATCATTTGGACCAAATTTGCCCCCTTTTTGGAGCCAAAAGTGCCATAATCTTGAGTTATGGTAAAGTCTGACCAAATCACCTCTTTTTGACTTGAAATTTGGCATGCAATTAGATCTTGCCTAGACCTTATTGGGAAGCCAAAGACCAGGTCATTTGGAGGTTTGCAAAATTTTTTATGATTTTTCAAATATAGTATCAGAAATTCGGATCTGCAGAATTACTATTCATTTGGTCAGTTGTGATTTTGTGCCATCTGAGAGGCAAACGTGGTCCAATGGCTACGAAATTTGGTAGACATAAACTAGAAGTTCACAGTGACTTGTAGCAGTTTGAAGCACCTCATTTGGAGGTCAAAGCTAAGATTTATGAATTTTTGAAATTCTGGAATAGTATCAATAGTGCAACACCACCTTGCTCACTATTCCATTGAATTCCAATAGCTAAACATGTTTTTTTTGTCTAAATTTATTTTTAGCATAAAGCTAACATCCATAGCTTTCCATATTGGTATCATTTGCATGGATTAGATTTTTTTGGAAATTGGACATTTTGGAAGTTCATAATAGAAACGTATATCAATACCAGTAGCTAGTCAGACCTCTGGACCATTTTGAATGTCAAAAGTCTTCTATGTTATGTTTCATGGCTTGGAAATATTTTTAGCATAAAGAAGATATCTGTAGCTTTTCATAATTCCATAGTATGCTTGATTTTAATTTTTCTAGAATTAATTATGAATTTTCAAAGTTGATGCACAAAATCTACAGATTGAACCTGAGGCAGAACAATTAATATTTATGCATGCTTGATATAAGCTCGGGTTTTTGGCAATGTTTTGAGATAATTTTTAGTTGTATTGGTGTGATTAAATTTGAGAATGATATGAGAGAGTCCCCAAGGCCCACAGAGCCAAAACAAAGAAATTATGAATGACGTAACGCAATTAAATTGTATTATTTTCTTTATTTTCTTGGGGAAATCCATGTATAAGACTTATGTATGTAAGGAGGCTAGCTAAGATAGCTATGGTATTACATTTCTTCTCTCCACGCAAGTTGATGTATGTGACGTTAAGAGAAGTCAAGCTTATAGCTTTTCTTCTCTCTGTACGAGCTCAACTTCTTCATTTAACTCAGCTCTACCTTCTTCCTCTCCTCACGTCATTCACATTATGTTTTACCCAGATCATTCAAAGTAAGCTGCATGTGTGTGAAGAAAGTTTGCAATGTGGAAGTGTATGTGTACGTGAAAGGATGTGCATGGACAAATGTTGTACAAGTGTGTATATGAGTGAGTAGAAGAGCTGCCTACGTGTGACTTGGTGAGTGTGTTCTGTTAATGAATTAGAGTGAAGTGAATAGGCCAAACTCGTGCATACATGTGTTGTGTTTACGTGGTAGCTTCAAGTGGAGCCATGCATATGTATGATGGTGAATAGGATGTGTGTGCATGTGATTGAAGTAAGGAAGATGAGAGTGTGTTATTATGTCTATGTGGAATTGATGAGAGCTTCACTAGACATGGATGTAGGGAGCTGCTTCTTCACATGCTTGGCCTGGTGGTTGGTTAAGAGAACTTGAGGAAGCCCATGCAACATGTGAAAAATGAATCTGCTTCCTTTTACATGAAAAAGCCCTGAGTCAAAATAAACAAAATCAATGGCCCATGGAATACAATAATCATTTAGAAAATAAAATATCATTAAAATGTCCAAGTTATTCACTAAAATTCTAAAAGATAATATTTTATTTCCTAATCCAAATAATATTCACTAAAGCTCAAAACATTATCAATTCATTAATAAAAAGTCCATAATTAATGAGTAAAAATATAGAGAATATTTAAGTTATCAGCTATTAAGATTCTCCCCAGAATCTCACATATGTTCCTCACACTAACCATTTCAGGATCCTCAATCAAGGAGAAAGAAAATGAGAAGTAATAGAGATTAGAATTCATGTACTTAAAGCCTTAACTATAATTATATAGTTGAGATTGTATATGATACATTAGCAATGATATACTTCATATATGGTAGGAATATGTGATGTTAATTTGTATATGAGCTTGAGCATGACAATATGGATACCATCTCAATGTAAAATGTAATGACCCTAACTTCTACTCATAGTAATTAAGCTTAATTATGCAATTAATAATCATAAATCAATGTCTAAAGTCATTATAATTAATTAAATAGGAGAAAGTGGGAAAAATTCAAACATTGATATCATTAGGGTCATTAGCTAAACAACCATAACTAATCAAATCTACAAGTGATCATAATTATTAGTTAAGACCTTTAATTCATCATACTATTGATTTTAACTCACAAAACCTCTTATAAATGTTCCCAAGTCATTACATAACCTTAACATAGTGAAATTCAAGGTTTCTAAGTCAAGAATAAGAGTTTGGGAATCTTTGTTGTGACTTAAACCTTCTTCGCTGCGACTAAGTTGGTCACTGGAACCTAAAAACCAAGTTTGGGAACTTTTACCATGACTTAGTACACCTGTACCACAGTGTAAGTGACTACTATAACTCAAAACTGAAATTCTGCACCTTACACCACGGCTTAGGTTTTTCGCGCCAAAGCAGAGTACTCTCAGGCACCTATTATTCATGTTTTCGCGATTCTCGTTGCGGTGAGTTGAACCCTCATTGCAGTGAACCTTTATGGCACTACAGTGAAAAAATACCCTGGAACCTACTATAGAAATTTTTCTGATTCATGCCACGGCGGGCTATACCTATGCTGTGGCTAAACTAGTTACTAAAACACTCATCACCTTATTCCCTTAACTTGTGTCGTAACTAAAAATTTTGCACTGCGGTGAGGTTGCTCTCTATTACCCTCCCGGGGCAACTTTTTTTATTTTATGCTACGGTTAGACACCTAATGGCGCGATGCTCCATGCCTCTACCTGATACCTGGCCGCTACTCGGCCCATTGTGGCTTCGGCATAACCCTTTTCAACATCATTTCTCCCTAAGTTTCATCCCATACACCCCAACTCTCCCTTTAGTAACACTCCAAGGCCACTCTACCTTAATTTGTATGACTCTAATAGCATTTATCTACCTAATATACTTAGCATATCTCTCATTGCCAAATCAAATCCTAGGTGTAAATTCCTATTCACCAAACTTCCATACATTAACAGATTCATGAGTTAATGATAGTAAAAAGATTCATAATCTACTAACATTATCATTCATGATACTACCATAACATACTTCTAAGAAACAAGTCATATATATATATAACCATCTAACAAGGTTTCATATCAAATTTATATACCAGTACATATATTAACATACTTCTAAGAAACAAGTCATATATAAATAACCATCTAAAAAGGTTTCATATCAAATATATATACCAGTGCATACATTAAGCACCAAATTGTAAAGAGCCTAACTCCCTATTAGTTACATCAATGTTTACCAAAACACAAAATACTACTTGGCAACATGATTACATGATGATGATTTTATACAAAAGAATAACAAAAATTAGCATCTATCCTAAATTAGGTCCATCCAAGTGTAGAACTTCCCACACATTGTCTTAGCTCATGAATGTTCATCCACTTGCTTCCCTTTATCCTTGCCCAAACTATGTTCACCTAAAATAATTAGCTTATGAAATGGGGTGAGATGCAAATCTCAGTAACCAAAGACAAATTCCATTAACATATTCCAATTTGATTAACATATATGTAATTAATCAAATAAGCATCAGAAATAATAGTCATATCAGCAAATGAAATAATTAGACTATCAGTGACTACTATCCCATATTAGTAATTACATTTCTATATGTTAAAGGCTATAAACACCAGGAGAGGCCCATCCATGGTACCAACTCCTTAATGAGTTCAACCTGTGCTTAGTGCATACAAGGGTCTGATCATAACTCAATGCCCGATCGATGCACAATGTACAGGTGGGAGCCACACCATAGCTCCACCATGGACTCACAAGGTCTAACCATAATATATTAGATAGCTAACTATTCATTTAGCATTTAAAATGATACATGTGTAGCAGATATAAAATTAAAGTAGATATATGCATGGAATTAATATTAACCTAAGTTATCTCACTTGTAGACAATTCTTTGAGAGCCAACAATAATGCGACCTAAGCCTATGAACACAAAATCAAACCATTACCATTCCTATTCATTAATTATAGTAGTAATCCAATACTCAAAGAATTAAACCACCAATAGCTACCTAGAGGACACTTACCCAGCCACTACAAGAACAAAATTCGGATTTTGTCTTCCCTACACTAGAGACCTCAAAATATCACCCTAAATTATAGATATTTTCACATAGAAACAAAGTTCATATCATAAGTCAGCTATTGGGGTCTCTAACTAGTAGTAAATGCATCAAAATGAGGAGTTTATACTTACCCAATATCTCTCTTAACCTCAACATCCAAAAATCCTCCAAAAAAAATATCAAATAACCCATATCAGATTTGAAGTGTAGGTGAAAATGGTTTAAATGAAAAACTTATTACCTTGGTTGATTTTGACTCTAAAAGTGGGAAATGATGGATTTATGCCAAGAACCCTAGCCTCCACCTTAAACCTCTAAAAATACTTTGTTTTACTAATTGCTTCTGTAGAATAAAGGGAAAGCTGAAGTAAAATTAGGGTTTAGATGGGTTATGGGCTTACCCAAGGACCTAAAATCCAAGTGGGTTCAATCATATGCTTGTTGGACTATGGATTATAAGGTTACATAGGTCATATATGAAAGTTAGGCCAAGTTAAAAAGGTCCATTAACATTTAGGGTCTGCACAAATAAATATTAGGCCTATAAAAATAGAATTGAATTTCCTTAAGACTAAGATTGGGCTTTTACACTTAACTCAAAGCATAATTAAATTAACCATAAGGCCCAAATTAATGTCCACCACTCTTAAGTAATTTCCTAATTAAACCTATATTAATCCCTAATTAACCATGATTATCCTTAATTAATTCTAGAGTGTTACATAAAATGTAGCTATATGTATATGTCATCCATAATAGAAACCATTGAGTTTTATGTGCATGAGTGAGTAGTAAGCATATGTGAATATGATGAATTTTATGCAAATGGCAAGGTTATATAATAGGAACATGTGCAAAAGCTTGAGTACATGAACATAAGCCATTTTGATGTATGATTGGTGTATGGTACTTGAACTTATGTATAAGAAGTTTTATGATTTATGGGTGCACTTAGGTGTTGGATGGTCATATTTTGATGCAAGCCTTTTTTTCCATGCATTAGACCTTATAGAAATGATGCTTGACATGATTAAAATTTGCTCAAAATGAGAGACTACAAATTAAAGGCCAATTAGACCAATTTAGAATCAAGTTTTTGTCTAAATAAGTTATAAATTACACCTCTACCCTTGAAGGTCCAAATGACCTAGTTTGGGTTGAAATTTGGCATGTAATTATATAGTTTATAGAGCTTTCTAACAGGTTAAGAATGGGAATTTTTAGAGCTATAAATAATATTTTATAAATTTTCTAAGTTAGCAAAAGTATGCAAAAATGGTTGGTACTATTCACCTTAATGCAGCTACTATTCATATGCATTAAGGGATCAAATGAATTCACTTTTGCTTGACATTTTTACAGCATATAGTTCATATCATAAGCTTTTTATAGACACTTTATTTTGTGAATTTTTAAAATCTAGTATATAATATGGCAAAATGGTGATTTTAGGCTACATGTATAATTTGGGCAAATTAGGTGTATCTTATGATCAAGTAGGCCATAACAAGTTTGTTTATGATGATTATAAGTGAAGAAGAAGAAAAATTCAAAATTTAACCCTTATGGCTTCAATTGGTGTGTAAACAAGCCAAAATTCACTGCTAAAAGTATAGCAACGGTTGTATAATTGGTTGCTAAAACATGTAATTAATGTAAGTGTAAATGAAGCTAGATATGACAAAATGGAGTGGGCTTATAGGTCTTATAGGTGACTTAGTAGAAAGAGAAAAGCAGAGAAGACGGTTGATAAACACATATTTCTATTTATTTGATTCTCCTAAGCATAGGCATTTTAATAATGAAATATGGCTTTAAGACTTTAATTAGATAAGATTTTGTTTTTGAAGCCATTTCTATATTTTAGGAATTTATTTGCAAAATTAATGAATTTTAGTGCATAATTTTATCTTAAATAATTTATTCTTTTTGTGCAAAATTTGTATCTCTTGCTATGGTATTGAAATAGAGAAAAGAGGACCTAAGTCTACAACACATTCCCGCACTTGAAGCAACAAAGGCAAAGCAAGACACAAGCACCACTCCCTCATTCGTGTAGCATTTGTCCAGCAGATCATACATATTTTAATGGGAAAATGATTTAAAATCAAGATGAATTGATGGCATGAGAGGGCATGTGTGTGTGGGAGGAAGAAGCAAGGGTTGATGTGGAAGAATCATATGAACATGCCACGGGTCTGATGCTAAAGGAGAGAGGTCTCAAGTTGTTTCATGCAGCCTACTCTCTCTCATCTCACTCATGGGCTAGATACACTCATCCACCCATCTACATCTCACACTTTCATCCACGTCCAGCTCCTTCACTATGCACTCATAGAGCTCACATGGGCAGGAGAAATGAGGGAGACACGTGATTAAGAAGAGACTTGGTTTTAATGTGGAAAAGAGGCTGGGTTGAAGGAGCTTGTAAGCAACACGAAAAAGAAGAAGCAAGTGAGCTGAAAATGAAGGAAGCTTGGGTGCAGAACTTTCTCTCGTGTCTTACAAGCGACTACAGGAAACGAAGACATGGCAAGAGTAGAATGTGGGTTGGATAAAAGGTTTCATCTCACTACATTTGCTCGAGTTAATGCATTCACACTCATGACCAGCCACGTCTTCACGATGCTCTGTTTTGGTGAGTAAAAAGTTTCACATGGGAATGATTCAAAAAGCTAACGTGAAAGAGCTAAGAAGAAGAGGTGAGAAGGGCTGCCAAACACACACATGCAGAGGCAGAACAAAGAAGAATCAGCTCCACGTAGAAAAGTTAGCACACTCGAGCAAATGGGGATGAAGAAAACACAAAAGCACAAGAGGCAGCCATCTTGAACACGTGAGAAGCATCAAAAGAGATCTTAGGCTGAAGTTTAAATGAAGATAAAATAGATGAAGAAGGCAAAGCTACTGTTTTGGCGTGCAAAACGTGTGAAGAAAAATACTTCAAAGAAGCCTCTGTTTTGGAGAGCTGTATGAAGAGAACATACTTGAGCAGAATAGCCATGAATAACATGCAAAAGCTAAGTAGAAGATGTGGAAGAACAGCGTAGGATACGTGACGTGGGAAAGCTACAGAATAAACGAAAAGGAAGCAGCCTCTGTTTGAGAAACATGAATGAGCAGAAGAAGCTATACATGCATGCATAAATGAAGAACAGCTCATGTGAACTCACACTCATGCAGAAATAGAAGAGGACCACGTGACAGAGGAGAGGGAGCTGCATAATGAGGAAGCTACGGGCATTTGGAATGGGGCAATGGCTGAGCACGTGGAATCAATAAAGAATTCACGTGAGAATGAAGGAAAGGGAGCACGTGAATAATCCATTCATTCCATTCGCACAATCAGATTCATTCACGCCTCCATATTTTTGGAAACCTTCGTCCATATATTCCATTGATCCATTCCATACAAGGCGACACCCCCATTCAGTCATTCACCTAATTCCATACGCCGTATCCATCGACTCGACCCCTTCGTCCAACAATTCCACCACGCCATCTCCTCCATTCCATCTTCCATCCATCCACCATTCAATGAAGCTCTAACCCATCTTGAGGCTAGCAAGGAAGAAGACCTTGGTGCAAGCTTGAATCCATGGAGAAAAATTCAGAATTTTGGCTAAGACTTCTCTATTTTCCTACACTTTTTCTCTTTCATATATTATCTTGGTTAAGTTATATTTGATAGGAAATTTATGTAATTGTAATTAGTGGCTGGTTAGACACTAATTAGGGAACTTTTTGTTGATTAATTGATTGTATTAGATACTGATTTTTCATTATTCTCTAATTTTCCATGTGTGCCTCGAAGGTGTTCGATGAAATACATGAATGAAATTATGTGCTTGAATGTTTAATTTGAGGATTTCTTAATGTTTAGTTAGTTAATTAAACATTTTAGGATGATGATTCAGAGGCTAATTAATCAGTTAATCAATCAAATTGGGTGCTCATTGATCTTAAAGACAAGATTTAACAATTTAATGCGGGATTGAGGTCTCAATTCAACGTTTGATTATTAATTTCTTGATTCTTGCATGGTAACTCAAGATAATTTGTTATGAACACAATTAGGAACTCTTAGGCCAGAATCAATTACAATTAGATTAGGATAAGGATAGTGGATACCAAGGGACGAATCCAAAGCTAGTCACAAGTCCATCTTTCACCCATAATTCATATAATTAGGTAGCAATTAGGAATTTTAATTCAATTTTGTTTTAGGTTAGTTTAATTCAACCAAAAACCACCCAAAATTTAGATAGCTTTAGGATCCTTTAACATTTAGAAACCCAATCAAATATTGAACTCCAATTCCAAGGGAGATGACCTAGGTTGTGCCATTAGCTACATATTTTATCAACCTAGTTTTATTTTGAGGGTTACGCGACGAGCCACTCAATGGTGATGGAGGAGAAGATGAGCAAGGATGGATGATGAATAAATCTATTCCTATATGTGGAGACAAAGGTATGTTTTTACCTCAAAAGACTTCCTCCTTCAATTACAACACCCTTTAGCTACCTCTTTCTTCCCCATGAGCTTCCTTCCTCCATACTTAAGCTTCTTCTTTTCTCCTTCTTAACCTCTCTCACTCTCTCAACAGTATATGTGTATATGTGTTTGTGTGTTGCAGAACATATAAGAAAAGGTGTAGTTATAAGGGTAAAAAGGTAGTGATTTGTCTAAGGCCTTTTGTCTCTCTCTCTCTCTCTCTCTTGATTTTTCTTTCATCTTTAGAAGGTCAAAGATTTTAGTAGATCCTATGGGCCCCATAAATCCTATTGTAAACTTCCATTGGTCTAGTACTATGGTTCAATATTTTGTTCCCCTTGATTCATTTCATTGTGTTGTGTTGTTTTAAGTAAGTTTCAGTGAAAAGTTTAACAAATTTCTCCTAATGAATATTAGAGTTTGGCCCCAAGTAAAATTGTATTTTTGTCGTACTAAAATTAGAACTTTATCCATGAACTTTTATTATTTACATTTATGTTCCTCATTTTTACCTACCATAGGTGTTTAGCTTATTGATTTGAGGATTTAAAACCATCTTTGATTTATCCATAATCTTTTTTATATTTATAAGTGTCTTGGTTATCCTAAAATTGTTTTCAAAATTCTCCCAAAATCCTTAAAATCAATAATTTGTCTCTATTGTGCTTGAGCTAGTGGACTAATAGAGAAACTAGTCAATTGTCAAGTTTTCTATGAATTAGAGTTACCTTCGACTTGCATCGGTCGACTAGTGGGTTGACTCAATTAACTGGGGTGTTGACCAGTTGACTTGTTCTTGATGCCGATCAACTCGTGAGACTTATTTCTTGTTTTGTCTTTTTTTTCTCTTTTCGATCAACTGTTGTTCTTGGGGCAGTTAATTGTTTGCCGCCATAATCAGTTTAAGTTATATTTTATTCAATTATTGTTATTCTTATTTATTATTATTTTTATGAAAAGAGGGATGTTACATTTTGCATATGCTTTTCTACATGTAAGATAAATATGACAAAGCCAACCCTATATTTGCAAGCTTTCATGGGTCATGTTTAGTGAAGCATTTTATTAATAAATTGGCTTTTGCTTATTCACATTGTTGAAACATTTTGGCCCCCTTTACACCACCATAAAAAATGTTTGGGCTGATAAGGATTTTCATCAAGAAAAATTTTGGCCCAAAACTAATTTTTCCAAAAGGGCTAACCTTCCAATTTAGAGTTTCACCAATAAAAACTTCTTGCCCAAAACTATTGTAAAACTATATTTTTTTCTTTTTACTTTGATATTTTAAAAATTCTTTGGCCAAAAAATATATTTTCCTATAAAAATATTGAGAAACCCTTTGGACCTTGTTTGATATTATTTTAAACTACATTTGACCCAAAAACACAAATATATTTTCCTTAAAACTTATTTTATACTATCAAGAATATTTGTGCTCAAATTTGATTTTCCAAAATATTTTTTATTGTTTGGCATAATTAAAACTCATTTGAAAATCATTTTAAGATTGTTTTATTGACAATGTTTCTGATTTTTTTTCTTTTTTAAGGTTTTTCAAGAGTTGAAGATCGTATACTCTTTTCAAGCTTGGAATCAACGTCTTAGCTTTCAAAGGATGAAGAAAGCGACTTAAAGGAGTTTCTCTAACTCATTTTTACTCTGTTATCTCTTATTTCATAATTCATTTCTGAGAAAATAATTTGTTGAATTTTATTGAAAATATTGTATTCAAAAATTTCTTTCTCATATTTATTGCTTGTTAAGAAATTATGGATTTTTGCATATACTGAATATGATTTTTAGAAATTCATTAAAAATATTTGGTAATTATTTTTATTGTGGTTTTTCTCTAATCATATCTTCTATATGTCTAGATTTGTAAAATAATTTTTTGTTACCATTAATCCCATTCATTTGAATTGTTTTTCATGTTCATTTCTTAGCATTGCTCCATTTTTCACAATTTCTCATGTGCTGTTTTTTTTTTGAATTTCTGGGAATCCATTTGAATGAAATTTTGTGTGATTCTAATGGCATTACTTTCCTTGACATGTCTAGTTTTCGAGAAAATTGTTTTTACATTATTTTGACCTTTAATGAATGTCTAATTCACTATTTAGTACAAGTTGCTCTGTGCCGTCAAGTGCTAGTTCTGCTAATTTTTACATTACTTTGTTGATCTTTACTTTTTTTTTCCCTTTTTAGGAGTAATGTTTAGTAGTGGAATTTTGCATGTCTTTTCTTGTGAAATTTTAGGGGTATTTCCTAGGTGATTTTCAATGTAATGGGAGAGAAGCATTTTGTGCTTTAATTGTATTGCTTATATGCTTAATAATCTTGTATCAATGATAAGCTTTCACTTTCTTGTTTCAGGACAGCAAAGGATAGTGATAAGCATGATTTTTATATATTTTATTTTTCTTATCTTAAGCATTTTAGTGTCCAAATATGACTTTAGGGGTTCAATTATATAAGATTTTATTCTAATAGCCATTTATGCACTCAAGGAATTTATTTACAAAATTCTTGAACTTTATTGCATAATTTTCTTTTAATTAATTTTGTGAATTTTTTCCTACTTAATTTTTCTTATTTTTGTGTGCAGAATTTCAATGGGCAATTTAAGCTTGAATGGTAAATTGATTTGGAGAAGGGATGAGCTTCAAACACCATGCAATTCTATTGTGGAGGAAAACGTAAGAGATAACAAGAGACTCACATGCAGAATAGAGAAGAAGCTGAGCTGACGAGGAGCTTGGATAAGCAGAAAACATGAAGAATCAATAAGTGAAGCCACACTCATATGCACATGCAAGCTCGTGACTCATTAAAAGGAAAGTCTAGGCTAAATGAAAAGAAGAAGCCACACGAGTTGCACGAAGAAGAAGCCACGTTCTGGTGCCTTGAGTGGGACAGAAGAACAGTGCATGAAGAGGAAGCTGTGGAGATTAACGTGATCGAAAGGATTAACTCCAACAGCTCCAGGATCATTCACACTCCATTCACGTTGCAGTATACATCCATTATCCATGCCGACCACATGAGCAAGAAGTGGAAGAAGCAGAGAGCAAAATGCGATGAAGAAAACAGAGGAGCACCACCATGTCTTGAAGTAGAGAAAGCCTGCTGAATGTGTGAAGAGAAGGAACAAATGGGCTGAAGGAGGCATTAAGAAGCACACTCGAACAGAAGTGAAGCAACATGAGTTAAATGAGCTGAAGTTTAAATGAAGGAGCTGACATGCATGGAAATCACATGAAAAACACGAGCTGGAGGCAAAGAATAATGCGGACTGGTTGGAATAACGTGAGAAACAAAGTGAGGTCGAGCTTTGGTGGATGAATCAAGGAGAAGAAGAAAACACGAGTTAAAGGAAGGACTATGAAGCCACGTAAAGAAGAAGCATGTGCTGGGAGCCAACAGTGAGAAAAATGACGTGAGAAAAGAGCTTGTGCTGGAATTCACGTGGAATATGATAAAATAAAATGAAGTGGGGCCCACACTCATACATAATAGAAGAAATATACACAGACAGCACGCACAAAGCTAACGTGTAGAGAGGAAGAAAGGGGAGCATGTGAAAAATAAACAAGGCACGTGAGGGAGATTAAAAATTGCACTCGTGGCAACATCAGGGAGGAGGCATTCACGATACACACACCATTCCATTCATTTGAATAAATCCATGCAGACGCTACATTCATCCATCACGCCATCCATTCGCAATTCATCGTATTCGTTCACGCCCTTCGTCCAGCAGCCATCCACCACGCCATTCCATTCATTTCATTTGTCCATCTCCATCTCACCATCACCATGAAGCATTAATCTCTCCCTTGTGGCTAGCTAAGATGAGGCTCTTGGAGAAGCTTGAATCCATTAATTAGAAAGGGATTTTTTACTAAGATACTCATCTTTTTTTACACTTTTCTCTTTCTTGTATTTTCTTGGTTAAGATTGTATTAGATATTGGGAATTATGGGAGGCACACAACAGAAACGTTTAAAATTTTTTTATTCCAATTCCCACTAAGGATTCGCCAAAATCGCTTAAACCGAATAGGTTCAGAGAATTACCTTTTCTGTCGATTGAGTTTGTTGTTTTCTTCTGTTTGGATCACAGGAACTGACCGTAGATCAGCTCCCTCTACTGGTATCCACACGAATGGGGTTCAGCAACTCAAATGGTGTGCTAGCAGTCTGTCCGTACAATTCCATACGATGTCCATGCGGTGTCCCTCTCTGAGGATTTTGGAGTGTCCGTACAGTCCGTATGATTCTCTCTCTCTAAAGATTTTGGAGGCAACTCTAGCTCTAACTTCTGATATGGAAACCCCTATTTATAGACTAGAGTTTCAGATATATTTAATTAATCAAAATTAATTAAATATATCTATTAGTTTAAATTCATATCTATCTTATAGTTTAAATTTAAACTAACAGTATCTAGAGCTTAATTTAAATTATCTAATTAGTTTAAATTTAAATCTATTTGATAGAATCAAATTTAAATTATCTGATTAGTTTAAATTTAAATCTATCTGATAGAATTAAATTTAAATTATCTGATTAGTTTAAATTTAAATCTATCTGATAGAATCAAATTTAAATTATCTGATTAGTTTAAATTTAAATCTATCTAATAGAATCAAATTTAAATTAATTTATATATATATACATATACATATATATATATATATATAATATCAAATATAATATACATATATATATATAATATATTTCACATTT
Organism: Erythrophleum ivorense; assembly: GCA_026724425.1. NCBI lineage: Eukaryota > Viridiplantae > Streptophyta > Magnoliopsida > Fabales > Fabaceae > Erythrophleum > Erythrophleum ivorense. The sequence continues at coordinate 274,365 of JAIUCV010000042.1, forward strand.
AATTATTTATATTTATATATATATAAATAATTCCTCCATCCTAGATATTCATTGAATCTAGACACATTTCTGATTCAATGAATGTGGACATTTTAGCCCGAGTTGGTCCGTTCTTCTGTGCGACCCTGCAGGCCCATATGATGTTGGTAGTGGGCCAACTTCACTGTTTGACCCATAAATTACAAGCGGCCTCTAGCAAGACATTGTGACTACCCAAATCATATGGAATCGGTGATCCAATGTAACCTATCTTATAACCCTATCATATCCCTTTTGTCACACGATATCTAGATCGAGTATGAGGCATGGAAATGTCATCCTCAACTTACTCGATCATAACTTTCTCGATCTTCGAACAGACTGATATAAGATGGAACCCTTTCCATCTGAGCATGGCCATGCATTTCTCAATCACACTCATCGAGGGGCCCAGAGATATCTCTCTATTAATTAGAGGGACAAATTCCATCTTGAGCACTCATCTTCCTCTGTATGGATTCCATTATACCTGATCATAGTCTTTATAATTATCCGGTCAAAGGTGACATTAGACTATGCCAAAGTACAGTGTCCTTCATGTAGGAATTTATGGTGATCTCAGGTCCAAAGGATCAATGACATGGTTATATATGAGATAAAATTATGACTTAATCCATGTAGTTTATCTCATGATGGGTCTATCCAACGTTCTGTTCTCTAACACACGCCTATGATTTTGATTCATATCATCATACATGATTAACACTTAATTAATCAAAATCATACTAATCTTAATTCATCGTTGTTCCCACAAGGATGATTGATTAAGGATATTTTGGATAATTCAAAAAATGATTTATCCATGGATATTATTATATATAAACATGCAAATATTATAATAATGTAATAAAAAGAAAACTCTTATTTCGTAATAAAAACAATGTTCGCAATACAATGATTGGCCTAGGGCACAATCTCCAACATTAGATTGGAGATTTGTATTGTTTATAATTAGTGGCTGGTTAGACATTAATTAGGGGATTGTTTTTGTTGATTAATTGATTGAATCAAGTTTTGAATTGTTCATTTTTCTCTAATTTTCTATATATGTCATCAAGGTGTTTGATGAAATACATGTGAGAGGTTGAGTACTTGAATGTTTAATTTAAGGATTCTTAGGTGTTTGGTTGATTAATTAAACATCCTAGAGTGTTAATTCAGAGGCTAATTAATCAATTAATCATTTAATTCAAGTGTTCATTGATCCTAAAGGCAAGAATTAATGATTTGGTGTAAAATTGAGGTCTCAATTAACATCAAATTGCTAATTTCTTGAATCTTGCATGGTAATTCAAGATCATTCGCCAATGGACACAATTAGGGACTCTTAAGCCAGAATTAATCACAATTGAATTAGGATAAGGATAGTGGATACCAAGGGACGAATCCAAAGCTAGTCACAAGACCATCATTCACCCATAATTCATACAATTAGGTAGCAATTAGGAATTTTATTTCAATTTTATTTTAGATAGTTTAATTAGATCAAAAACCCCTCTTAATTAGATAGTTCTAGGATCTTTTAACACTTAGAAAGCCCAATTGAACATTAAACTCCATTTTCATTAGAGATGACCTAGGTTGTGCCACTAGCTACATATTTAGTTCAACCTAATTTTATTTTGAGAGTTGTGCAACAGACTCGTCAGATAGTCACAAGCTTGTTTTCTTTTGCAAAAGAAAAAGAACCAAGCATTGCACCATAAATGAGAATTTCTACACTCTTGATCTTTTTTTTTTTTGTAATTTTTCTTTGTAATTTTTGAGTGTGAATTCATTTTTAGGTTCAAGGGAGTAACCCTAAGTTTTTAATTTTTCTTGAGTTGTTGGAATTTAAAAATATAGAAATAATAATAATAAAATCAAAAATCAAACAAATCACTACATAGTTATTGTTTGGAATACTTATGCATTTACCACTAGATTGATGTAGCGATGTACCAAGGCATCACGTTGTTTAGTCATATCTAGTCTTAGGTAGTCTTGTTTCTAAAAATCTGTCTAAATACAATGATAATATCTTGAGAGACTTTGTAAGTTATTACACTCCAAGTATTATTATGCTTTAACTAAGATAACAGCCTAACTTACAGACTTTAAAAGGAGCATGCTTTTAGGATGGTTGTTATATGCTATTATTTGTTTTATTTAATTTTTTAGTAGTTTACAAAATATGCTATGGCTTTTGTTTGATGTTTGCCACATCTTTTTGGAGGGAGCCTTTTTACCCATTTTTGGTATTAATTGCAACATTGAAGATAATGTTCAATTTTAAGTTAAGGGTTTTATTTTTTTTTATTCAAATTTTGAGAAATTTAAAAATCTTTGTCAAATTTCATCAAGATACTCTTATGATGTCATTGAAAATTTTCTCCAATTTTTTTTCAAAATCTTCCTTATTTTGGTTTTTATTAGATAATTGTTTAGTTTAGTAGTTATACTTTTCTTTGGATTTTAATGATGAGATATAATTGTTGATTGATATATGTGGATATGAATTATATGTGAATGGCATTTGCCCACTAGTTAGATATTTAATGAATAGATTTTTTGAATCAATGAATCAATTGATGCAATTTGTCATGGATAGGATAAGTTCTAGTTTAACTTAGAGTATCTGATTAGTTTGTATGAGATTTTTGAGCCAAGACTCCCATAACTTGTTTGAATCTTCCTTAAGGTGAAATCCTAGTTCAAGTGATGCTCAAGGATATAATTTAGGCATTTTTTATTATTTTGAGCCACAAGAGCCTACTTTGTTTTAAGTGTATCACTAGTACCCCTTGTGCTTGATTTAAATATGTGCACTTTTTACATGTATAAATTTCTTTTCTAATTATCTATATATGATTTACCTAGCCCCCAAAAAAATTTGTTTAACCCTTTTCAAGAGGTATTATTGAGCATATACTTAGTTTTCTTGCTTTGAAAAGGCATTGAAGGGTGCATAAAGTGAACATGAGTGGTTTTATTGAAGATTAGTTTCATGAATGTAGGTGAGATCAATTGATGAGTTGATAGCTTTTGTTTTCTTTTTTGTGAAATATGTAATATTTGTTGAGAAAATAGCAAAATGCTATGTTGTAACATTATGCCCTTAGGTTTTCCCAAAGAAACTTGTCATATTTGATGATGAGAGAAGAAGATAGGAAAAAAAAAGGTGTAAAACACTTAACCCCAAGTGTGCATTAGATCAAATATCTAAGTTTGGGGGTGTATAAAATAGGAATATATATATATCACAACAATGAAGAACTTAGAAGCTGTTCAATTGTTAATCAGGGTTAAGAATAAAAGAAATGCATTTGAGGGTGAAGAGTATAAAAAAGAAGAGTGAGTGAGTAAGAGAAAGTTCTTTCTTCTTATATGCTAAATGTACTCTTTTGAACTTGCACATTATTTCTCATATCATTTGTTTGTGAAATGGCCCCATTACAAGCTTACAAAGACCTATTGATCTTTGAGTATTATGAGATATACATTAGTGTATAAGTGGATGAAAAACAAGTATATGAAGATCTTAGGGGATAGATGATTATATGAATTAATAAGCATATTCTCCCTTAAGGCTTAAATCTAGATTATTGCATAGTGAACACACACACACATTCATGAGTTGAAAACCTCTTAGGCAAACTTTTGACTAAGAAGCTTATGATCAATCATCATCCTTCTTGTATTGCACATTGATTCATACAACTCATATTGAATCATGAGTCTAAAATTTCCAAAGATGTATGGCTACTTATTTAGATGATTAATGTTTTTAAGATTATTAATTATTTTTTAGGTACAAATAAAAAGCTTAGTTTGGAGATGTGATAAGTCACAAATTTATACACTTTCATAGTCATATGTTATGGGACTTATCAACATTTTTCTAAGTATTTTTAGCTCTTTTACACCATTTAACATTAATTTGCCTCGTCGGTTCATCAGGTGCATTAGAGAGCTTATTGATAAAAATTCCCAATTTTAGGACTAAATTACAATATTTTATGAAAATTATCTTTTAATTGAAATTCTTTAAGAATGTGGCCAAGTTGTGAGTCATGCCTTATTATATCTCTCATCACATATTACAATTAGATGTCCATTTAGCCAAAAGTATGCATCACATAGTCATTTGTAGTAGAAACTCAATTACTAATAATATCAAATTAACTCTTGATGTACCCTAAAAAAAATAGTTTTCCATAATTTCAACTCACAAGTTCACATTCAAGTATTTGGTTCCAACTAATTTTACCTATTCATAGAGCTTAATCATATAAAAGAAGCCAATTGCTAACTTTAGCCATAAATCACATGATAAATCATAAATTTAAAAAATTCATAACTTGAGTTACACTACTCAAATTGAAGCAAATTAGTGTCATTTTAAAGTTTATGATATGAACTTTCTACTGTAAAAATTTTAAATCAAATTAAATCCATTGGCACCTCAAAACCTACAAAAACCAAAACTAGTACAAAATTAATAGTACCAACCATATCAGTATTTTAAGACCAACTTCAAAAATTTGGCAAATATTCTATAAAGCTCAAAAAGTTGCAAAATATGGCTCTATAGAAATCTTTAAATGACACTTAGATGCTCACCAAAATTCAACTCCAAATTCGGTCATTAATGTAGTTGAGGGCAAAGGGACATTTTACTATGTAAATGGTCAAAATTTTGGTTCCAATGTGCATCAAATGGGTTCCATTATGCAACTCCTTGTCATAAGCAAATTTTAATTCATAAATGCATCAATTATGAATGGTTCATCACATAAATTTTCCTTACACCTTCAAATCACTATCCTCCTTGCAAATAGATATGTAAACTCAATGGGTTTCAATGTGCAAAGTTTATGCTTCAAGGTCTTCTACATTCATCCATTCGTCATACAATTATGATCTACCACCTTTACACATGTTGCCATTACATTATATCAAAATATAAATTTACATAATCATATGTATAGCATCAAATCCTAGGCTAATTTCTTGAAATATTAGACTTTTCTACGTCATTGTCCCTTCTCTTTCTTCACTTTGCATTTCACCTGGCCATGGTTAGTGGAAGTAGGGAAATATGATATTTAAATAATCCCAATAGCTAAACTAACATTCAAACACACATATGGTTCACTTGGGTACATGGAAGCTAGCATGCATGTTATGCGATTATAGCCAATCACAATACAAGAGAGCAAATCCATACTTTAAGGGCTTCCTTGGCTTAAGAAAAAGCAAATCCATGCTTCAAAGGGACCTTTGGCCTAAGGTAGAACAAATCCATGCTCACTAGCCTCATCCAACATTAGAGCTACCCTCTCACAAATCCAAGTAGGTCTCATGCAATTGCACAGTCTACTCAAACAATCAATAAGCCAAACAATTGTAAACAATAGATATAAATAACAAAAGGCTCAAGCAAACCAACATACATATAAGAATAAAGGAAAAACTGCTTTATCAAATTAAATCCAAGCTAATTCCCCTTGTTCTCCTTCCATTGGTTCCATGACCTCACAGGCATACCTTGGTATAAGCCCACTTGCTTAGCCTAGGCACATCAATTAAGATGCAAAACAACCAATTAGGACATATCCAATCGTATTCTATTAATATACATGCATATTAGGAATTTGAAGTATGGTTTTGATTACTTTAAATATCCCAAAGTGCCTTATCTCATTTGCTATATTTCATATAGCAATTCCATCATTTATCTATTTCATTCTTACTTATTTTTTAGCTGAAACAAGTATAAAAGCTTAACTACATCACTCATTCTACTTGCCTTTCATTTAGGCGTCATTATGCCTTATGACTCCTTAGTGAATTCTCTCACTTCCTTTACTTTCCATTCTTAATTTTAGGCTATTTTCAACTTGCCTAACTTAGAGAAATTCATCTAGGGCTTATGGAATTAGGCTAGGGTCTATTGTGATGACTCTAATTTCTAATAATTGTAATTAAAGTTAAATACGTGATTAATAATCATAAATTGGGGTTACAAGACACTACGACTAATTACATCCAGAAAAATATAGGAAAATTTGAACCTTAATGTTATTAGAGTCATAAACCATATAATTACAAGTACTCACGTACATCAAGGAAACAAACATTCATTTATAAGCCTTTGATTCTATTACCTATCAATTCCAACTCACAAGAATCTTCTACCAATGTCTCTAAGTCATCCCTTGAGATTAGCATCTAAAAAACCAAGATTTCCTGGTTAATATAAGGGTTTCAGGACGTTCGTTGCGGCTAAATTACACTTAGCCACGCCCAATTACTTTCGACTTCATCCCTTACATCGTCACTAATTCCGCCGCGGCTTGGACCTTCACCGCAGCTAACCTTTATGGCACTGCGGCGAGGAAGCCTCCTGGAACTTACCTCGCTCACCTCTCACTATTGGCCGTGACTAATTCCTCTCTGGAACACCTAGGACATTTTTACAAAAGTTCACTGCGACTAATTCCCCCTTTTGCTTGGCGAATTTCCTTCTGGATGACTCTCAATTTAGCCTTTCATATTTTGTCGTAGCGAATTACTCTCTGGACTTCCCCTTGGGCTACTTTGCCTCTATTGGCTACGGCTAATTATATTTTGGTCGCGACGAAATGCCTTATGATCCTACAACTCTTAACACCATGTCTCATACCCTCCACTTTCTATCTAAGGACTCTCTAGGGCCACTCTCCCACTTGTTATGAGATTTTAATAGCATTTATCTAGCTGATTTACCCTAGCCATTGTATCATTACCCATCTATCATTTAAATATGGATTTTCCTACTCATCCATGGGTTTTAGGTCAGCAAATTTATAAATTTTCTACAATGGTCATTCAATCATACTTTCATTGGATATTTCATGCATCGCCAATTCAGGTCTACAATCAATATATCATAAGATTTCATTACTCAAATAGTCAATTATATCATAGGTTCACAAGCCATAAATAGTGTTAAAGCTCATACATTCATCAACAACTAATATGAAGCCTATTTCTCATTGGTTACATTCTATGTTATCAAAATACAAACTCCTACACTTAGTAATATAGATACATGATGATGTTATACAAAGGTTAACAAAATTAGCATCTACTCTATTCCACTCAGACCAAGTGTAGCTCCCCACACCAGGCCTTAGTTCATGGATGTTCATCCACTTGCTTGCCTTTATCCTTACCCGAAGAACCTTCACTTGAAATGTTTAATCCCATAAAATGGGGTGAGATGCAAATCTCAGTAACCAAGACAAATTCCATCATATATTCCAATTTAATTAACATATAAGCATGATTTCACATAAGCATCAGAAAACATACCACTCATATCAGTAAATGAAACAATTAGGCTATCATGATTACTATTCCATACTAGTAATCATATTTCCACATGTTAAAGACCAATAACATCAAGAGAGGCCTGTCCACGTCACTTACTCCCTATTGAGCACAACTAGGGCTCAGTGCGTCTAGGGTTTAATCATAACCCGGTATCCATCGAAGCACATGCATGGGTGGCAGCCCACCACAGCTCCACCATGGACTCACAAGGTCCAATCACAATACAATAGATAGCCAACCAATTCATTCAGCATTTCAAATCATTCATGTACAACAAATATGAAATTAAAATAGATATATGCATGGAATTAATATAGTCTCGATTACCTCACCTGTAGACAATTTACAAAAGCCACCAATGGTACAAAAATCTCCCCAGCCACTACAAATTTCCAAAATTCAGAATGGAGGTGTCCTCTACTAGAAACTTCAATATATCACCCTAAATCTTAAGCAAATTCATGAAAAATTAATACCCATACTATATGTCACACCTACACTTTACATACACTATAACTTACCATATGAAGGGATCTTATACTACTAACAGAAGACCCTGTTGACAAGGTCATACGTTTTACAAGGCGAAATCCAAGATCCTGTCGACAAGGTCTTTAATTTCCTTAGTGTGGAGTCTAAAATCCTGTCAACAAGATCCTAGACCTAAAAAGATAATTGTCATACCTAGACAACCTTCATCATTTTCACAAGAAAACCATAAGTTGATGATGCTAATGTGCTAGAACTAATCCCATGGTTAAAATCAATTTCATGTAATGCAAACATAGGAGTTTACTTGTACCGGGAGTTCGGTAGCCCTAATAAACATCACAGTTAACTTACGGTAGATATCTCATGTATGATATTTATACAAATCAAAAGAGACATTAATACTACAATGTTACATCCTCACTGGAATCAAACTTTACATTCAACCCTTGTTCAAAGGATTCACAAGACCAATTACAGACAATATGTAATCTATTGGTCAATTTGTTCATTCTCTATTTGTCTGGCTCCATTTGTAGCATAGTTAATACCTGTAAAATAGTCAATTTGTAGTGAGATAAAATCTCAGTAGCTAACAATGTACTCAAGAAACATATAAATATAGCACGGATTACTATCCAGGATACATTCGATGCATACTTCGGTGTCGGAGCATGTAATATCTAGGTAGCAGCATGTTCTCATTCGTTAGGCTACGTAGCAGCATTTTCTTATCGTTAGGCTACGTAGCAGCACATTCTCATTCGTTAGGCTATGTAGCAGCATTTTCTTATCTTTAGGCTACATAGCAGCACATTCTCATTTGTTAGGCTACATAGCAGCATTTTCTTATCGTTAGGCTACGTAGCAGCATATTTTTATTCATTACCTTGCTTCGGTTATTGGCCAATAACAGCAATCTGGTACTCATAAAGAGTCATATTAGTCGATATACATGCAACCAAACACAGCATAGGGACTTCGGGATTTCATCCAGTGCATTAACATAAATAACAAAGTGAGTACAGTGTTAACTACCTGTTTCGTCACTGTCGTTTGTCACGTTATTCCTTAGCCCTGGTTGTCCCAATGGCCTTCCTAAATTTCAATCATGCATTATACTAATTAAGAATGAGTCATGGTTAATATTTACATTGCAATTAAATTACTAATCCCCCCATACGAAATTCCTAAATCCCTTTTGCTAATTAATTATTGGAATTCCTAATTGTAAACAATCATATCTTCATTTTCTTTTCCTTCTCATAATTAGTTACTGTCTAAGTTATCCATGTGTGATCCAGTGCTATAAAACTAAGTTCTTAGCCCTTATTTTCAAGTTGGATTCTTACATTTTCCATGCAAAGTCACACTACACAGCAAAAGAATGAAAACTACCACAGTCTCAATTGAACTACATTTTCGGACCTGTTTTTGTGAAATTTCTTTCCTCCACTAAATGACCTCCAAAAATCATAAAAATTGGCAGAGTGACCCCTAATTATGTTAATTATAAGCCACAGAAACAGTTTTCAAGGATTCCTAGGGATAGCCCCTAAACTCCTACTGTTTTGGTCACTACCTCAGTTGAGCTCGCTGTACACTGCCCTTGCTGTTTCTGGCTTTGTTATCCTACCAAATGAACCCAGAAAACTCTAAGACTTTGTAAACCTGAAGTGATACGTCTTAGCTACCTCCCCACAAATTTTCATGCACTAATTCCTTTGTTTACCCATCTAACAAAATTCTTTATGAAATCAGCCCCAGGCTGTTCCGTACAGAAGCTAAATTGAATTAGTGGGTTGTTTCTCTGATTTACCTTGTTCCAAAAATTCTAAAATTTTCCAGATTTCAAGTATAAGGGATGGACAACCTGTTATAAAAATTTTGGCTTCAAAATCCTTTTCCAAATAATTCTACAAGGCCAAAACATCCCAGTCCAGAACAAGGGAGCAACTTGAAGCTTACCTCTTTTTGGAGTCCTTGTACTTCGGTTTTTCCTTCTCTTCTCTCCTCTCCTATGGCTGTCCGAAATTTCTTCCTTCCTTCCACTACTTCCTTCCTCCTAAAATGAGTTAGAGTGAAGGGTAATTAATGCAATGGACAGCTCCTGCTTTCCACCGCTATTAGGTGGCATGAAGGCAGATTACAATTTCATGAATCAGTGCAGGTGGCTAGGTGGCAGCAGAGGTGTCTTACTCTCATTTAATCTATATATATTAAAACCACTACTTAGCTCCTGCTGTCAAACCAAATACGGCATTAGCAAATCATAATTTAATATACATATATATGAAAGTGGGTGGAGCAAGCATGAGGTGTCTTCATCTTAGATTACTCAAGCCATTCATTACATGCAACCTTCCTTCTTAGCTCCACCACGGCTGAATATATTTCCTTAATGCAATCAAACATCATCTACCACATATACTCACACACCTTACACATGGAAGCACGAGGTGGCATTTGGTAAATTCCCACATCCAAGGAAGAAGCAAGCTGTGGTCAATTTGTATATATATATATATTTACATCACTTCCATCTAATACATACATTGTGTATGAAGCCTAATCCTCATAACTAAACATAATGCCAAGTGACCAAGTGAATGCTTATGCTCTTGTGTGGTGATGGTGCCAAATGGGTGTAATTAAAATAATTAAAATCCCTTCTTTCCATACTATTTAATTGAGTGGACTAATATGGGTTATGCTATCAATTACATGAAGTTCAGAATGTGACACTATAATACAATCATTGGGGTCTCAAACCAGTAGAAATACCTTAAAAAGAAGAGTTTATACTCACCTAATGTCAGCCCTAGCCTCAACCTATAAAATTTCACCAAGAAAATCCCAAACAACCACATTTTAGATTTTAGGTATGGTGAAAACACTCCAAATGAAAAACTAATCAGGCCAAAATGAAGAGAAAGAGAAGGGGATTAAGTTATATAACTATTACTTTGGCTGAATCTTGCTCTAAAAGTGGGAAATGATGGATTTCTTGCCCCAAACCCTAGCCTCCCTTCAAACCTCCGAATTTCTCCTTTGTATTTCAGCAAAATGGGGAAGGGACTGAAGTGTTTAGGATTTTAGTTAGGTCAAATATAGGTTATGGGCTGCTCCAAAGATCTAACTCCAAATGGGCTTCAGATTTAAGCTTTGTTGGGCCAGCTCTTATGCATTGGGCTGTTGAATTTTAATCAAGTTTGGGCCAAGTTTGAAGAACTCAATTGATTTGAGTTTGCACAAAGGTTGTTGGGCCAATTATAAAGCCTATAAAAGGTGGATCTTGGTCCTCTATTACATTGAATTAGATTGGGCCTGCACCTAACTCATTGGGCCTCTATTAGCCTCTTATCATGATCTCCTACATTAATTTGGGCCTAGATGAAGTTTCTATTCTAATTAAATCTCAAACTCAAATTAATAATTTATCTCTCTAAAATTTTTATTCACTTAACTTACTCGATTATTCCATATTAATTATTCTTAATTATCCCAAATCCATGATTAACACCTTAATTAATTTTAGGGTGTTACATCTACTTTCCATTCATAAGGTAAATTAGGGTTCATATGGAACTATGGTTTTAAAATCATCATATCTCATTCTTTTTCTCAAACTAATAGTTCATTTAGCATTTATATCACTCACTTAAACCTCTTAAATCATTAAACTAAATTAAAAGCTTTCTTAGGCACCACTTCTCTACCTTGGCTAAGAGCTTCCCTTTTAAGTCCAATCTTGAGATCTTGTTTATTTAAAAAGGAATTTAAGGTCGTCATGGTATCCATAATTCATTTCCAATTCAATTACAGTATTATAAGGATCAACTAATTCTCTTTAGGCTTCAAGGCTAAACATAAACTTTACGAAAAGCCAACATGCATTTTTCTTGGTTTTTAAGTTAATCCCTTAACGTATTCTTATTCCTTACTCTTCTATACTATTAATTGCATTAAGTTTTTATCAAACACACATACCCTTCCTCACTTTCTCTCTTGGTTGAAAATGCATAGGTCTAGGGTTTCAAGAATAGAAAATTTTCATAGTTTAAATTATACCTTATTTTGATAAGTTGTTGGTGAAAATTCCTTTGGTATGATTTATTTCCTCAAATAAGCTCTTTTACTTAAGATGATAGCCATAAACTTCACCCTTTTTAAAAGCCAAACACACCATGAGAGAGAGTATGAAAAGTAGAGAGAGTTCTATAACTAAAGTATAGCAAAATTTGCCACTTTTCCTTACCTTTCTTAGCCTTGTTTTCCTTCCTTCTCCTTCCTTTCTAATGCCACCTAGGAACTTCTTAGACTTTCCAAAGGTTAGTCTTAAAGTGAGGAAGAAGGAAAGGGTGTAATATATATAAAAGCTAGGGTTTATAATTTTTCATAAATAACCATTTTGCCTTTACACTTTATTTCCTTCATTTGAACTCATTTTTTAGTCTTTTTAGAAACTGATTGCTCCGTACTAATTTTAAACTCTCTTCTTTATTAAAAATATTTACTTAATGATTCCAATAAGTTAAAATAGTCTAGAATGGTCTAGACTAAAATCTTATCACTGGGAATCTTACATTGTACAATGTTGAGCTCTAATTGAACCAACCCGTTTAGGTTAATTTGCTAACCATATTTCAAAACATTATAATGAGGGATATACATTTCTCAAGTCATTTCTTATGTTCTTTATATCCTTCACTTTTTCCCTAGTTAGGCCCAAACTAGCTCTTTTAGTCTTGACTAGTTTGTTCTCCCTATGAACCCCTTTTTAATTATCTCTATTCATTATTTAGGGTCTACATTAGTCTACAAAACATAGGATATTACATTGTGAATCCATGAAGCCATAGTCTTTTTTTTTGTAATTAGGATTAATTTTTAGTATTTTACCTGTGTTTAATCATTTTTAATTTCTCATTTAGTTTTATTTTCTTGAATTATAAGACTTAATTGGAAATACATAAAGGTTCAAACTCTGGAAGTGGAGAATCACAAAGCTCAAGGATTTGATTGTAAAAATTTTTATGGAGTAGCAAAACATGTTGTTCATTTTGACAAGTGATATAGTTAGTCGTGACGAGTAGAAAGTTCAATCATGCACCAAGCCACCACCTATTGCAATTTTTTTCTGTTTAGTTAGGATGAATAGGAGTTACAAAATTTTTACAAAATTCACTTCCATAGTGTGAAGTTAGAAAGTCTTTTTGGAGATTTAGCTTCTTGAGCTAGTTTTCTCTTATTGGAGAGTTAAGGTTTCTCAAGAAAAAAGAAAGGATCCTTGAAAATTTTATAGGTTTTCCTGCATCTACTAAGGTTAGTATGGAATTCATGTGATTAATTTCTATAATTCTTAGGGAAATCATGCTATTCCTTTTCTCTCTCTAAATTTTCTTTTGTGATATGTATTTTCACTTTTCTTACTTTAATTTCATGCTTAAATGGTCTAAATACTATTTCCATCTCTAATTTGATGATGAATTATTGTTATTAATAACTATTTAGAGTAATTACATTTATTTCATCATTGATCTTCTTTTTAACCAATGCAATTCTATTAAACTTTGATTCCTTGCCTACTTCATTGAGGTTTAGGATGACTAGTGTAACACCATATTTACTAAGCTCATCTTACCTCATTCCTAACTTCCCTTCCTTGGATCATACAAGTTTGCCAAGGGAAAAGTACTAAAAATATTCATTAAATTACGTTACGTCATGGGTAAATTTTTCATTTGGTGTTTCGTGGGCCATATGGACCCATCCTTATTATTCTTACATTTAAGTACACAAATACAACCCATAAGCATCCCAAGAAGTGGCCTAGAATTCGTGCAAGGGGATGGAATACATGAAATGTAGTGGTGCAGCCTCAACCAGAAAGTCTAGCATATTGACATGAATTTTGAAAAATCATAACTAATTCTAGAAAAATCAAAATCATGCATACTTTACCATTCTAGAAAGCTACCGATGTCTACTTTATGCTAAAAATAAATCTAGGCCACAAAAAGGTTTCTAGCCATAGAAAATAGGTAGAATAGTACCAGAAGTCGACTGTCATTACTAGTACTATCCTCCAACTTCAAAAATTCATATCTCCCTGTTCAGAGATCCAATTGGGGTGATCTTGGTGGACATGGAAATCTTATCATATCTAGTTTATTACTGTAAAATTTCATGAGCATTGGACATCATTTGTCTCACAAATGACACAACCAAATTTTCTGACCATATGAATAGTGTCTGCATCAGTTCAACAAAAAAATGCCAAATTTAGAAATTCATAATTAATTCCATAGAGCTCTAAATAATCTAGTCTTTGGCTTCCCCAAAAACTCTAGATAAGATCTATATGTGTGCCAAATTTCATGGGCAAAGTCGTTCATTTAGTCAGATCTTGACATTAAGTTGCAAAATGGTTCATTTTGTGTCATATAAGGGGTCCCAAATGATCCAGTTTGAGTTCTAAGGCAACCATGACTACTTGAGCACATGGAAATACATCAAAATGACCTTCTAAGCTCGTCTCAAAGGTGCATAACCTAGAAATTGAAAACTCACTCTCTCACCCTATGCCATACACAAGATTTCACATGCTTCATGTAACACCATACTTTTAAGACTCAATTCATACAATTCTCATGCCTTATTTCATGCTTGTTCTATAGGAGGCAACATAATATCATTCATTTTCATGATAAGTTACGTTTCTCTATGGGTAAAAATTTTCTTTTGGAGTCCCGTGGGTTATATGGACTTATGTATCATATTCTCATATTTAAATACATAGATACAAGCCATTTCCATCATCAAAATTTTCCTAGAGGTCATGCAAAGCAAGGGGAAGCATGAAATCTCATGGAGTAATTTCGGATTGAATTTTGGCTTTTTTGTCATAAACTTTGAAAAATCATAACTAATTCTAAAAAAATCAAAATCATGCATTCTTGGCCATAATGGAAAGATACACATGTCTAATTTATGTTAAAAATATATGGATACCATGAAACACAACACAAAAGACGTTTGACATTTGAAATGGTCCAGAGGTCTAGCTATCTACTAGTGCTATCACAAAATTCTACAGCAAACTTCAAAAATGTCCAATTAATTTCATAAAAATCCAATCCATGCAAATGATACAAATCTAGAAAGCTACAGATGTTAGCTAGAGGGAAAAAATAACTCTAGACCATTTCAGGCATGTCCAGATCTTGAAACCTAATCAAACAGTACCTGAAATCAGTTGGGGCACCTGGTACTGGACAGAATCTTTAAAAATTCATATCTCTCTCTCCAAACCTCCATATGAGGTGTTTATAATTGGCACAAGTCACTGGGAATATCTAGTTTCTTCATATAAAATTTTGTGGCAATTGGACATCATTTGAGCCCTATGTGATAGAAATCATTTTCAAACCAAGTGAACAGTGTGCATCATACCAAAATCAGAATTTTTGCTAGCTTTGAAAATTCATCAAATATTCTCTAGACCTCTGAAAATTCTATTCTTTATCTTTCCAAAAATCTCTCAACAAGCTCTAATTACAGGCCAAATCTTAGATCAAGAAGAGCTCATTTGGATAAAAAGTGTTATAGGGTTCCATTATGGTCAATTTTGGCTCCATATAGGATACCAAAGTGTCCAAATGGCATTCCTTGGAGTTTGGCACCTCTTGGGCAAGTCTAAAAGCATGATTATGACTTGTCTAAGCTGCCCAAATGGTCCCAAAACTCATGCATCTCATTTTGGTCATTCTACTTCCATTTATGCATGTATTTCCATTATGCTAGTTTACCATTACATGTCTAAATTGTACATTCTCATGAATATGACCTTAGCTCTCATTTATACATAACATATCAATATAATTACACATGCTCATATGGTTACATCACCATTTCATCAAGGGATTACATCATATGCCATGTGTATGGCTAAAAAGGAAGTAAAACTAAGCATATTCATATACTTTGATGTCAATCTTTTTCTTCTAGGCTTGGTGGGCTCCATTACCTTGCTCAATTATTTCACCTAGCATGTTAAGACATTGGAGAGGAGAGGATGAGATTCAAAGAATCCTAATAGCTCATCTCCCTTTCAATCACACATAAAGTATGCAAACAAGCCTTAAAAATGCATGCATGGACATATTAACATGTGTAAGCATTTAAGAAACATTCTTGGCATTTGATCAAGTCATACATAGCATGTATAGGCTTCCCAAGTAAGTGGATTAGCCTCACCCCATTCACTTGTGGATTTTGGACTTGCCTCACCCATTTCTTTAAGAGGTTTTTTGACTCAACCTTACTCTTGGAAGTCAACCTCACTTTTGGGAGACTCTTTACTTGTCTCAACCAATCTTAAGGGTTCTTGGTTCATCCTCACCATGGCTAAGGGTTCTTGACTTCACCATACTCAAGTAAACCAAAGCAAGCATCATAAACATCATTTAAAAACATAATGTATCATCATGGTACCATAGCATATGAAATCATAGTAGAATACTTTTCATGGCTTAAAATATATATACACACATCCAAAGACAATGTAAGAACACATTCATACATGAGAGAATGTGAAGAGAGCTACCTTGCTTGTATTCACACACATTTTTCTTGAGTCTTGAATCCTCTTCCTTGACCTCACACACCCAAGAAGGTAGAGATCACTTTTCTTGGCCTAGACACGTTATATGAAAGTTAATTATACTCTTGAATCAAATTCTAAGGCCACATAATCACTAGAAAAGCTAGGTGACTCATAAGGCTCTTTTAAGGTTCAATAATGCACTTAATGAAGCAACCTTTGGGAAACATCATCTTGGCTCCATTCTCTCCATCTATTTATGATTCTTGACTCCATTTAAACCTCTTGGAGTAATCATACAATCAATTCTATGAGCCTAGCTAGGTGTTGCTTCTTTAAGCCATATTATGGAACATATAAGGCTATCTCACTATTTATGGTTTCTAAAGTCTTTTCAAGGCTTCCTCTTATATTCTCCCATTACACATGATGCAAAACTAAGCTTAGAAGGAATTAAAACACGCCCTAGATGCATGAACTCTTCTTGGTCGAAGCTATCCTTCCATATGGCACCAATGGAGTTGTTTTAATTTCTTTGATGGGAGAAGTATGTGGAAGGCTCTCTTGGTGTCTTAGGAACTCATATATACTCCTAGATGACTTTAATTACTACTAGGAAGTTTCATCTTAGCCTAGCTGCAACCAAATCCCTAAATTTCATAACTTGCATTCTAAAGCTTCCTTTTCAATTCTAGTTGTATATTCTTAATCCTCACTCTCCATAACCTTTGGTTCCATTAAGAACCCATAACAAAAAACTTTCCTCCTCATTTTGTCTCTCCATGCCGAAGCTTAAATAGCTTGGAAACACAAGATTTTGTAAGTATTTCAAGTAAAGTCTTACTTTAAAACGGAGCTCTCTTCACATAGATTATTTTTCACAAATTGATTTCTTGAAAAGAGTTCCTTTTTGACTTGGGTTAGACCTGAATCTTCAAGTTTTCAAGAAAATAAAATCATCATTAGAGAGCTCTTAGAGAGAGGAACAACTTTCCTAACTGGCGCGGGATGAAACGTGGCCGTTTACTTACCTAAATAGAAACTTAAACTTCTTCTCTCTCTCCCCTCTTAATGTCATGCCATTGCTACCCATTTTTCTGCAAATGGACGTTTGGAGAAGGTGATGAGGTATAATCTTGCTTAAGAAGCCTCTTTTACAATTTTTCAAAATGACCATTTTGCCCATACACTCATATTTGCCCTGTTTATACTGATTGTAACTCCCTTTTGAGAACTTTCTTTTCCATCATAAAATTTAGGTTCCCAATTTAATAAAATGCCTTTGGAATCACTCGAATCAGAGCTAAAACCTTTCCGAACGAACTAGTCAAAATTTGGGTAAACCGATATTAGAAAATGTCCACTGGAGGGGCTTTAGCTGTCTCGAGGCTTCCCATGGTTTTCAGGGTCTCTAAGAGCCCTGGAGAACTTAAAAATTTCATTTAAAAAGCCTTCTTGTAAGAATTCCAAATTTTCTCAAAATGACAAAAATGCCCTTACGTTTTGTCACTCTTTTGTTACCTTTCATTTCTTCATTCTAGCTCAGTTTTTCTTTCTATTTGAGCCTGGAATTCTCATTTTTAGGAGTCTAGAATGCTTTCCAAAGTTAACTACATCATTTTGGGGGACTTCCTTTTGTATCCAATGAGTTTCGTTTGTTTACAGAGAAATCATACGTTATGTTTCTCATGTTTTCTCTCATTTTCAGAGAATCAAATGTTACAATTCACATTGCCATCCAAGGTTTAAAAACTACATTATCATTCATATGGCATCAAACCTCATGCATACATAAAATATATGAGTAAATACACATGTTCAAATGATTATACAACATTTCCATTATAGTATTACATCATATGCCATGTGTATAGCTACAAAAGGAGCAATTTTAGGCAATTCTTGACACTTTGATGTCAATCTCTTATCTCTTAACTCGGTGGCTTCCATTGTAATGTGCAGTTTTCGTTAAACGATGGAAACAGGCACGTTTTCAAAGCAAGTCCCCCGAAATGAATTAGTTAAGGTCCTAAAAAATTTGAGGAACATTCTAGACTCCTAAAAATGAGAATTGTAGCTCTCTCCACCTTCTCTCATGCATGGATGTGTGTTTAACTTGTTTTAGAATGTGAATATATGTGTTTTCAAGCTATAAAAAGTATGCTAGCATGCCTTTATATGCTATGATTCTTGATACCATGTTATGTTTCTAAATGAGTACATGATGTTTGTTTGAGTTTGCTTGAGTGTGGAGAGGCCAAGAACTCTTCCCTTTGGTGAGGATGAGCCAAGACCCCTTGAGCTTGGTTGAGACAAAGTAAAGAGTTTCCTAAAAGCAAAGTGAGCTCCCAAGAGTATGGTTGAGTCCAAAGTGTTTAAAGAATGGGCGAGGCAAGTCCAAAATCCATGAGGAGAAGTGTGAGGCCAATCTAAACACTTGGTAAACTCTTGAACGTCTTGTATGAGTGATTCACATGCCAATTTTGTGTTAAAAATGTCTATGATTTTCATTTTCTCCATCCATACATTTGTAAAGCTTGCTTTGCACATATTATGTATGATTGAATGGGAGATGAGCTATTGGGATTCTTTGAATCTCATCCCCTCCTTTGCAATGATCTAACATGCTAGGTGGACCAAGTAACCATGGTGAAGGGAGCCAACAACAATGAAGATGAAAGATTGACAAGCTTATGCTTTGTTTTGTCCATTTTGGAACCATAATAATGATTCATGATGTATATGATGTTGTAAATGTATTATGAACCCTGAGACATATATAAATATGCTATTATGTGATGTTTATAACTATGGATATGATGTATGAACTCTAGAATACAATTTGAGTTTGTAATGTCCAAATATGCAATATGGAAGTATGATGTAAATGTGCATAAATGTGGGTTGAATGGCCAAAATGAGATGCATGAGATTTGGGACCATTTAGGCAGCTCACACAAGTCTCAAATGTACTTTTAGACTTGCCCAAAAGGTGCCACAACCAAGGGAAGGCCATTTGGCAAATTTGGTACCTCATATAGAGCCAAATTTGACCATAATGGAACCCTATATCACTTTTTAGCCAAATGAGCTAGTCTTGATATGAGATTTGTCATGCAATTAGCTCTCATTGAGAGATTTCTGGGAAGCTAAAAATAATAATTTTCGGAGGTCTACAGAATATTTGATAATTTTTCAAAGTTGGCAATTTTCATGGTTTCTGGTTTGCTGCACTATTCATTTGGTACAAAATTGTTTTCTATAACAAAAAGCCTCAAATGATGTCCAATTACCATGAAATTTTATACAGAGAAACTAGATGATCATAGCAACTTGTGTCAACTAGAAGCACCTCATTTGGAGGTCTAGAGAGAGAGATATGAATTTTTGAAATTTCTTTCCAGTATCAGTAATTTTGCCCGACTAGAAGTACTATTCCATTAAATTTCAAGGTTTGGGCTTGATGAACTGATTTGGAGATATTTTTTCTCTCTAGTTAACATCCACAAATTTCCATATTGGTATCATTTTCATGAATTAGATTTTTTTGGAATTAATTGGATATTTTCAAAGTTTTCTACAGAATTCTGTGACAGTTCTAGAATTTAGTTGGACCTTTAGACCATTTTGGATGTCAAACGTTCTCTGTGATGAATGTTATGATCTAAGCATATTTTTAGTGTAAATTAGACATCCAAATATTTCCATAATGACCAAGATTGCATGATTTTGAATTTTCTAGATTTAGTTATGATTGTCCAAATTTGGGTCAGAAAATGGAGTAAATCTGGCCGAGAATGAACTTCAATATTCCATACTCTATTTAGGTTTCCATGAGTTATAGGCATGTTTTTATGATGCAAAGGATTTGTATTGATGCAATTAAATATAAGAAAGTATAGAATGAGCTCACACGGTCCATGTGATAATGAATGAAATTTTTAATCATGACGCAATGCAAGAAAGTGTATTATTTTTAATGGAATTTCTCACTTTCTTCTTACAATATATCACATGAACATGTAAATGATAATGGATATAAGCTAGAAATTATAGTGTTACATCCATCACCTTGTTCATTTGCTTCACCTACCATGTTAAGACATTGGAAAGGAAGGAATGAGATTCAAAGAATCCTAATAGCTCATCTCCCTTTCAATCACATATAAAGAATGCAATACAAGCCTTGAAAATACATGCATGGGCATAATGGAATGTGTAATCATTCAAGAAGCATTCTTAGTATTTGAACAAGTTACACAAAGCATACATAGGCTCGCCAAGTAAGTGGATTAGCCTTACCCATTCTCTTATGGATTTTGGACATGCCTCACCCAATTGCTCTAAGAGGTTTTGATTCAAACTCACTCTTGAGAGACTTTTTACTTTGTCTCAACCATTTCTAAGGGTTCTTGGCTCCACCACACTCAAGCAAATCCAAGCACGCATAGTAGGCATCATTTGAGAACATATTATAACATCATGGTACCATGGAACAAAAGCATATGTCAGAACACTTTTCATGACTTAAAACACACATACACACATTCAAAGACAAGTAAAGTACACATTCATGCATGAGAGAAAGTAGAGAGAGCTACCTTTGTCACACTTGCACACTTTTTCTCTTGGAATTATGCTCCCTTCCTTGAACACACACTCACAATGATGTAAAGCTTGTTTCTCTTGGCCTAAACACATCATATGGAAGCCAATTATACTCTTGAATCAAATTCTAAAGCCATGCATTCACTAGAAAAACTAGGTAGTTCATATGGCTCTTTTATGGTTCCATAATGCACTTAATGAAGCAACCTTAAGAAAACATCATCTTGGTTCCATTCTCTCCATCCATTTATGATTCTTGACTCCATTTAAACCTCTTGGAGTCATCACATAATCAAATCAAGGAGCCTAACTAGGTGTTTCTTCTTTAAGCCATAATATGGAACCTATGATACCATCTCACTATCCATGGCTTCTAAAATTTTTCTAAGGCTTCCTCTCATCCGCTTCCATCATATATGACTTAAAGACAAGCTTGAAACAAATTAAAACTACCCCTAGGTGCTCCATCTAGCTTAGGTCGAGGCTAGGCTTCAAGGAAGCACCAAATGGATTTGCTTTGTTTTCTTGATGGAAGATGCATATGAAGAGCCTTCTAGGGATCTCAATAGCTCATCCAAATACTCATTTAAGTTTAGAAATTATTGTATCAAATCAGATTTTTAGTGGAGCACTTGAAACCCTAACTTTGTTATCTTGAAATCTAATGGCTATTTGATTGTTTCCTTTACATATTCTTGTTCTCCTCCCTCATTTTCCTAAGATTCACCCTTGTTTTAGCTAGAAATCCAACCCCTCTTGGCTGGTCTCACAAAGGGAAAAACATGCACCATAGAAAGAACAAGGAGAATCAAGTGTAGGAATGACAAAATACCTTGTCTTGCTTTTTCTTGCTTGTTCTTCACTTGGTTGGCTTCCTTTCCTCAAACACAAAATTCCTCTCTCTGTTCTGGGCTCAAAATAGAACTAAACTCCTTATTAAAACCATGGAAAGGAAGCTTGAGAGGAGAGGAACAAGTTTGGAAGAAGAAAGAGCATGAAAATCCATGAAATTCCTTACCTTTTTCTTGCTTTTTCTTATTTTTTTTTCTCCTCCTTGGTGCACCTAAGAGAGCTGGTATTTTTCTAGATTTTGGGCAGAGCAATTCGTTCAAATAATGAGGAGAAGAAACATGAAACTTAAAGAGTGTTCAAGAAGCTTCCACTTTCTTGAAAATTCTAATTTTGCCCTTCTTTATGGCATTTTTATTTTAGCTTTGTTTTAGCTCCTTTTTGAGAACCGTATTTTGCATCATAAAATTTAGGTTTTCAATCTTATAAAATGCCTTTAGAATCACTTAATTTGGAGCTAAAACCTTCCCGAACAAATCCGTCAAAGTTCGGGTTCATCGCCATTGGAAAACATCCACCGGAGGGGGTTTAACTGTCTCGGGGCTTCCCATGATTTTCAGGGCCTCTAAGAATCCCAAAAAATTCAAAAATTCCATTTAAAAAGCCCTCCTATAAGTATTCTAAAAATTCCATTACAAAAATGCCATTACATTTCGTTACATTTTCGTTAAAATCCGTCTAACTATTATGGTTCCAATTTCAAGGCACCTCTGGCCTTGAATCACCATTATTTGAGGTCTAGAATATTATTCTAATTTTCTTGGACCTCAAATCACTCTGTTTGGGAGATTTCCTTTTGTATCTGGTGAATGTTATGTGTTTATGGAAAAACTGTACGTTACATTTCTCGTATTTTTTCTCATTTTTAAAAAACCAAATATTATAACTATTACAGAAAAAAAAGCATTGATAGTAGATTGACAATTTGTTTAGACTTAGTTATGCTAAATAGATTGTTGATCACATTTAAAATATAGTTATCGGTTAATCGTAGGTAATGTTCTTAATGAAAAGGTTGAAAGGTACATTTTATAGCAATGCATTTGTCATATCCTAAAATTTCCCTTAAATTGTAATGCAACCAAAGAAGGGGGATACTAAAGGATGTTACTAAAATTGAATCACAAGGAACTAATTAAGCAAGTCCTAAGGGATTAGTTAAGGATAATTAGGATTTAATGAGAAATTAGTATGCCACACACTATCTAAACCTATATACAAACATATGTATATATATGTATCTATATTTCATGTATCCTTGCATAGCTATAGATTGAATAAGATATGAAAGCTACAATCTCTTGCCAAGTTAACACCCTACTACCTCCATACTCATAAGTATATACGTACATATACACATAATTATGCACTTTGCTATGCCATAGGAATTCTTGGTTGTGCCAATTGGGAAGTGGCATTAAGAAGGATGTTTTATGGATGGATAATAGAATGGGTGACACCTATTAGGGATAGGTGAGTTGGAAATAAAATAAACCAATGTGGAATTGAGATTAATTGACCTCGCCCACTAAGCATTAATCTATATGTATATATGCAAATTTGCTTGTGTCTTAAGAGCTTGAAACCGTGCAAATCATGAGCAAGAAAATTAGATAACATGCTTGGATGAATATTGGAGCCCTTGGTATCTTGTGTGGCTAGTCAAGGGATGTGTGAATCAATAAACAAGTAAAAGACAAAATGACAAAACCATGCCACCTTGACATTCCACTATCTCAAGATATATATTCATATTTGGTTATAGCCTTAAACCTTTCTCTAGTTATGGGAATTGCCATGAGTTCATTTACATTAATGGTTTAGATTATGTGAGATTGTGACATTTAGCCTAAATGGTGGTGTGGGGCCATGGAAGAAAAATTAGAATAAACAAATCACATGCACCTAATTTTTCATGCTTCCACCGTGCCATGTATATGTAAATTGCATTCAGTCAAACACCATTATATGCTTTAGCCGTGCGGGAGCCATGGATCAATATTTAAACATATAGCTTAGATGGCATAAAGGAAAAATTGACACCCTTGCACATCATCGAATGGTAAATAGGAGGAAGTAAATTTTTATTCACCCTAATTACATCCACTTTCAGTTAGGAAGCATGAGGTGGAACTTGCAATGGTTTTCTGCACGTTAATTTCATTTTGAGCTGAGAGTAATAGTGAGAGGAGGAAGATGCTTCAAGACAGCCATGGAGTTTAAGCATAAGGAGGAACCGTGGATGAAAGGAGAAGGTTTCAAGATATTTCACTAGAGGCATGTATAGAAAAATTGCTTAACTCTTTGGTGGCTTCCATTCCAACCAATTGGAATTTTTATTCTTTGGTATTTTGTTATATGGACAACCATAGAAAATTGAGGAGAGGCCATTAAGGGAGTCTAAGAGAAAGCTTTGGAGGCGAGTAATTGAACTACTTTCCCTTGAACATAATTAGGCCTAGAGTTAGTAAGAAATGGAAATAAAATGTGTGTAATTGTTTTTGGCCTTGAGAATTTCACCATATGGATTACTTGAATTGGATTTTAGAATAAAAGAAAGAGGGAGCAAAACATACACAAGCTGTCTTGGCCCTAAGTGGAATGATATAGTCAATTAGGTGATGGAATATACATGTTAGGTTGCCATAATTGGGAGACAATACCACAGCTAGGAAAGGAAATGGTTAGTGAGCCTAATTGCCATTCAACTTATACTTAAATTCTAGACATGAAGGCTTTGAGTTAGCATAATAAATTCTAATGATATTAAATTAATAGGGAGAAGAAAAAATGAAAGCTTGACTAATCATAAATTAGGAACTTCAAATTTTCAACTATTGGAAGTGGACTATGATTTACGATATTAAAAATTCATAACCTAATTTTGTTTTCAACTTTAGCTGTGACTTGTCCGTAGTTAGGGCATTGTATGATTGAAATTGTAGGAAAGATTTGTGATAACAAGGGTTAGGGACTGAATTGACAAAACTGTAATGACAAAATAAGTAGTTAATAACATATTACTATGTATATTTATTTAATTGCACTAAAAAAATTCTTGAATTTCTTATGTTGTGTTTAGTTGCATGTATGTCCATTTTCTAATTAAAATGGCTTTTTATGGGTATTAACCCTCTGTTATTGGCTAATGACTGAAGTATGCCAACCTAATGAATGAATGTATGTTGCTATCTAATAATTGTATGCTTTTACATTGAATTGTGCATCAAATGTATCATGGATGATGTTTAGTGCCATATATATATATATATATATTCTAAATGCATTGTTAACTACTGGGATTACTGTCTCATTATAAAGCTAACTTCTTTTTCTAGGCAATAGTCCTATAGCTGACGGAGCCAACCTAATAGAAAATAAACAAGCAAAATAATAGACTACTTATTGTGAATATAGTTAGCTTTCGTAAATCTTTTGAGAAGTGTGAAAGTTAAAGCATGAATTTAGTTTTAGGAGTGTAGTTTTATTTTTTATAGACCTCTATCTTGAATCTGTATTGTAATGATACATGATTAGCTTTTCTGTTTAGTCTGATAGAAATGCCCAAGTTGTATATAGAAGTAATTTGAATCATCATTTTTGCATGAAACTGATTATCATAATTTTGAGAATAACTCTGGAATGTTACCATATGCTTGGTTAATGTCAGAAAATTTACTTTGAAATTATATGCATGGATCCTCAGGGTTTTAGTTAAACAAAAATAAAGTATACTGATTTAGAACAATGAATTAGTATGTAATCCATTGGTATAATGTTTGTCTCTTGTAGAGGCATTTAGAGAGGGATTTGTAATACCATAGCTCATTAGGTTCCTTAGTCTCTTATTCATGCTTGATTTCACACATTCTCAAAGAAAATGAATATAAATATTGGTAATTTATTGCATTACATAAGGCTTAAAAATTTTAGTTCATCTTAATGGGCCATATGAACTCACCAATGACATCCTCTATCCATAATGCATCTATACAAGTTATAACCATTACAAAACATCCCATACATTTTGGTCTAGAAGCCACACATTAAAAACAAGGAAGTCAGCCTCAGGTTACTAATATAGATTTCTGATGCAAATTTTGGAAAATTATAATTAATTCTTAAAAAATAAAAATCAAGAAAATGATAGCTTTCTAGAAATCCATAAATGTCAAATATAGGTTAAAAATCATTCCAAGCCATAAAAACATCAAATGGACCATGATTGATAATAGAATAGTACCAAAGGTCTAGTTGCCTAAGTTTACTGTCATAGGTTACTAATATAAATTTCAAAAATTCATAACTAATTTAAAAAAAAATCAAAACTCTATAACCCATACCATTTTGGAAATATATAGATGTCTAAGAGCACAAATAGTTTTAGATTAAGGAAATGGTGTTTACCTTATGAAAATCAATGGAATAGTACTAGAGGTCCTGCTGCCCTACTAATACTATCATGAAATATCAAAAATTTGGTTTTCTCTCTAGAGAGCTCCAAATAGGGTGATCTTGGTGGCTGTGGAAATATTATGGTGTCTAGTTTAAGTCTATAAAATTTCATAACCATTGGACACCTGTTGGCCCACAAATGACATAGGTAAAGAAACTAATCATATGAATAGTACAAATGCCAATTCTGTCAAATTTCCCCAACTTTGAAAACTCATAATAAATTCTCTAGAGCTCCAAATTGCATGTTCTTTAGCTCTATAGAAAGCTCTAGATGAGACCTATATTCATGCCAAATTTTGTGCCAATACTAGTTCATTTGGTTAAATTTTTGTCTAGCTTAAGGAAATGGCACTTTTGATACCATAAAGGGGTCAAATTGGTTCCAATTGGCTTCCTAACCATTCCACAACAATGTGAGCACATCTAAAAGTATAAACATAGCATACATAAGCTTTCCTAATCATCCAAACTATGATATATCTTAAACTCACCACCCTACATGGCTAACTACATATTCAAGAATGGGCTCCCAAGTGCTAAAATCATACATTTTCATTGATTTGGCCCTAAATTTGATATATACAATACATTCACATACTATTACAGTTGATCAAGCATTTACATCTCAAAAATGACTCATACAAATAAAATTTGACATTTGATTACACCAAAAAGCTAGCTATTGTCAAGAGATAGCTTCCTATGCTTCTTGGTTCCTATTTTTGCCTTCTTAGGCTCCACTTAGGCATAATGAGATGGAAGAGGGAAGGGGTGAGATTCAAAGAATCTCAATAGCTCAAACACCATTTCAAGTAAGCAATTAAGGTATATAATCATGTCAAGGAATACAAGCATGCCATAAACAATTTCAAGAACCATTCGATTCATAATTTCCATGCCATAAAAACATGTCAAAGCTAAGAACAAGCTCTAGGAACTTTTGGTCTAGCCTCACCCTATTTTTTGGACTTTTGCATTGGCCTCACCCTTTGTCTAGGGACTTTTGACTTAGCCTCACTCATCCTTGAAACTTTTGGCCTTGTCTCACCCATTCCTAAGGACTTTTGGCTTCACCTCACCCATTTTAAGGGACTTTTAGCACAACCTCACCTGTAAAGAGCAATTTTACAATCAAAATGCAATTCAAGAAACATATTGGTACCAAGGTAACAAGACAACATCAAATGGCATATCTCATGATGTAAATACACATACAAACATTCAATGACAATCATATAACTAAGAAATGCATGCAAGAAAGAGTGGAGAGCTACCTTGGTGCAAGAAGACAATTTTCTTCCTTGCTTCCTTAGTTCCTTGGCTCGACTTCACACCCACACCTTGGAGAAACTTGATTCACTTGGCCTAGACACCACAAATTGTGATGACCCTAACTTCTAATCATGGTAATTCAGCTTAAACATGCGATTGATAGTTATAAATCAAGGTCTAGCACCATTTAAATTAATCAATCTAAGAAAATGTGAGAAAATTTGAACCTTAATATTATTAGAATCATTAACCAAGTATTTACAAGCATCCATGCACATAAGTGAAACAAATCTCCAATTAAAAGTCTTTAAATCTATTCTCATTCATTTTTAACTCTCAAGAACCCTTTACAAGTGCTTCTAAGTCATCCCTTGATGTTGCCATAAGAAAAACTAAGAGGTTACTATAAGAGTTTCAGGACGTTCATCGCAGCTAAATACTTTCGTGCTACGGCTAATTGCTCTCGGGTTCACTCCTTATTTCATCACAGATTTCGTCGCAGTGAGCCTATATGGCGCCACGGTGAGAGGGCCTCCTGGAGCGTCACTCACTCACCTTCGATGTTGGCCGCGACCAATTTCCCTTTTTGCTGCGGCTAATTCCTCTGTAGAACACAACCAATCTTGCCCTTCAATTTTAGCCATGGCTAACTCCATTTCGTGCCATGGTGAATTACTCTCTAGATGACTTCCAGAAATGCCTCTCACATTTCGCCATCTCTAATTCCACTTCTCGTAAGTGGCGAATTGCTCTCTAGACCTCTCCCTGGGCTACTTCACCGCTATTGGCAGTGGCAAAACACCTTCTAATCCTACAACTTCTAAATCTTGTCTCATACACTCCAATTCTCCCTTTAGGGACACCCTAAAGTCACTCTACCTTAAATTGTAAGGCTCTAATGGCTTTCCTCTATCTAATTTACCCAGCTTATCTATTGTTACCAATCCAAGACTTAGGTGTTAATTCTTACTTATCCAATTACCATATATCAGCAAGTTTATGAATTGATGACAGCAAGAATTTTATAAGCTACCAATAATTATCATTCAAATATATATTCCATTATAAATTTCATGCATCACTAGTTCAGGTCTACATCCAATGTATCACATACTTATATTTCCCAAGTAGTAAACCATATCGTAGGATCAACAAAATTCATAATAGATGTTATAGGTTCATACATCCAATACCAAGCTAAAATGAAGCCTAACTTCTCAATAGATACATTCCAAGTAATCAAAATACAAACACCTACACTTGACAACATGATTACATGATGATGCTATACAAAAAGAATATAAAATTTAGCATCTACTCTATTTAAATTAGTCTAAGTGTAGCCTTCTCCACGCATGGTTGGGGCTCATAGATTTTGATCCACTTGCTTCCCCTTATCCTTACCCGAAGAGCCTTCACCTGAAAGTATGATCCCATAACACAAGGTGAGATGCAAATCTCAGTAAGCAAAGGCAAATTCCATTCATATATTTTAATTTAATTAACATATATGCATGGTATTATATAAGCATCAGAATATGTACTAATCATGTCAGCAAATGAAATAATTAGGCTATCAATGATTACTATCCTATACTAGTAATCATATTTTCATATGTTAAAGGCCAATAACATCGGGAGAGGCCCATCCACGACACCCGCTCCCCAATGAGCAGAACCTGGGCTCAGTGCATCTGGGGTCTGATCATAACCAGGTGCTCGATCGAAGCATATGCATGGGTGGTAGCCACACCACAGCTTCACCATGGACTCACAAGGTCCAAACACAATACAATAGATAGCCAACCAATTCATTTAGCATCTCAAAATATTCATGTGTAATAAATATGAAATTAAAGCAGATATATGCATGAAATTAATATAGTCCTCGGTTACCTCACTTGTAGACAAGTTGGGAAGCTAACAGTAGTACCAAAATCCTCCTATAACCACAATATCAGAAAATTATCACTCTATATCAGTCCATTACTATCCCATTCATCATTAATGGTAATAACCTAATGCTCAAAGAATTAAATTACTAATAATTACCTAAGAGACACCTACCTAATCACTAAGAGCCTCAAATTTCGGGTTTTGCCTTTCCTAGACCAAAAACATCAAA
Organism: Erythrophleum ivorense; assembly: GCA_026724425.1. NCBI lineage: Eukaryota > Viridiplantae > Streptophyta > Magnoliopsida > Fabales > Fabaceae > Erythrophleum > Erythrophleum ivorense. Next base: position 304,169 of record JAIUCV010000042.1, read on the forward strand.
ATATCACTTCAAACTTTAGGAAAATTCGCACAAAATTAAGGCCCATACTATAAGTCTACTATGGGGGTCTTAAACCAGTAGAAAATACATCAAAATGAAGAGTTTATACTTACCTGATAACACCTCTAACCTCAACCTACAAAATTTCACCATGAAAACATCAAATAGCAAGTTTCAGGTTTTGGGTGTGGGTGAAAGTGCTTCAAATGAGAAGCCAATCGGGTCAAATCGAAGAGAAAGAGGAGAGAATTAAGTTATATAACTATTACCTTGGCTGAATCTTGCTCTAGGAGTGGAAAATGACGAAATTTTATTGCTAACCTTAGCCTCCCTTTTGGACTTCCAATTTTGTGTTTGTGTTTCTTGTGATTCTGCAGAATGGGGGTGGCTAGAATGATTTTAGGGTTTAGGTTGGGTCCTAAATGGGTTATGGGTTGACCCACCAGCCCAAGGACCTATTGGGCTCCCATTAGTTGTTGGGCTAAGGTTTTAATTTGTTGGGCCAATTATAAAAGTTTAAATTTTTAGTTGGGTTGAGTCAAGTTTTCAAGATCCCATTTAGTTGAGGTCTGCATAAAGGATGTTGGGCTAATTATAAGAGCTTCTATAAGTTGGGTCTTAGGCCTCTATCTCACTAAATCAGATTGGGCCATCATTAGGTGCTCTTTCTTGGCCAAGTCTCACATTAAAAGGTTAGGTTTGCACCTAAAAGCATTAGGCCTCCATTAGTCTCTAACCATGGCCTACTTAATTTAATTGGGCCTAGATAAGGTTTCTAACCCAATTAAATTTCAAACACATATTAATAATTTATCTCTCTATAATTTCTATTCACATAACTTGCCCAATTATTCTATATTATTATTCTTAATTAACCCAAATCCATGATTAACACCTTAATTAATTTTGGGGTGTTACACAAATAGGATCCAATTACATTCTTAAAACAAGTTCTAGCACCACACACACACTAAGGAAGCACACTTTGTTCTATGATTACATAATGGTTCCAAAAAGGCTTAATGAAGCAACTACTAGAACTCAAGCTTTTAGCTCAAATTTCTCCTTCAGTCTATGACTCTTGATTCCATTTAGACTCCTTAAAGCCATCACATAATCATTCCCAAAAGCCTAAATACAAGTTACTTCTTTAAGTCTTAAATTGGAACTTATACCTTCATCTCACAATCTAGGCTTTCTAATTTTTTTCCAAGGCTTCATTTCATATTTTTCCATCATATCTAGTCTCAATCTAGGCTTAGAAAAATTTAAAACACTCTTTAGGTGTGCTCTTCCCTTCATGGCCAAAACACACACACACACTTGCACCCATGAAGCTTCCTTCATTTTCCTAGGGAAATAACCATCGATGGAGCTTCCTAGATGTCATGAGAACTCATTTATACTATTAGACATCCTAAATTACCATTAGAAAGCTTCCTAGTTACCAATGAGCAACCAAAACCCTAAAAGCCATAAATTATTTTCTATTAATTCCTTTTGATTCCTATTTGTTCCACTTGGTTTCCCATACCTCAAAGCCTCACTTACTATCATGTTTAGACCAAAATTGGACCCCTATTATATAGCCCCTATTCTGACCAAAACCATAAAGGAAAAGAAATTCAAGAAGAAGCAACAAAGTCCCAATTTGCTTACCTTGTTTACAAGCTTTCCAAGGAAACTTCCTTATGCTACCAAGAATTCTCTCAAATCCTCTCTTTCCTCTCCTAAACAAATCACATATCAGCGCCAAATTAAATGCCAAAACCATGAGAAGGAAGAGGAAGAAGAGGGGAAGAAGTTTAACAAAGCAAGGAGTAGGAAAAAATGGCTAAAACTTACACTTTTCAAAGCTTCTTCTTCCTTGCTTGGCCTCACCTCTAATGCACCACTCTCAACCCTTCTTGGTTTTGGTTTATCATGTAAAAAAGTTGGCTGGGAGGTCAGACCAGATTGGGATGTCTTCTATAAGCCATGTATCCATTTTCACACTTTTTTAACTTTGCAATTTAGTCCCTCATCTTAGTTTTTACTGTTTGGGTTCATTTCAACTCCTTTTTAAAAAATGTCTTTTCTATCATAAAATTTGGGTCCTCTAATTCATAAAATAGCTTTGGTTTCACCTAAATTAGATTTAAAATCATTTCAAACTATTCAGTTAAAATTTTGGTTAATCGATAGCTGAAATCACTCACCGAAGGGGTTTTAACTGTTCTAGGGGTTTTTATGGTTTTTATGGTTATTTAAAAAGCTCTCCTGTGAGCTATTCAATTTTTTTAAAATTACAAAAATGCCCCACATTCTTTCAAAAAGTTTTTCTAGCTCTCTTGGCTCAATTTTTTGGGGAACCGAAGTCTTAAATCCTCATTTTTAAGGGTCTAAATTATGATTCAAATTTCATTTTACCTTAATCATTTCTATTTAGAGGATCTCCTTTAAAAATTCCTTTAGTTTTAAATGTTTTTCGAGTAACCAAATATTACAAGATTTTTTTAAGTCCTAATTTTTATGATGAGTTCTTTTATCCTTGAATTTAAAATATGGAAAATTGTAAAATCTTTAGAGTAGGTTAAATTCATGAAACCATGTACTAACACAACTATCTTTCTATACTAGGTAGTTTTGAACAGGATTTATAATAAATCTCATTAAATATGTAAATGAAGGAATTAATGCACGAAATTTTATGAGAGAGTAGCTAAGACATATAAACTCAGGTTTAGAAAGTTTTAAAATTTTTAGAGTTCATTTACTATGCTAACTAAATTAAATACAAAGGATAGTATGTAGCAAGTTCAAACTAGACAGGGTTCTATAACGGCTTGGTTAAGGAGTCATCCATAGGAATTTTTGAAAACTGTTTTAGTGGTATCTAATTAACATTATAAGAGAGCATTCCACCAAATTTTATGATTTTTGGACTACATTTGATAAGGTAAAGAAGTTTCAAACATGCCTTGAACATAAGCTTAATTATGTCTTTGATAGTTCCAAATTCTTTACAATAGAAGGATAATTTATTAAGTTAAGGAGAAAAACGAAGTTATGAACCTACATTTTCTTGATAATGTATTAAGAATTCTCTAGGTATGATAGCATTTCTCTTTGAAAGCTCACTTATAAACATAGAATACAAAAGTTGTACTAGATGCACTAGCAATAAGCTAATCCTAGGAAGTAACTTTGTGTACAATGAACATCAACCTTGCTAAGGTTAATTTATGGTATAGAAATATTAGTCTGCATTAGTAACAAGCTAACCTCAAATAACCCTATAGTTAGATCAATTAATTTATCTAGTAATTAGCTAGGTAATCAAAATTCAAAAGGACTATACTTCCCTCAACTAGTTATTAGATAGGTTGGAGAATCCATAAAGAGTTTCAACGTCATAGAATTGCCAACTTAACAAAAGTAACAACCATACATAGTTAAATACTTTATTAGGCCAATCACAATCTAATTTTGATTTCTATATGCCTTTTACTCTCCAATAATAGTGTTTATCATTGGTTTGTTAGGTAAGAATTAGGTTAGGTTCATCTTCTCACTTGTCGGTTGCTAGTGACCGAATTAGCCCAGAAACCAATGCTATATAATAACTTATTTAAAATGTGAGTCTTATAATGTCTGGTTTTCGTTAAACAACAGAAATGGGTGCGTTTTCAAAACAAGTCCCCCAAAATGAATTAGTTAAGGTCTCAAAAAATTTAAGTAACATTTTAGACTTCTAAAAATGAGAATCCTAGGCTCAGACAGAAAGAAAAATAGAGGAAGAATGAAGAAACAAAATTTAACGAAAAACTGATGAAACATAATAGCATTTTTGTAATTTTGAGAAAATTTTGAAATTTACATAGGAAGGCTTTTTAAATAAAAATTTTTGAGTTCTCTGGGGTTCTCAAAAGCCCTGAAAATCATGGGAAGCCCCGGGACAGTTAAAAACCCTTTGGTGGATGTTTTTCAATGTCAGTGCACTTGAACTTTAGCGGATTTGTTCAGGAAGGTTTTAGCTCCGATTTGAGTGATTCCAAAGGAATTTTACTAAATTGGGAACCTAAATTTTATAATGGAAAAGACAGTTCTAAAAAAGGAGCTAAAACGAAGTAGAAACCAAAATACCAAAAATGAAGGGTAAAATGGAAATTTTGGAAAAGTCTTCCTTTCTCCACTTATATATATAGGGCGCCTCATTCTCCCATTCATTTACCTTCATATGTTTCTGCCCTAGACCAGAGGAAAAACCCTAGGAAAGTGGCACACAAGAGGGAGAGGGAGAGGAGGAGAAATCAAAGCTTGAAGGTATGGAATTTTGATAGTTTTTTAAGCTTTTTCCTTTCCAAACCTCTTCTCCTCCATTCTCCTTTATTTCCTATGATTATATTGAAGTATATGGATCTGTTTTAAAGGAGAAATTAAAGGAAAAATTCGGATTTGAAGAGAGGAGGCCAAAGAAGACAAGATTCAAGTGAGAAAATAAGGAAAACAAGGTAATTTCTTCTTCTATGGTTGCTACCCCTTGCTCCTCTTCTCCCTATGGTTCGCCTCACTCAAGAAGTCATAGGAGGGCTTGGTTTTTAGGTAGAACCAAGGGTGATTCTTAGTAAAAAGGGTGTGGAGAATAAGAATATGCAAAGAGAATTAACAAATAACCATGGAAATTAAGATGCAAATTCTAGGATTTTATATATTCCTTGTAAAATCTGATTTGATACCTTAATTTCTATGCTTAAATGAGAGTATAAATGAGCTCTTAAGATCCCTAGAAGTCTTCCTATAGGCTTCCTCCATCAAGAAAATAAAGAAAAGTCCATGAATGCCTAAATGCTTCCTAATCTCAGCCTAAATGAGTTTGTATACCTAGGGAGAGTTTAAAATTTTTCTAAGCTTATTTTTTAGTCATATATGATGAGTGAAAATGGGGGGAGGCCTTAGGAAAAATTTAGAAACCATAGAAAGTGAGTTGGCCTTATATGTTCCATAATATGACCTAAAGAAGCAACATGTAGTTATGCTCTTTATTTTAATTATGTGATGACTCCAATAGGCTTAAAAGGAGTCAAGAATCATATATGAAAGGAAAGAATGGAGCCTAGAATTTATTTGATGGGTGTTGCTTCATTAGGTGCATTCTTGGAACCATAAAGGGGTTAATGAGCCATGTTAGTAACTAAGCAAGTTGTGTGGCCTCATGAACCTAATTGGCTTCCATAAATTGTGTTCAAGCCAAGAGAAATCATTCCCATACCTTTGTGTGTGTGGGGTTGAGGAAGGGAGAGCAAATTCAAGAGAAAAAGTGTGTGGCTGCATCCAAGATAGCTCACTCCTCCTTCTCTCATGCATGAGTGTATGCTTGGCTTGTCTTTGAATCTATGTATGAGTGTTTTAAGCCATGAAAAGTATTCTAGCATGATTCCATATGCCATGGTACCATGATAATGCATTATGTTTCTAAATGATGTTTATGATGCTTGCTTTGGTTTGCTTGAGTGTGGTGAAGTCAAGAACCCTTAGCCTTGGTGAGGATGAGCCAAGAACCCTTAGAATTGGTTGAGACAAAGCAAAGAGTCTCCTAAAAGTGAGGTTGACTCCCAAGAGCAAGGTTGAGTCCAAAAACCTCCTAAAGAATGGGTGAGGCAAGGCCAAAATCCACAAGTGAATGGGTGAGGCTAATCCACTTACTTGGCAAGCTTTGCATGCTATATATGACTTTTTCAAATGCCAAGAATGCTTCTTGAATGTTTGCATATGTTAATATGCCCATGCATGCATTTGTAAGATTGGTTTTGCATCTTTTATGTATGGTTGAAAGGAAGATGAGCTATTGGGATTCTTTGAATCTCATTCCCTCCTCTCCAATGTTCTAACATGCTAGGTGGACCAAGAGAGCAAGGAAATGGGAGCTAACTACTTGAGAGATAAAAATGTGACATCCCACATAGATGGTAAATGATGTAATCTATGGTTGTGTATGTCCTATGATGTTATAAACATGCATAATTATGTTAATGTATAATGTAATGTCTGGTTTTCATTAAACGATGAAAACGAGCACTTTTTCAAAACAAGTCCCCTGAAATGAATTAGTTAAGGTTTCAAAAAATTTGAGCAACATTCTAGACTTTTAAAAATGAGAATTCTAGCCTCAAACGGAAGGAAAAATGGAGCTAAAATGAAAAAAAAAAACAAATTTTGACGAAAAACCTATGAAACGTAATAGCATTTTCATAATTTTGAGCAAATTTTGGAATTCACACAGGAGGGCTTTTTAAATGAAAGTTTGTTCTCTAGGGTTCTCAGAGGCCTTGAAAACCATGGGAAGCCCTGGGACAGTTAAATCCCCTCCGGTGGATGTTTTCTAATATCGGTACACCCGAACTTTGACGGATTTGTTTGGGAAGGTTTTAGCTCCGATTTGAGTGATTCTAAAGCCATTTTATTAAATTGGAAACCTAAATTTTATAATAGAAAAGATGGTTCTCAAAAAGGAGCTAAAACAAAGGAAAAACTAAAATGCAAAGAATAAGGGCAAAATGAAAATTTTTGAAAAAGTCACTTTCCTACCCCTATATATAGGTGGCGCCCCACTTTATCCCCCATTTGGAATCAGAAATTTCTGCATAATTTTAGAAGAGAGAGCAAGGGTTTTGGGCGCACAAGAGAGGAAGGAGAAGAAGAGGAAAATCCAAGCTTGAGGTATGGAAATTTGCTTGTTTTTCATGCTTTTCTTCAGCCATACCTCCTCTCCTCCCTTCTCCTTTGTTTCCTTTGATTGAAATGGAGTTTATAAATCTGATTCAAGGGAGAAATTCAAGGGAATTTTCGGATTTGAAGATAGGAGCTTGGAAAAAGCAAGATTCAAGCAAAAATAAGCAAGGAAACTAGGTAATTTCTCTTCCTATGGTTGATATTTTCACCCACCCTTCTTCTTCATTTTGCCTAACCCTAGGAACCATAGGAGGATCTAATTTTTAAGCCAAAACAAGCATGAATCTTAGGTATTTGAGGGAGAAGAATAAGAATATGCAAAGGAAACAACAAAATAACCATTAGATTTCAAGATGCAAATTCTAGGGTTTCAAGTGTCCTTCCAAATTCTGATTTTATGTGATGATTCCTAGGTCTAATTAAGAGTTTAAATGAGCTCCTAAGATCCTTAAGATCCTCCTCACATGCTTCCTCCTTCAAGAAAATAAAGAGAATTCCAAGGAGGCCAAAAAGGGGCTATGTCTCGGCCAAGCATGGATGGAGTAGCTAGGGAGAGTTTTAATTTTTCCAAGTCCATTTTTGTGTCATATATGATGAATGAATATAAGTGGAGGCCTTGGAAAAAATTTAGAACCCATAGAAAGTGAGTTAGCACTTTAGGTTCCATATTATGACCTAAAGAAGCAACATATAGTTAGGCTCATTATTTTAATTATGTGATGACTCTAAGAGACTTAAAAGGAGTCAAGAATCATATTTGAAAAGAAAGAATGAAGCTTAAAAATTATTTGAGGGGTGTTGTTTCATTAGGTGCATTTATGGACTATAATGGGGTTTATAAAACAACCTAGTGTCTAAACAAGTTGTATGGCCTTAGACTTTTTTCATGAACCTAATTGGCTTCCATAAATTGTATCTAGGCCAAGAGAAACCATCTCCATAAGTTTGTGGGTGTGTGGCCGAAGCAAGAGAGGGAGTTTCAAGAGAAAAAGTGTGTGATTGTGTGCAAGGTAGCTCTCTCCACCTTCTCTCATATATGTATGTGTATTTAACTTGTCTTAGAATGTGTGTATGTGTATTTTCAAGTTATGAAAAGTATGCTAGTATGATTTTATATGCCATGATTTCATGATGACATATTATGCTTTTAAATGATGCCATGATGTTTGTTTGAGTTTACTTGAGTGTGGAGAGGCCAAGAACTCTTAACTATGGTGAGAATGAGCTAAGAATCCTTAAGATTGGTTGAGACAAAGCAAAGAGTCTCCTAAAAGTAAACTGGGCTCCCAAGAGTATGGTTGAGTCTGAGAATCTCTTAAAGAATGGGTGAGGCAAATCCAAAATCCGTGAGGAAAAGGGTGAGGCCAATCCAAACACTTGGTGAGCTCTTGAATGTCTTGTATGACTTGTTCACATGCTAAGCTTGCTTCTTGAATGTTCATGACTTCCATATGAGTTTACTTGAGTGTGGAAAGGCCAAGAACTCTTAACTATGGTAAGAATGAGCTAAGAATCCTTAAGATTGGTTGAGATAAAGCAAAGAGTCTCCCAAAAGCAAAGTGGGCTCCCAAGAGTATGGTTAAGTCTGAGAATCTCTTAAAGAATGGGTGAGGCAAATCCAAAATCCGTGAGGAAAAGGGTGAGGCCAATCCAAACACTTGGTGAGCTCTTGAATGTCTTGTATAATTTGTTCACATGCTAAGCTTGCTTCTTGAATGTTCATGACTTCCATAATATCCATGCATGCATTTTCAAGGCTTGCTTTGCATATATTATATATGATTGAATGGGAGATGAGACAAGAAGCTTGATGTGTGTGTGTATAATTGCATGTGGCATGGCCAAAATGAGAGACATGGAGTTTGGGACCATTTGGGCAACTCACATAAGCCTTAAATATGCTTTTAGACTTGCCCAAAAGGTGCCAAACCCTAAGGAAAGCCATTTGGATATTTTGGTACCTTATATGGAACCAAAATTGACCATAATGGAACCTTGTGTCACTTTTTAGCTAAATAAGTTCTTCTTCATCTGAGATTTGGCATGCAATTAGAGCTTGTCGAGAGCTTTTTGGCAAGTTAAAGATCATAATTTTTGGAGGTCTACAGAATATTTGATGAATTTTCAAAGTTGGCAATTTTTCTAATTTTGGTCTACTACACTATTCATCTGGTCCGAAAATGTAATCTGTCACATAGGGCTCAAATGATGTCCAATTGCCTAAAATTTTATACAGAGAAACTAGATATTCATAGTGACTTGTGCCAACTAGAAGTACCTCATTTGGAGGTCTAGAGAGGGAGATATGAATTTTTAAAGAATTTATCCAGTATCAGGAATTTTATCCAACTATGATTACTGTTCCAGTGAATTCCAAGGTCTAGGCTGCCTGAGCTGGTCTGGAGTTATTTTTTCCCTCTAGCTAACATCCACAACTTTCCAGATTGGTCATTTGCATGGATTGGATTTTTGTGAAATTAATTGGATATTTTTGAAGTTTGTTGTAGAAATGTGATAGCACCAGTGAGCAGTTTGACCTCTGGACCTTTTCGAATGTCAAACATCCTCTGTGATGGATGTTATGGTCTAGAAATATTTTTAGTGTGAAGTATACATCCATAGATTTCTAGAATGGCCAAGAATGCATGATTTCGATTTTTCTAGAATTAATTATGAATTTCCAAAGTTTGGTCAGAAAAGGGACAAATTTTGACTGAGATTTAATATGCATTTTTTAGACTTCCCTTCATGATTCTTAAGTTGTAGGCCACATTTTATGATCCAAATGAGTTGTATTCATGTAATTAAATATGAGAATATATGGTATGAGCTCACACGATCCATGTAACACCGAATGAAATTTTTATACACGACGTAATGCGAAAATATTCATTATTTTATTGCCTTTTTCATTGGAAGCTTATATGATTCATGATATTAAGCTATTTAAAGGCATGAGATAAGCTAGAAATTATGGTGTTACATATCATGTATGAATGGGAGCTAAGGTTGTATGTATAGAAATGCTCATTTTGGACACGTAATGGCAAATTTGCATTATGGAAATGTATGTATAAATAGAAGTGGAGTGGCCAAATTGAGATGTATAAGACTTGGGATCACTTGGGCAGTACATACAAGTCATAATCATGCTTTTAAACTTGCCCAAGAGGTGCCAAATACCAAGGGAAATCATTTGGACAAATTTGGTCTCTAATATGGACCAAAATTGACCATATTGGAAAACTATACCACTTTTTGTCCAAATGAGATCTTCTTGATCTGAGATTTGGAATACAATTAGAGCTTGTTGAGAGCTTTTTGGGAAGCTAAAGTACAGAATTTTCAAAGGTCTGTGAAATATTTGAAGAACTTTCAAAGTTGGAAAATTTTCTAAAATTGGTCAAGTTACTATTCATACTAGTCTAAAAATGAATTCTGTCACTTAGGGCTCAAATGATGTTCAATTGCCACGACATTTTATAAGTAGAAACTAGACATTCCCAGTGACTTGTGCCTACTAGAAGCACCATATTTGGATGTCTAGACATAGAGATATGAATTTTTAAATTTTTTACCCAGTATCAGGCATTTAGACTGTCCTCAAGTATTATTTGATGTCTGAATGTGCCTAAACTGGTCTAGAGTTATTTGTCTCCTCTAGCTAACATCTGTAACTTTCCAAATTGGTATCATTTGCATGGATTGGAGTTTTGTGAAATTAATTAGACATTTTTGAAGTTTCCGGCAGAAACCTGTGACAGTACCAGTAGCTAGCTAGACCTCTACACCTTTCTAAATATCAAATGTCTTTTGTGTTATGTTTCATGGCTAGGACATATTTTTATTACAAAACAGACATGTGTAGCTTTCCATAATGGCAAATAATGCATGATTTCAATTTTTTAATAATTAGTTATGATTTTCTAAATTTTACAACAGAGAAAGGGAAATTCTGGCCGAAATAATATCTATGGATTTTATGTACTCCCTTGCTTTGCAAGAGCTCTAGGACAATTTTGGTGATGAAAATGAGTTGTATCTATGTAATTAAATATGAGAATATGATGCATAAACTCATATAGTCACCAGACATCGAATGAGAAATGTATACATGACGCAATGCTAAAATATTCACTTTTTATATACTATTTTCTTGTATTCTTGTGAATTCCATAACATGAGACTTAGAAATAGCATGAGGTAAAGTTAGGAAATTATGGTGTTACAAGTCTTGAGTGAGATCTTCATCTATCATCTTCTTCTAAATTTAGGATTTTCTTATTTGTACTTTGAACTTTGTTATTTTTTTAGGCTTAGTTGAATTGTGGTTTTGATGAATGAATTTTGGATCATAGCTATGATATGTTGATGTAATCTAATGGATCTATGGAGTGTATGCATGCTTTTGATGCTTTTCTCTAATTAGATCTTGATGCTTGTTTAATTACTTATGCTTATACATCTTGTCAAAGTCTTTACATTAGGCATATGATTAAGATGATTGATTTAATTGTTTAATTGAGTGCTAATGGTGTATATATCCATAAGGAGATGCTGCATGTTAAGATAAAATCATGATTCACATACATTGGTTTATCATGGCTTATAAGTGTTTGATAAAATATGGCTCTGGTTAAGTGAATATGAATGCATCTATTTGAAAGTCAATTAACTTTAGTTAACTTGAATTCACTAATTATTAGTGCTTCTATCCACTAATTAAAGCTTAAGCTAATCCATCTTGACACCTTAGGTTAGGTTAGAAGATGGAAGGTTTGACATATTTGTCCAACTTCTCGACAATTTAGGAATTCACCATTCATAACTATTAGAACATAGAAAATGTTAAACTACATGTGATATAAGGTAGCAAAATCATATTTTGACTAATCCATTTTTGAATTTAGGTGTCATTGTAATTAAGTCTTGAGTCTTTAATTCATTTTAGGATTAGTCACATTCTCATGTTTTGATTCCTAGTAATTAAGGTAACTTAAGCTACTAGGTGTACATTAATTACTAACCTAGCATAGGATTAACAAAGTTAAATAGAAACTGTTACACCATAACATATATCTCATTCTTACTATATACATAGAGTCATTTAAAATAAATTTATGATAACAAAACTTTTAGCAACAGAATTTTTAGTTACTAAAAGTGCCAAATGATTCTGTAATGCTCATACATGGATTTTCACCATTTCATCTCTCAAATTCATACATAATCAATTTGATACAATCAAGATAACATACAGATAAGAACAAAGTCCATAGAATTAGTCATTTGAACATTTTGGCCTTAGAACACCTATTAATGTCCAAAATTTGAAAATTCATAACTTGAGCTACACAATTCCAATTAATACAAAATAGATATTCTTGGAAAGCTTATAATATGAACTTTCTACTGTAAAAATATCAAGCTAAAATGAATACATTGGATTCATCAAAAGGCACAAAATCAAAGAGCTGTGTGGAGTAAACAATAATTGCATAATTCATCTTTTTAGGAGATTCAAAAATTCACTAAATATTCAATAGAGTTCAGAAAAATGTAAACTTTAACTTGTTGGAATATGTCCCTTAATTTGCTACCAAATTTCAGCTCAAAACTAGGTCATTTGAACTATCATTGGTAAAGAGACATTTTATGGCTCAAATGGTCTAAATTTTGATTCCAAATGGTGCCAAATGAGCTCTAAATTGTTATTTCTCACCATGAGCAAATTTGAACCTACAAATGCATCATGTATGACTAATTCATCATGTAAAAATTGCCTTGCATCTAAAAATCATTATCTTACACATAAAAATACATATGAACATCAAGGAATTTCATATATCAAATCACATTCTATTAAGTTTTATATACATCAAATGGTCATTATGTTATGATTTAGTACTTTTGAACATGTTTGCATTTCAATACATGATTACATATTTGTCATACCAACACTTATCATATGCTATAACTTACAATGTTGAAAGACCTTATACTACTAACAGAAGACCTTGTTGACAAGGTTTCGGATTCCATAGTGTAAAATCCAAGATCTTGTCAACAAGATTCTAGAGCTAGGAGATCTCTATACGTAACATTCGGCTCTCTGAAAATGAGAGAAAACGTGAGAAACATAACGTACGATTTCTCCATAGACGAATAAAATTCACCGGATACAAAAGCAAGTCCTTAAAATGACTTAGTTAAGGCCCTAAAAAATTTAGGAAGCATTCTAGATTCCTAAAAATGAGTATCCTAGGCTCAGACGAAAAGAAAAATGGAGCTAGAATGAAGAAATAAATTGTGACAAAAAGTTAACGAAACATAAGGGCATTTTCATCATTTTGAGCAAATTTTAGAATTTACATAGGAGGGCTTTCTAAATAAAAGTTGAGTTCTTTGGGGTTCTCAAAGGCCCTAAAAACCATGAGAAGCCCTAGGATAGCTAAAGCCCATCCGCTGGACGTTTTTAACAATGATGAACCCGAACTTTGACAGATTCGTTCAGGAAGGTTTTAGCTCTGATTTGAGTGATTCCAAAGGTGTTTTACTAAATTAGGAACCTAAATTTCATAATGAAAAAGACGATTCTCAAAAAGGAGCTAAAACAAATTAGAAACAAAAATACCAAGAACGAAGGGCAAAATTAAAATTTTTAAGGAAATGGAAGCTTCTTGAACACTCTTTAAGTTTCTTATTTCTTCTCCCCCTTCATTTGCACAACCCATTCTGCCCAAACACTAGAGAAAACACCAGCTCTCTTAGGAGCACCAAGGAAGAGAAGAAAGGAGGAGAAAAAGTAAGAAAAAGGTAAGGAATTTCAGGGATTTTCATGCTCCTTTTTCTTCCAAACTTATTCCTCTCCTTTTAAGCTTTCTTTCCTATGTTTTTATTGAAGTTTTTGGATCTGTTTTAAGGGAGGAACAGAGGGGAAAATTTGAATTTGAAGAGAGGAGGCCAAGAAAAATGAGAGTCAAGCAAGAAAATAAGGAAAAACAAGGTAAATCTTCTATCCCATAGTAGCTATTTTCTCCCCCTTCTTCTCCCTATTTTGCCCCATGTATGTAGCTATAGGAGGGCTTGAATATTAGGCAGAGCCAAGGGTGAATTCAAGGGATTTAAGGGAGGAGAGTAAGAATATGCAAAGAAATTTAAGTAAAAGCCATGAATTTTAAGATAGGGAAGTAAGGGTTTTGATTGCACCTTGAACTTTACCATGAACCCTAGCCATATTTTATGATATTTAAGTGTTCATATGAGTTCCTAAGACACCAAGAGAGCTTCCTACATGATTCTCCCATCAAAGGAAGCAAAAAAACTCCATTGGTGCCATATGAAGGCATAGCTTCAGCCAAGGAGAGCTCATGCACCTAGGGAGTGTTTTTAATTCCTTCTAAGCATAGTTTTGCATCATGTATGATGGGAAAGTATGAGAGGAAGCCTTGGAAAAATTTTAAAAGCCATGGAGAGTGAGATGGTCTTGTATGTCCCATATTATGGCTTAAAGAAACAACACCTAGCTAGGCTCCTTGAATTGATTGTGTGATGACTCCAAGAAATTTAAATGGAGTCAAAAATCATGAATAGATTAAGAGAATGGAGCCAAGATGATATTTTCTTAAGGTTGCTTCATTAAGTGTATTATGGAACCATAAAAGAGCCTTATGAGTCACCTAGCTTTTCTAATGAATGTATGGCCTTAGAATTTGATTCAAGAGTGTAATTAACTTCCATATGATATGTTTAGGCCAAGAAAAATGATCTCCACCTTCTTGGGTGTATGAGGTCAAGAGAGAGGACTCAAGGCTTAAGGAAAAAGTGTGTGAATGCAAGCAAGGTAGCTCTCTCCACCTTCTCTCATGCATGAATGTGTACTTACATTGTCTTTGAATGTGTGTATATATGTTTTAAGCTATGAAAAGTATTTTTAGCATGAGTTTTTATTCCATGGTACCATGATGATATTTTATATGCTTGCTTTGGTTTGCTTAAGTGTGGAAAAACCAAGAACCCTCTAGCCATGGTGAGGATGAGTCAAGAACCCTAGAACTTGGTTGAGACAAAGTAAAGAGTCTCCCAAAAGTGAGGTTGACTCCCAAGAGTAAGGTTAAGTCAAAAACCTCTTAAAGAAAGTGGGTGAGGCAAGTCCAAAATCCAAAAGTAAATGGACGAGGCTAATCGACTCACTTGGCAAGCCTATGTATGCTATATATGATGTGTTCAAATGCCAAGAATGTTTCATGAATGCTCACATATGCCAACATGCCCATGCATGCATTTTCAAGGCTTGTGTTACATACTTTATGTGTGATTGAAAGGGAGATGAACTATTGGGATTCTTTGAATCTCACTCCCTCCTCTCCAATATTCTAACATGCTAGGCGGACCAAGAGAACAAGGTAATGGGAGCCAACAACTTGGAAGATGAGAGTATTGTAACACCATCATTTCTAACTCATACCCATCATGCCTTACATGCTCATATGAGGTATAAGAAGAATAAAGTGAGGTCTTCCTCATTAGATTCATACACTTTCTTACATAGTGTCATGGTTAAAAATTCATTTCGGTGTCACATGGACCGTGTGAGCTTATTCTATGCATCCTCATATTTAATTGCACCATTACAACTCATTTCAATCCCAAAAACATGCTTTTAGCCCATGGAAACCAAAAAGGAATATGAAACATGCATGTTCATTTTCGACCAGGCTTGGCCTCATTTCTAGGAAAAGTTTAGAAAATCACAACTAAATATAGAAAAATTGAAAACGTATGATCTCAGTCATTATGGAAATATTAGGATGTATAATTCATACTAAAAATATGTAGAAGCCTTAAAATCCCACACACAAAGCGTTTGACATGCGAAATCATCTAGAGGTTGGAGTGGGTCCTGCTATTGTCACAGTTTACTGATATAAACTTCAAAAATGTCTAACTAATTCCAAAAAAATCTAATGCATGAAAATGATATCAATATGGAAATATGTGGATGTTAAATAGAGAGAAAAAATATCTCTAGATCATTACATCAAGCCAAACTCTGAGAAATCAATGAAACAGCACCTCGGGTCAGGCAAGATGACTGATACTGGGCAGAAATTTCGAAAATGCATATCTTCCTCTCTAGACTTCCAAATTAGGTAATCTTAGTGGCCACAGAAAACGTATGACCTCTAGTTTATACATGTAAAATTTCATAAGCATTGGAGGCCATTTGGCCATTGGGTGACACAAAATTCCAAAATGCCAGTATGAACAGTACCCATACCAGAATCCATGAAAAATCCCAACTTTGAAAATTTATCAAATATTCTCTAGGTCTCTGAAAATTATAATCTTTAACTTTCCAAAATTATCTTAATAAGACTTAATTGCATGCCAAGTTTCAGGGCAAGACTAACTCATTTGGCCAAAAAATGGCATAGGGTTCCATTATGGTCAATTTTGGCTCCATATTGGATACCAAAATTGCCAAATGGATTTTCCTTGGTCTTGGCACCTTTTGGGCAAGTTTAAAAGCATATTTAAGACTTGTGGGAGCTGCCCAAATGATCACAAACTATTTGCATCTCATTTTGGCCTCCTCACCCTCACTCATACACATTACACCAAGCTTTTCTCAATTGCATATATTGGCATAAACACTCACTTTATGATCTAGAATACATACACCATACTCATTCATTTATCTATCACGTAATACTATTTTTACATTTGTCCAAGGGGTCATAGACTATTTACAATCATAATATACATCATGAAGTCTCATTATGAGTCAAAAACACAAAAATCAAGCATAAGGGTGGCCATCTTCTTCCTTCAATGTGATTGGCTCCCATTGCCATGTCCACTTGGTCCACCTAGCATATTAGGACATTTAAGAGGAGGGAGTGAGATTCAAGAATCTCAATAGCTCATCTCCCATTCCATCACACATAATATATGCAAGCAAGTTCTATGAATGCATGTGTGGAAAAAATGGAAGTCATGAACATTTAAAATCAAGCTTGGCATAGAAACACATCATACAAGGCATTAAGAGCTCCTCACCAAGTATTTGGATTGGCCTCACACTTCTCTCCATGATATTTGGACTTGCCTCACCTATTCTTTGAAATCTTTAGACTCAACCACACTCTTTGGGAGTCCACTTTGCTTTTGGGAGACTCTTTACTTTGTCTCAACCAAGCTCAAGGGTTTTTGGCTCATCCTCACCATGGGGAAGAGTTCTTGGCCTCTCCACACTCAAGCAAGCTCAATCACACATCATATGTTCATTTGAAAGCATAATGTGGCATCAAGAGTCATGGTATATAAGAGCATGCTAGCATACTTTTCATAGCTAAAAATACACATACACACATCATAAAACAAGCTAAACACACATCCATGCATGAGAGAAGGTGGAGAGAGCTACCTTGTACAAATTCACACACTTTTCCCTTTGAATTTAAGCTCCTCTTTTTGGCTACACACCCACAAAAGTGTGGGGAAGGTTCCTCTTGGCCTAGACATGATTTAAGGAAGCTAATTAGGTTCATGAAATAATTTCTAAGGTTACACCACTTGCTTAGACACTAGGTTATCCTATAAACCTCATTATGGTCCATACAAGCACTTAATGAAGCAACACCCCTCAAATGACTTCTAGACCTCATCCTTTCCTTTCAAATATGATTCTTGACTCCTTTTAAGCCTCTTGGAGTCATCACATCATTAAAACAAAGGGCCTAACATCATGTTGCTTCTTTAGGTGATAATATGGAACCTAAAGCACTAACTCATTCTCTAAGCTTCCTAAATTTTTCCCAAAGCTTCCTCTCACATTCATGCATCATATATGACTCAAAAATGGGCTTGGAAAAATTTAAAACTCTCCCTAACTATGCCATCCCTACTTGGCCGAAACCTAGAGCATAAATGGGATTTAATGGCTTCTTGATTTTTCCTTGATGGAGGAACCATTTAGGGAGGTTGTTAAGAGTTGTAGGAAGTCAAGAGAACACTTAAATAGCCAAGGGAACTTATAGATTAAATCAGTTTTTACAATCCCCTTAAGTGCTCTACACTTTTCCAACTTCTAGGTTCATGACTTTCAATGGGGTTTTGTTTGTTTTCATGGAGGAAGAGGCATATGGGGGACCTCTTAGGGATCTTAGGAGCACATTTAAGCATTCATTTAAGCCTAATAACATTCATGTTAAATCAGATTTGCAAAGGAGCATTTGGATCCCTAATGGTTCCATCTTGTTTCCTAATGCCCCTTTCTTGATTCTATTGGTTCATTCTTAATCTTTGCCACCTAAAACATCTAATCCCTCCATGAATTGGATAGAAAACAGCCCCTAAGACTTGGGCTCATGGTGGCCAAATTCGTGCAAGAGGGAGGGGGAGGAAGAAACTACCAAAGAATGAAAGTTTTACCTTGTTTTCTTGCTTTTCTTTGCTTGCTCTTCCACTTGGTTAGCTTTCTCCCTCAATTTTCGAAATTTCCCTCTCTGTTCTGCCCCCAAAACAGCACCAAACTCTCCATTAAAACCATAGAAAGAAAGCTTGAGAGGAGGGGAGCAAGTTTCAAGAAGGAAGGATATGGAATTTCTTAAAGTTTCTTACCTTTTTCTTGAATTTCTTCCTCCAAAATCCTCCTTCTCTGGTGTGCCTAAGAAGCTGGAGTTTCTCTCTGAAAATGGGCAGAAGCAAGTTGGTTTAATGAAGGAGAGGAAGAACGTGACTTATAAAAAGAGTTTGGAAGCTTCCTTTAACACTTAAATTCCATTTTTGCCCTTTCATACTTTGCATTTTCGTTTCTCTTTCGTTTTAGCTCCTTTTTGAGAACCGTCTTTTCCATCATAACAAATAGGTTCCCAATTTAATAAAATGCCTTTGGAATCACTCAAATCGGAGCTAAAACCTTTCCGAACGAATCAGTCAAAGTTTAGGTCAACCAACATCAGAAAGAGTACACCGGAGGGGCTTTACCGGTCCTGGAGCTTCCCATGGTTTTTGGGGCCTCTGAGAACCCTGGACAACTCAAAATTTCCATTTAAAAATCCCTCCTAGGTGCTTTTCCAAAATTGCACTTATTTACAAAAATGCCACTGGCCTTTCGGCAATTTGTTTGAATTACTCCGACCCCGGTTTCTAGGCAACTCAAGATTCAAATCCTCATTTTCTATTATTTAAAATTTTCTCCCAATTTTATTTGGCCTTGAATCACTCATCTCAGGGGACTTGCTTTGAAAACGGACTCATTTCAGTGTTTTACGAAAAATCAGACATTACAAGTATGACATCAAAGTGCATGGATTTTGCTTTTTTATGGCCATATGAGTGGCAAATGTTGTAATCTATTATTGTATATGACCTATGACCCCATGAACATATGTAATATGCTAATGTATCATGCACAAATGAGAACTTATGTTATGTGAATGTTATAATGCAAATTGGACATAGAATGGTAAGACTAGCATTATGGAAATGTGCGTATGGCATGGGGTGGATGAGTGAGTTTAAGAAATCTGGGTTTATGCACATTTGAGACAAGTTTAGAGAGTCATTTTGGTGCATTCCCACGTGCTCAAGTGGTCGTGGTTGCCTTAGAACTTGAAATGGACCATTTGGACCCCTTATATGACACAAAATGAGCCATTTTGCAATCCAATGTCAAGATCTGACCAAATGAATGAATTTTTCCATGAAATTTGGCACACATGTAGATTTTATCCAGAGTTTTTGGAAAGACAAAGAAAAAATTATTTGGAGCTCTATGGAATTAATTATAAATTTCCAAAGTTTCCATTTTTTTTTGCTAAACTGATATAGGTACTATTCATATGGTTAGAAATTTAGGTTGTGTCATTCATGGGACAAATGATGTCCAATGCTCATGAAATTTTACAAGAATACACTATACATGATAAGATTTCCATGACCATAGAGAGCACCCTAATTGGACATCTAACCAGGGAGATATGGATTTTTGAAGTTGGAGATCAGTACCAAGGATGATAGCTGACCTCATGTATTGTTCCATCAGTTTTTGGTGCCTAGCAATCTCTGTTGTGGTCCAAATTTATTTTTATATAAATTATACATCTGTAGCTTTCTAGAATGGTATAGTGTACCTAATTTTGATTTTTCTAGAATTAGTTATGATTTTTCAAATTTTAGGCATAGAATCTAGAAAACTGATCCAAGGCTACACTAGTGTATTTTGTGTATTTGTTCCCTTTACTCGAGGTATGGACCATCTCTTGAGTTTGTTATGAGTTGTATTTATGTATCTAAATGTGAGAATGAGATGGATGAGTCCATATGACTCACAAGATACCAAAAGAAAATTTTTACCCGTAGGAAAATGTATCTTGATTCATGACTCCCTATGCTATTATGTTGCTTCTCATAGAATTTACATAAGATGAGGCATGGGATTTGCATGAGTTGACTATTAAATCTATGGTGTTACACTATAGGTATACCCAATGGATTTCTATCTTATCTACATGGAAACATGGGTTCATAACTTTGTTCTTCTAATTACCATACAAATTTGCATCCCTTGCAAAGAAACAGAAGCTACCATAGTTACAATTCATCTAAGTTTCTGGACTTGTTTTTATGAGGTTTCTTTCCCCCATCAAATGTCATCCAAAAATCATAAAACTTGGTAGAATGACTCTTTATTATGTTAATATAAGCCACTAAAACAATTTTTAAAAATTCCCATGGATGGCCTTTTAACCAACACCACTTACACTACTACCTTGTTTGGACTCGCTGCACACTATCCCTTCTATTTTCTGCCTTTGTTACCTTATTAAACGAGTTCAGAAAATTCTAAGACTTTCCAAATCTAATTTTATGTGTCTTAGTTACCTTACCATAAAATATCATGCATTAATTCCTTCATTTACCTATTTAACAAGATTTATTATAAAATTTACTCAAAGCTGTCCAATACAGAAGCTAAGTTAAATTAGTACACCGTTTCCTTGAATTCCAACAATCCTATAACTTTCCAAAGCTTTAGTCCAGGGGATGGAGAACTCATTATAAAGATTTGGACATAGAAATCCCATGATAATAATAATCAATTTCATGCAAAAATAGTAATTAAAGTTATTTTTCCATATAAAGCAACACTTCAACTAGATATTGTTGTCAACTTGCACTAGAACTTATACACATATAATTATCCTATAGATGCACAATAGGGGATTACAAAATGACTTTACATACTTAAAAATAAATTCATGTTTTAGCATTTTATGCTACATAGAGGATTTACAAAACTGGTTATAAGGACAACACGCAGTCTATTAGTTTGTTGTCTAGTTTCTGCTTGTTTGGCTTCGTTTGAGGTATAACTGATACCTAAAAATAGTTAGTTTTATAGTGAGATAAAATCCTAGTAGATAACATTGTACTCAAGGAACATACATATAGATGGCACTAAATACTATCCAAAATACATTCGATGCATAACTCATTGTAGGAGTATGTAATATCCAAATAGTAGCATATATTTGTTTGTTAGGCTAATGTGCTTCGGTCGTTGGCCAATAACAATGATCTAGTACTCATATGAGTCACTTTAGTATATATACATGCAACCATATATAGCATAGGAAATTTAGGAATCATTCAGTGCAATTACATACATAAACAAAAAGAATACAATGTTAACTACCTGTTTCGTTACCATTGTTCTGTCGAGTTATTCCTTAGCCCTTTGTTGCCCTAATTGCTTTCCTAAAATTTCAATCAAACATTGCCTTAATTAAAAACAAGTCATGGTTAATATTTTCATTTCAATTAAGCTACTAATTCCCAATACAAAATTCCTAATTCCCTTTCGTTAGTTGAAAATTGAAATTCCTAATTATAAGCAATTACATTTTTGTTTTCTTTCCTTCTCATTAGTTAGATACCATTTGAATTAATTATGGGAAGTCAAAGGCTTTAAAGTCCAGCCCCTAATTCTTATTTAACTTGTAGTTTGATCCCTAATCACTAATCACTAACTTTCCTATTCTCAATATCCATTTCAAATTATATCTATGTACATGTATGTACTTTGTCTAATAGATAATTGTATGGTTCCATTTAGTGTCTAAATACCTCTCACATGTGCTACTATTTTTGTACTATTTCTTGCATTAAATTTAAGACATTTCTAATGTGCTATTCCTACAACTAACTAGTTTACAAAATTTCCTTTCTACTCTACTTCCATTCTCGATCTACTTGTTCCAAGGGGAATAATTTCAACTCTTACCTTCAAGTATCCATGGTTTCTTCTTAGACTTCTTCTGCTAGCCTTTGCTCCAAAATTCTGTAGTTGTCCAACAATAATAAAGCATCCTAATTAATCAATTTAACCAATTGAGTGGAAGTAGTTAAGGAATTTAGATGTTTTTCTTATGCTTACCTTCCAACAAGTCTACTTGTAATCTTCTTCTACTTTCACAGTTTCCTCTTGTTTTGTAGCTCCCTAATTTACTTGAACCTTTATCCCCTTTCTCTCAATTCTATTCTCGATCTAAGTGGAGCCAAAGTGAAGGAGAATTATGGCAATGACAACTCATGCTTCTTCACCGGTAATGGGTAGCACTAAGATAATTTAAAATTCCTCTTTTCCATTCCTTGTTTGGTGCAAAGCTAGGTGGTAGCATCCTATATAAATTATTCCCATCTAATACATATATTGCATATGGTATTTAATGTAATGTCCAGTTTTCATTAAAATGATGGAAACGAATACATTTTCAAAGTGGGACCTCTGAAATGAATTGGTTAAGGTCTAAAAAATTTAAAAAAATAATTTAAACATTAAATAATGAATTTAGGAGGCCAAAGGTACCCTAAAACAGAGGCTAAAATAGCCAGACAGAAATTAACAAAATAGTTATGAAACTTAATAGCATTTTTATAATTTTGATTAAATTTTTGAATTTTCATAGGAGGGCTTTTTAAATGGTAAATTGGAGTTCTTTGGGGTTCTTAGAGGCCCTGAAAACTATGGAAAGCCCTGGGATAGTTAAAACCCTTCCGATGTATGTTTTCTAACATCGATTCAGCTGAACTTTAACTTTTTCATTTGAGAAGGTTTTAGCTCCAATTTGAGTAATTTCAAAGGCGTTTTATAAGATTGGGAGCCTAAATTTTATGATGAAAAAGATAGATCTCAAAAAGGAGTTAAAACAAAGTTAAAACAAAAATGCCATGACAAAAGGGTAAAATTGGAAATTTAAAGAACAAGAAGCTTCTTGAATGCTCTTTAAGAATCGCACCCCACTCTTCCTCATTTCTTAGACTAACTTATTCAACCTAAAAACCAGAAAAGACTCAAGAGACTTAGACGCACAAGATAAGGAAGGGAGAAGGAGAATATCAAAGCAAGAAAAGGTAGAAAATTTCATGGAAATTCAAGCTTTCTCTTTAGTAAGTTGCTACTCCTTCTTCTCCTTTTTTTTTCATGGATTTGATGAGATTTTTGGTCTATCTTGAAGGAAGAACAGAGGTGAAAATTTTGAAATTCAAGGGAGGAGGCCAACCAAGTGAAGAACAAGCCAAAGAAAGTAAGAATCTAAGGTAATTCATGATGTTTTAAGCTTCTTCTTCCATTCCCTTCTCTTGTATGCATTTCGCCCCACCTATGACCAGCCAAGAGGGGTTGGATTTCTAGCCAAACCAAGGGTGAATCTTAGAAAAATAAGGGAGAAGAACAAGAATATGCAAAGAAAACAATCAAATAGCCATTAGATTTTAAGATAGCAAAGTTAGGGTTTCAAGTGTTCCACTAAAAATCTATTTTAATGTGAGAGTTCCTGGGTTTAAATGAGTGTTTGCATGAGCTCTAGAGACCCTTAGAAACCTCTCTATATGCTTTCTGATCAAAGAAAGCAAAGCAACTCCAAGGGTGCCAAGAAAAGAGCATGCCTCGGCCTAAGAGACTTAAGGCACCTAGGGGTAGTTTTAATTTCATCCAAGCTTAATTTTGAGTCTTATGTGATGGAAGAGGATGAGAGGAAGCCTTGGAAAAATTTTAGAAGCCATGGATAGTGAGATATAGTCATAGGTTCCATATTATGGCTTAAAAAAGTAACACCTAGATAGGCTCCTTGAATTAATTGTGTGATGACTCCAAAAGGCTTAAAAGGAGTAAATGAATAAAGAGAATAGAGCAAGGATCATGTTTTCATAGGGTTACTTCATTAGGTGCATTATGGAACCATAAAAGAGCCACATGAACCACCTAGCTCTTCTAATGAATGTGTAGCTCTAGAAATTGGTTCAAGAGTATAATTATCTTCCATATGATGTGTCGAGGCCAAGAGAAACAAATCCCACCTTCTTGTGAGAGTGTGGCTGTGGGAGAGGAATCAAATCCAAGAGGAAAAGTGTGCTTGTGTAACAAAGGTAGATCTCTCTTCATCTTCTCATGCATCTTGTCTTTGAATGTGTGAATGTATATGTTAAGCCATGAAAAAGTGTTCTAGCATGTATTCATATGTCATGGTACCATGATGTTGTTTTTATGCATTCAAATGATACTTTATGACTTTGCTTTCATTTGCTTGAGTGTGGTGAAGCCAAGAACTCTCTAGCCATGGTGAGGATGAGCCAAAGCTTTTATAAGTTATTTTCATCCCCTTGTAGGATTGATAATACAAAGCTTATAAATGGCATCAAATGAGATAGAAGTTATGGTGTTACATTTATACACACTTACAGAGCCTCCAACAGTATTGTTCCTTGGTCACAGTGCAAGCACGCGCTCCCAAGGTTTTTGTCTTCTCCCGAGCTTCGAGGGCTTGGTTACCCATCCTTCGCTTAAGGAAAAAGCGCGCCGTTGGTAGGGAGAGCTTCACCCCCACTTATAAGGCCTTAGTCCAAGACCTTCCTATCCAATGTGGGACTTTACAATCCACCCCTTTGGGGCCAACCCGTCCTCGGGTTGCACATGCGATTAGGTCGGCTCTGATACCAACACACTTACAGAGCCTCTAATGGTATTGTTCCTTGGTCGCAGTGCAAGCACGCGCTCCCAAGGTTTTTGTCTTCTCCCGAGCTTCGAGGGCTTGGTTACCCATCCTTTGCTCAAGGAAAAAGTGCGTCGTTAGTGGGGAGAGCTTCGCTCCCACTTATAAGGCCTTAGCCCAGGACCTTCCTATCTGATGTGGGACTTTACAAAATTAACCAAGATAATTGTTATATAACTTAATCCTCTCTTCTTTCTCTTTAATTTAACCTAATTAATGTTTCATTTAGAGCATTTCACCCACACCCAAAATCTAAAACTTGTTATTTGGTGTTTTGATGGTGAAATTTCATAGGTTGAGGCTAGGGGTATTATTAGGTAAGTATAATCTCCTCATTTTGATGTTTTCCCTACTAGTTAGAAACCCTAGTAGCTGACTCCCTATTAGCTGACTTATGATATGGGCTCTATTTCTATGTAAAAATAACCATAATGTAGGGTGATATTTTGAAGTTTTGGTCTAGGGAAGGCAAAATTTGAAATTTAATCTTTTGGTGGTTGCATAAGTGTCCCTTAGGTAATTATCGATGAATTAATTCTTTGACTACTGGGTTACTATCATAATTGATGAATGCGAATGGTAATGGTTTGATTTTTGTGTTTATAGGTTGACATAGCGTTATTATCGATTCTTTAAAAAATTGTCCACAAGTGAAGTAACCGGGGATTCATGCATATATTTGCTTTAATTTTATATTTGTTGCACATGAAAAATTTGAAATGCTAAATGAATTGATTGGTTATCTATTGTATTGTGTTTGGATCTTGTGAGTCTATGGTGGAGTTGTGGTGTGACTGCCACTTATCCATGTATTTTGATTGGGCATCGAGTTATAATCAGATCCCAAATGCACTGAGCCCTAGTTGTGCTCATTAGGGAGTGAGTGTCCTGGACGGGCCTCTCCCGATGTTATTGGCCTTTAACATATGGAAATATGATTGCTAGTATAGGATGGTAATCATAGTAGCCTAATCATTTCATTTGCTAATATGACTAATATGATTCTGATGCTCATTTTGATTCATGCATATATGTTAATTAAATTGGATTATATGAAAGGAAATTACCTTGGTTATTGAGATTTGCATGTCACCTCGTTTCATGGGCTAATTATTTCAGGTGAAAGCCCTTCGGGTAAGGATAAAAGGAAGCAAGTAGATAAAAATCTATGAGTTCTAGCCATGTGTGAGGGAGGCTACACTTGGGCTGATCTGAGTAGAGTAGATGCAAATTTTGTTATTCTTTTATATAACATCATCATGTAATTATGTTACCAAGTGTAGGAGTTTATATTTTGACAATATAGAATGTATCTATTGAGGATATTTGATGTATGAGTTTATAACATCTGACGTAGAACTTTATAGATCCTATAATATGGTTTACTTTTTGGAAATGTAATCATGTGATATATTGGATGTTGACTTAAGCTAGTGATGCATGGAACCTTTAATGGTAGGTGTATTTGAATGACAATTGTTGGTAGTTTATAAATCCTTGATGATATTAATCTATGAAAATGCGATTATAGGATAGATGAATGAGTTAGAATCAACACTTAACTCTTGTACGGGTAATGATAGATTAGTTTGGTGAATCAAGTAGATAAATGTCATTAAAGCCCCACAAATTAAGGGAGAGTGGTTCTAGAGTGTGCCTAGAGGGAGAGTTTAAATGCATGGGATGAAATTATGAGATGTAGGAATAGAAGGTATTTCACCGCAATGAAAAGAAGCAAAGTTGCCCAAGGAGGGTAATAGAAAGCAATTCGCCACAGCGAGAAGTGGAGCTCGCCAAGATGAAAGTCAAGAGACTAAACTAGAAGTCATCTAAAGAGTAATTCGCCATGGTGAAAGGGGGAGTTGGCCGCGGCCAATATTGTGAAGATGTGAAAAGTGAACCCAAGGGCAATTGGCCTCAACGCGAAAGCATTTTAGCTACAGCTAAGGTTCTTAAATTCTTCTATCAACCTAGACAACCTTGGTTCTTTCTATGGTAAAGTTAAGAGATGGTTCAGAAACACTTGTAAGGGGTTCTTGAGACTTGAAATTAATAGATAATAGATATAGAGGCTTTACTTAGGAAATTTGATTCAATTATATGTACATGAATGCTTGTAAATATTTGGCTAATGATTCTAATAACATTAAGTTCCAAATTTTCTCACTTTTTCCTAAATTGATTAATTTAAATGGTGCTGGACCTTGATTTATGATTATTAACTACATGTTTAAGCTTAATTACCATAATTAGGAGTTAGGGTCGTCATATTTGGTATCAAAGTAATGGTTCATGAAATTGTGCTAGATTTATAACTTTGTGTCTAGAAAACTTGGCAATCATGATGCATGCATGTTAAGAATAGGAACATCGCGACTTGGTGATAACTCTTACACTTGTATATACCTACTGTGGGTGGAGTTATGTTTGGATTACTTTTGGATTGTAGCTTAATGGTGGGTGCTTTTGGTTATGCTTGTGGCATTGCAAAGTGATATGGCTGCATGTAGAGAAACAGCTAAGATGTTGAGAGAAGTGCAAGAGGCCATGACTACAATGGCCAACCAAATAGGCAGAATCAGGAGGTGCCGGTGGAGAACCATGTTGGTGCTAGTCAGAACCTTGGTGTGGGACACCAAGGGGAGGATGGTGACCTCTTTGTTATGTTGGCCAAGTTTAGAAAGGCTAATCCTCCATTGTTTTTGGGGGAGTTGGACATAAAGAAAGCTGGGAGGTGGCTGATGCAACTAGAGAGAATCTTTGAGGTCATGACCTGCACCACAGAGCAAAAGGCAAAGTTGCCCATATACAAGTTGGAGGATGAGGCTGAGCATTAGTGGAGGAATGCCTCCAGATTGTTGATTGTAAAGGGGATACCCTTGACTTGGCAAAGCTTCCAAACTACTTTGAGAGCAAGTATTTCCCACCTTCAGTGAGGGCTGACAAGGAAGCCGAGTTTAACTTCCTTGAACAAAGGGACATGAATGTGGATTAGTATGCAGCCAAGTTCATTCAATTATCTCACTTCTCCTCCTACTTGAAACAATTTGATGATGAACCATGGAAGGCTGAAAATTTTGAAAGAGGCCTGAAACCGAAGTTAAAGGACAAAATAGTATCCTTACAAATTCGCAACTTTGATGAATTAGTAGAAAAGTGTAGAGTAACGGAGAGGGCCATGATTGAAAGTGAGGCCAAACAGAAGAATACCATGAAGGGTAAGCGTGACTAGGGCATGGTGTAACACCATATATTTCTAGCTCATTTCATACTATCTTTATGCCTCATATCAAACAACTCACAAAGAGGCAAGGAAAAATAACATTAAATAATGCATTTCTTAGTGTTATGTCGCATATAAAAATTTCATTCAGTGTCACATGGACCATGTGAGCTCATACATCACATTATCATATTTAATTACATAAACACAACTCATTTGCATCATTAAAAGTGGCCCACATCTTGTGGAACTCAAAGGGAAGCATGAAATACATACATATATTTTTGGCTAGATTTTCCACATTTCTGTCACAAATTTTGGAAAATCATGACTAATTATAGAAAAATTGAAATCATGCATTCTTGGCCATTATAGAAAGCTATACATGTCTACTATATACTAAAAATATGTTCAGACCATAACATCCATCATAGAAGGCGTTTGACATTCGAAAAAGTTTAGAGGTCAGGCTGTTCACTGGTGCTGTCATAGAATTCTGTAGCAAACTTCAAAAATGTCCAATTAATTCCAAAAAACTACAATCCATGTAAATGATACCAATATAGAAATCTGTGGATGTTATCTAAAGGAGAAAAATAACTTCAAACTAGTTTAGGCATGTCTAAATCTCAAAACTCAATCAAATAGTAACTGAGGTCGACTGGAGTTCCTGAAACTAGATAGATTCTTTGAAAATTCATATCTCCCTCTCTATACATCCAAATGAGGTGTTTCTAGTTGGCACAAGTCACTAGGAATGTATCATTTCTCTGTATAAAATTTTGTGACAATTGGACATCATTTGAGCCCTATGTGACAGATTTCAATTTTGGATCAGTATGAATAGTGACATCACCAAAACTAGAAAATTTTTCAACTTTGAAAATTCATCAAATATTCTCTAGACCCGAAAATTCTGTTCTTTAGCTTCCCAAAAAGCTCTCAACAAGCTTTAATTGCATGCCAAATCTGAGATCAAGAAAAGTTCATTTGGACAAAAGGTGACATAGGATTCCATTATGGTCAATTTTAGCTCCATATAGGATACTAAAATATCCAAATGGCTTTCCTTGGGGTTTGGCACCTCTTAGGCAAGTTTAAAAGCATAATTATGACTTGTGTGATGTAACGACCCTAACTTCAAATTTTAGTAATTAAGGTTAAAGACGTAATTAATAATCATAAATTAAGGTTGAAAGTCATTACAACTAATTATATTCAAAAAATGCAAGGAAATTTGAACCTTGATGTTATTAGGGTCATTAATTAGACAACCACAATTATTCGAATATGCAAGTGAATTTAATCGTCAATAAGGAGCCGTTGATTCTTCCATCCATTAATTCCAACTCATAAAAACCTCCTACAAGTGTTTCTAAATCATTCCTTAATATTACCATAAAAGAAACTAAGGTTTCTAGGTGAATATGAGAAATTGAGCACCTTCACCGTAACTAAATTCCCTCGCATCGCGGCCAATTACTCTCAGGTTCAACTCCTTACACCTACACAAATTTTGCACATTTTGCCATGGCCAAATATCCTTTTCATCACGACCAAATACCCTCTGGAATACCCTTAGACCTGCCTCTCAGACTTAACCACGACTAACCTCACTATTCGTCGCAGCCAATTGCTCTGTGTTTTCTTCCCTAGCAGCTTCGCCATATTTAGCCGAGGCCAATCAAATGTTGGCCGCAGCCAATTATCCTCTGTTACCATTTGGCCAAGGCCAATTAAATTTTGGCCGTGGCCAATTCCCTTTATTACTTTTCTTAGGCAATTTCGTCGCTTTTGGCCAAGGCCAATTAAATTTTGGCCGCGGCCAATTCCCTTCTATTTCTATAACTCCCAAGATTTCATCTCATGCTCAACAATTCCCTCTCTAGCAACACTTTAAGCCACTTTAACTTAATTTATGAAGATTTAGTGTCTTTCTTTTACCTAATCTACCTAACACATCTATCATTACCCATTCAAAACTCAAATGTGGATCCTTAACCCTCTAGCCACCATAAACCAGTAAGTTCATAGATCAATGACATCAAAGAGTTCATACACTACTCACATTTCCATTCAAACATAAATCCCATTAGAAATTTTATACATCACTAGTTTAAGTTGACATATGATGCATCAAATGATTACAGTCCCTATGCTTGGCAATTCATGAGGCAATTACATAAAACTAGTAGTCTAGTTATACGAACACAATCTGACAAGGTTTCCAAACCTACTTACTACCAAATCACATAATAAACTTCCATTAATTTTTTCCTTGCCACTAAGAGGTCTAATCTCTGAAAATGTTAGCCCACAATCGGGGTGAGATATACAATCTTAGTAACAAGAGACAAATTCCATATATATGTATAGATTAATCAATACAATGCAATTTCATATCATCAATACCAGAACCATCAATTCAATTCACAAATGAACTAGTTGAGCTACCAATGACTATTGTCCTATACCAGTAATCATACACAACATGTTAATGGCCAATAACACTAGGAGAGGTCCGTCCACGACACCTACTCCATAATGAGCACAACCAGGGCTCAGTGCATCTAGGGTCTAATCACAACCCAGTGCTCAATCGAAGCACATGCACGGATGGCTGTCACACCACAGCTCCACCACAGACTTACAAGATCCAATCACAATAACAATTCAAGTAGTTAACCAATCATTTGGCATCTCAAAATCAAACATGTGTAGTAAATATCAAATTAATATGGGCATATACATGGAATTAGGAAAGTAACCCAGTTACCTCAATAAAGCCAATTACTCATTTTCTAGTTACCATCATGATTCAAAGCACACTAGGCCTAACATAAGCATAATCATCATTATTCAACTACCATTAGTAAGGAATTTCCTTATCCATATATTAATCTTAACAATAGTACATTAGGAACTTCTTACCCAAGCTTCCTAAGGGTCTATCGCACTAATTCAAGGTCACAATAACAAGAACTCAAAATGGGTCACTCTTAACATCTCCATTTTCGCACATGTAAAAGCCATGCACCAAAAGTCAGTCCAAATGATGGAAATTTAGTATATATACCACATAAGAGAAGAGGGAACACTTACCCATATACCTGAGAGGTCAAATAGACTAAGTTGAGCCTCAACTATCAAGAACACACCATGGGAAATTCCAAAATTTGAATTTGAGTCATCAAGCCCAGAAATTTCAGTTTTTCACCTTCATCTCCTTGTAATTTCACACAATAGCATAACCCATTATGAAAATCAATCCTTAGGGGCATTTTTCAGCAAAGTAATACCCAAAATGGAAGAAAAATACTTACCCAATGATCCCTCTAACTTCTAACTCCGAAAATCTTGCAAGGAATCACCTAAACACCAAATTTTAGATTTGAGAAGGAGATGAAAATGCCCAAAACCAGAAACTAATCAGACCAAAATGAAGAAAAGAATGAGAAGGACATGTTTTATATAGATTACCTTGGCCAAATCTTCCTCTAGAAGTGAGAAATGGTGGAGGAATGCAAAAAAACCCTAGCCCCTCTTCTCAAGTGCGAAAATAGCTTTCTAAGTCTACAGAACATAAATTTCTTGGCAGCCAAATGGGTGGAGAGAAGACTTCTTAGGGTTTTAGTGAAGATGGGCTGGTCCAATGGGCCCATTATTTCAAGTGCGCTGGTGCTAGGTGAGATAGGCTGTAGAGACTCTTAGGGTTAGGGAGAGTGTGTTGATTTGAAGGCCAAAAATCAAGTGGGTTCAAAGATTGGTGTTAGTTAGGCTAAGTCTCATGAGTTGGGCTATAGAATTGTAGTTAGGTCAAGCCAAATTTCAAGAATCCATTTATTTTGGGTCTGCATCTATAATCATTGGGCCCAAATATTATCCATGGTCTAATTTATTTTTAGAATTGGGCCAAGGTTTATTAGTTTGGGTTGCAGAATTTTTTTTTATTGGGGATGGAGTGTGTTAATCCAATAACCCAAGACCTAATTGACCTCACTTATCCAAATTTGGGCTAAGGCTAAATGGGCTCTTGTCTCACTTAAATTCACTAATAAGGTTTGGGCTTTCTAGAAAATTTAAGTTAAGCCCACAATGAGACTAGTATTGGGCTCTCTTACTAAGCACATGGCATAATTGGGCTTCTACATTTAGTCCAAAACTCAATTAAGTTTTCTATATGGCCCGACGTAAAAGTCCACCTTCTTAATTAATTTTGCTAATTAATCCATGTTACTCCCTAATTGCCATAATTAGTCTTAAATAAATTTTAGGATGTTACATGTGAGCTGCCTAAGTGATCCCAAATCTTATGCATTTCATTTTGGCTATTCCACTTCCATTCATACATGAAATTCCATAATGCAAAATTGCCATTACATGACCAAAATGAGTATTTCCATACATATAACCCTAGTTCTCATTTATACACAATACATTAATATAATTATATATGCTCATAACATCATAGGTCATATACAACTTGGGATTTCATCAATTGCTATCCATAAGGCCTTAAAGTAACATTTTCAAGACACTTTGATGTCATGCTCTCATCTTCAAGATGGTTGGCTTCCATTACCTTGCTCTCTTAGTCCACCTAGTATGTTAGGACATTGGAGTGGAGAGGATGAGATTCAAAGAATCCCAATAGCTCATCTCCCATTCAATCATACATAAAGCATGCAAAACAAGTCTCACAAATGCATACATGGCATATGGACATGTGCAATCATTCAAAAAGAATTCTTAGCATTTGAAAAATTCATACATAGCATACATAGGCTTGCCAAGCAAGTGGATTAGCCTCACCCATTTACTTGTGAATTTTGGATTTGCCTCACCCATTGTTTAAGAGGTTCTTGAACTCAACCATACTCTTGGGAGTCAACCGCACTTTTTGGAGACTCTTTACTTTGTCTCAATCAATCTTAAGGGTTCTTAGTTCATCTCACTATGGCTAAAGGTTCTTGGCCTCACCACACTTAAGCAACCAAGGCAAATATCATAAACATCATTTGGAAAACATAATGCATTATCATGGTACCATGGAGTAAGAGCTCATGCTAGAACATTTTTCATGGCTTGAAATACATATACACATATTCAAAGACAAGTAAAGCAAGCAATCATGCATGAGAGAAGGTGGAGAGAGGGTTGTTGAGTTGATGAAGAGGAAGCTCTTGGGTCTTGTGAACTAGTTCCTAAGAGGAATTTAATCATCTATTCTGGAGTCCATAGTTCAATATTGGGAAGATTCAGTTCTGGAAATCAAGGTTCTCCAAGAATGAGTTCTCCAGGATATGGTCCCAATGAAGTACATAATATAAACTGATTAGGCTGATAATTATTAATCTCACATAAAAATAATTTTAAAGCCTTTAAGGCACCAGATGATTGTTTTGGCCAGTCTAAAAATGTATTCCATTCATATGTATGGTTCCAAGTAAGAAGCATATTTTGCCTGTTGACCCAATAAAGACGATGAAGGATGAAAATACTGGCCACCTATTTATCAACAGTAGGAATTTTCCAAAGATTATGACGTTGAATGAGGCGGTCAAGTTCAGAGCGCCACCATGGGAGTGGAGAAAACCATTCTAATAGGGTCCAAAAGTTTGAGTCCCTATTTTCTGAAGTGGTGAGGTGTTAGAAGACTATCAGTGGGGAAAATGCTATGGCACCAAAGTAGAGGGTAGTGAGTGCCCAAAGATACCAAAGGGCATCATCAGTGACCTGAGTGGTGATTTGGAATAAGATCAAGAAAGGAGTTTCAACAAGGTTGAAGGCATAAGGAATGGTGTTGTACAGAGCATCTTTAAGATACCTATGAAGGTAGTAAAATAGAGATTTTTGAGCAAGTTTTTGGACTTCTACAGGAGTGGTTGGTCTTGGTTCCCTATGAGGGAAATCTTTTTTTCAACTGAGGCTGAGGATAGTGAATAGTGCAACCAAGGATTGAGTGAGCCATATGGATGAAACAAACAGGTTTGGTTGAGGTAATGAGATTAAGAGGTTTTGGAGGTCCAGAAAGAAAATTAGCCAGGATGTTGTGGCATCCTTTGATGTGTTCAACATTGAATTTATAGCAAGAAAACCAGTCTTTCCAACGCATTAATTATTTATTTGGAAGGACTTTTTTCTTAGACTTTAAAATTTTAGGGAAGGATGAATTATCCATTTACATAGTGAAATCATGTGAGCAGAGGTAGAAACTAAATTTCTCGATCCCTCTTTTGATAGTAAGAATCTCTTTGTAGATTGTATGATAATATTTTTCAGAGTCTTTGAATTGTTTGCTTGCATGGCCATAGTAATATTTCTTTCTGTCAATCTCTTCAAGTAGGATAGCGCCCCAAAAGCCTTCACTAGTGTCTATCTGGATGATTCTTTTACCCTTATCAGGAATCTTTAAAGGTAAAGGCACTTTAGACACTCTTTTGATGTGTCTTACTGCTGCCGTCTGAGCAGGGCCCCAAGGATGGGCTTTCTGAGGAGCTTGGACAGTTGGCTTGTATGATTAGACACTTTTAGAATAAAGTCTCTGATAAAGTTAATCACACTGAGAAATTGTTGAATTTCTTTAATAGAGAGATCTTTATCTGAAAAAATGAGTAATTCTTGGGCTATGTGTGGACCAGGCTGGTAATGTCCATCAGAGATATGCATCCCAAGAAATTCTATTTGGGCTTAGCCCAATTGACTCTTTTTTGAGAACAGCATTATCTCGTATTTTTGTACAAGGCCTAAAAAATGGTGAAGGAGTTATTTATGGGTTGTTTGATTTTTTGAGAAGAGCAGGATGTCATCAATATAGATCAGGACACTATGAAGGATGGGCTCAAAGATTATGGTCATGGCCTTTTGAAAGAGAAACAGGGAAACCTTCAAACCAAATGACATAACAGTCCATTAGTATTAAGCATTTGGAATGCAGAAGGCTATCTTATACCTCTCAGTTAGATCAATTATAAGTTGCCAGAAGCCTACTTTAAGATCAAACTTAGAGAACATGTTGGAGAAGAGAAGTACACTCATCTCTGGCAAGTTGCAAGTCATCAAGATTCATGCCAACATGAGTTGCTTTAGTTGGATTGATATCCTTATTTCTTTTGAAGGGAAGCTAGATGAAGAAATCTTGATTCTTCCAGAGGGGAGAAGGATGGGAGAACTGATCATGAGACTCTGGACAGTAAGACATAAATTAATCACAAAGTTCTTCATATCCAGCAGGAACATTTGAAAGTTCAAACACTTTAGAAATTGTAGTGTAAGGCTTAAACTATTGTTTGAACTGGATTCCTTGAGAAAGGATTTGAAGCTTTTTGGCTTGACAATAAATATCCATTCTAATAAGGATATCCTTGTCTAGGAGACTGCTTCCAAGTACTTTGGTCCAGACAATGCAGTAAGGAAAGATCATAATACCAATTTTTTCCTTGGTAATAAGATCAACCTTAAAGATTTTTCCATCAGCTGCACTAAAATACTCAAAATGGGTTGTCCATGCTTGTGGAGGAAGAACTGCGGGATTTATAAGGCTTTTTGTAGCACCAGTATCCATATACACTATCACATGGATAGGCTTATGGTACTTGATTTGAAGAATCTGCATTTGTATATAAGGCATATGAGGTTCTTTTTAGTCTGCCAGGTTATAGGGTTGGACAGAATAGCTCGAATGCAAATAATGGTCAGATTAATCTGAGTGATCTGAATCAGAAAAATGTGAGTGATCTAAATTAGAAAAATCTGAATATGATAATTAAAGTCGAGGAAAGGCGAAAACAGTATTAGCATCAGCATCTTATTGTTATAAGAAATATTCTTTAATATCATCATCAGTAAAAAGAGGAATGCTGGTCTAAACTTGTTGAAGGAGTTTTACATCTTTCTTGGTTTTATTAGGACATTGTTTAACAAAATGCCCTTTTTTTCCACAGATGTAAGAACAGTCTCGTTTGCCATATCGCGTGAGACGTCATCTGAAAAACCTGATTGGTTTTTTATGTCTCCTTTTCTTGTAGTACTTAGGAGACTTGTAAGACTTGGCATGAGCATACTTGTAATGGGATTTCTTCTTTGTTAGGCAAGAGCATTAAAACTTATCTTTGCATTTGATCTATAAATAAGGTTTGTTGTAAACCTTTTGCAAAGCAAGTTTTCCATTCATTATGGAATCAAACATTTTGTGTTGCTCACATAGCTTTTCAGGGGTAGCTATGATTAGTTGGTAGATTTCTCCAAGAGAGATGTTAGTCATATCTCTCCTAAAGGATTGAATGGCTCTTAAGAGTTCTGGCTGTAACTCTTCTGGTAAGGAGGCAATGAATGTATGTCTGAGGTTGACATCATTGAAACCATTGAAAAGATAGTACCGTTCTGCCATTCTTTTGTAATAGAGATTAAGATCTTTTTTCTTTAAATAGCAATATCTCATTTGGAAATATTCTTGCCTTTTTTGCTTATTAACAAGATGAAAATCACCTAGAAATACTTTGTGAATAAAACCAAGGAGGTTATTAGCACTGCCAGTTGTGGTGTAAAACCGTTGTCTGTATTCTCCTAGGCTTTGGAACCATTCTCGGAGAGTACTAGTGCATCTAGTGGTGAATTCAGTGAGAGTTACTTGAAGATCAGCATCTAGATGAGTCATTTAGAGATCAATCTATGCTGAGAATTCATGCAACTTGTCTCTCTATTTATCAGGAGGTATATTATCAAATGTAAATCATGGTCCAATAGTTGGACGAGTTTGGGCTTGTGGAGGATCTAGGAAAATTGTATGATATGATTGTTCAGTATAAGCATCATGGTCGATGTTGGACTCATCATGTTCTTCTTCAACATAAGTGGTATTTACCATACAAGAAGTTAGATACTTTACAGGTTCATCATCCTCAGAACTGAGTGGTTCGAGGCAATAATCTGGGATTGGTCAAAATCTGTATCAGAAGAAGGGTAAGGAATAATTGATGATGTTAAAGCCATAGTTCCAGAGGGTTTAGATGGTTCTGTGTGAACTTGTTTATTCTTCTAGGTATCATCAAGATGAGGAGGGTGAGTTTCTTTTGGAGAAGAAGGTGGAATATGAATTTGTAAAGGTTTTACAGGTGGATATTCAAGAGGTTTTGTCTATGAAGGTGAAGCTTCGTGTTGTGAAGGAAAATGAGGTGGCCTTTGAGGTAAACAAAGATTTCTAGGTTGAAGAGGTTGTGATGGTGGTGGCTGTAGTTGGGGTTGCCTGGCTTGAAGCTACTTGAGTTGTACTAGACTAAGATAGTCTTTTTCATTTCTGAAGACTTCATAGTTCATTTTAAAACATTTGGAATAGTCAGCTTCTTATGGGTAAGGTGAATATGGAGGTGTAGGATATGGGTTGTAGAATGGCATAAAGGGAGAAGGAAAAAGTTCATAAATACTTCAAGATTGATCCCTGGCTATGTCTTTTTCAATTTGATCAATTTGAGATTTCACTTGCCAAAGCTCTTGTTCCTTCTGTGTAAAAGCTGGACCTATATAGCCATGGGTGATAAAACTCTTAAGTTCTGCATCCCGAGAAACAACTTGCTTTTGGAGGCAATTATATAATTCTTGAATATGAGAGGAAAGTCCATCCATTCAAGAATTAGTATGAGTTGTTTGATTGGATAGATTCTCAAGGCGAGAGTCAATCCTTTAAAAAACTTTATTCTAAGCCATAACATTATGGGTATGCCAATTGAGACTTCTTTAGTCTGTGAGATAGGTCTTATGGCACCACTAGGTGAAACCTCTGTGGGAATAGAATACGGCTTGTATGTAACATTTGTTTTAGGGTTAGTTCTTATTTCCATAGCAGGGAATTTAGAATTTTAAATTTTTGATGCAGAAGAGAACATCATACAGGGAATAGGCTAGGGTTGTGTTTGTATGGGAATTGGAATGATAGGTTCTAGTTCTGGAGGAAGAGGAAGAAGGTCATCATGACCCAATTCCTTAAGGAGATCATTAAGACTTTCTGGCCTAAGCCATGGAGACTTGATGCCAAACCATCTGGGCTTTGGTGGGTAGTCATCATCATTGGAACTGCTATTAGGCTTACGATAAGAACATTGGCCAGATTTCCAGGATGGCTTGGGCACCACTTTTTCCAGCATGTGGCACAGGAATCATGAGGTCGCCACTCATTATCTTTTGGTCCTTCCTAGTTTTTTAGATCATGGCATCGGCAGTCAGGGTCACACATAGACCGATCACAGTCCTAAAGGAAGTATCCATTGATTTTGCCAACATATGCATCAAACCCATCAGGATAAAACTAGTGGATGGGAATTAGACCTTTCTTTTGTTCCTGGGTGACCACAGGAGTGCTCATCATTAAATGATTCAGTAGCCTTAGGGTTGAAGTGGTAGCTTTTTCAGATCCAGGTCTCTTGAAATTGGATTCAACAGTTCCATTAGAGAGTTTTTCTAATATAGGTGAGTAGAGGTATGAAAAGTCTTCTACCCACCATGGAACTCTTTTTCGTAGTTGGTAAGCCATTCAAGAGGTATCAGTTGAAGCATATCTTCCTTGGGAATCTGCTTGGGGATCTGGATAATGGTTATGTTGTCAGGTCTGTCAGAAACCATATATAGAACATCATCAATGGTGTTCTGAAAGTGGAGATCAACAACATGGTTCTGTAGACTATAGATCATTTGGTAGTGTAAGGTGGCTAGAATAGCATCAACAACTTGGTCAGCACCAATGATCTGGACTTGTATTTTAAGTCAGGTTAGAAGAGTGGGATCTGACAATTTTATGTTGAAATTGGATACAATGTTCAAGATCACACTTCCACCATTTAAAGTGACTAAGGCAGCTCTAATCAAAGCATTTTGGAAGGAGGTGTAAGAAGTATCAAGAAGGGAAACATAGGCTATAGCCGCAATCCCTTTTCTTCCATGAAGGGTAAGAACTAATCTGATGGCTCCAAGATGGAAGTGAGAATAGCCTTAATGAATCCAGTGAGAAATGAAGCTAAAAAGGATTTCCAGGGTAACATACTGTTTAGCTTGGGTTGACTGAAGTCCACACTAATCCAATTTAGTTCCTTAGACTATTTCTTTTACTAAAGGATTTCTTGGAGAGAAAAGATTACGGATGGAGTGGGTGAAAGATCTATTCTGGTGATAGAGCTGATAGGGATTGAGAAGAGGGGTAAATGATTTTTCTAATTAAGACTCTTCAGGAATATGGGTTATTTCCACAAGGTTATCTATCTTATTAAAAGCATGAGATATACAGGAAGAGGGAATAGATCTAAGCATAGAAAGAGAAGAGGAAAGACGAACGGGTTCTTCTATATCAATAGTAGAGGAAACAGTAGACATGGTGTTTAAAGTATCTTCCTACTTGCTTTTACTAGCAGATCTAATCCGATTATCTTGCGAATATATAGGCTCTGATACCATTCCTGGTCCTGACACTAGATCGGAGCACATTGGTTTCCATCTCTCTTCCTTGAGATCATTCCATTTCTGGAGATCCTCTTTTGAGAGACATAGTTTAGGAGATCTTAGAATACTCCAGTATTCTTGAGCATACTTTTTTCTTAATCCTTGAATCCTCTCTCTTGACCTTACACACCCAAGAAGGTGGAGATTGTAACACCATATATTTCTAGCTCATTTCACAACATTCACAGGCTTCACATTCATAATTTCCATGAAAGAGCAAGAAAGGGGGATTAAAATAATGTATTTCTTGCATTACGTCATGTATGAAAAATCCATTCGGTCTCACGTGGGGCATGTGAGGTTGTAAAATACATTCTCATATTTAATTACATCAATACAACTTATTTGCATCATCAAAAAGTGGCCTACACCTCAAGGAACTCAAAGGAATGCATGAAATATACACATATAATTTCGGCCAGATTTTGCCTCCTTTCTATCATAACTTTGAGAAATCATAACTAATTCTAGAAAAATTAAAATCAAGCATTCTTAGACATTCTAGAAATATATAGATATCTACTATATACTAAAAATATTTCTAGGCTATAAAATCCATTAAAGAGGATGTTTGACATTCGAAATGTTCCAGAGGTCAAACTACCTACTGGTGCTATCATAGGTTTCTGCAGCAAACTTAAAAAATGTCCAATTAATTCCAAAAAAATTAATTTCAAACAATGATACTAAGCTAGAAATATGTGGATGTTAGCTAGAGGGAAAAAATAACTCTAGACTATTTAGGCATATCCAGAGCTCCAAATCCAATCAAAAAGTAACTGAGGTCGGGTGAAGTTCCTGATACTGGACAGATTCTTTAAAAATTCATATCTCCCTCTCTAGACCTCCAAATGAGGTGTTTCTAGTTGGCACAAGTCATAAGGAATGTCTAGTTTATATATATAAAATTTCGTAGCAATTAGACATTATTACGCCCTGTGTGACAGATTTCATTTTTGGACCAGTATGAACAGTGACCTGACCAAAACCAAAAAAATTTCTAACTTTGAAAATTCATCAAATATTCTCTAGACCTCCAAAAATTCTGTCATTTAGCTTCCAAAAAATTTCTTAACAAGCTCTAATTTAATGAAAAATCTCATATCAAGAAGAGCTCATTTGGATAAAAAGTGACATGAGATTCCATTATGGTCAATTTTGGCTTCATATAGGATACCAAAATGTCCAAATGATTTTCCTTGGGGTTTGGCACCTCTTGGGCAAGTATAAAAGCATATTTGGGATTGTGTAAGCTACCCAAATGGTCCCAACCTTTATGCATCTTATTCTGGCCATCTCATCCACACTTATACACATTTCCATAATGTCATCCAAGAAGCTCGTTGGCCAAAACATGTTCAAATCACATTCTAATGGTTACATAACATATTCTCTCACTCATACATGACATATTGTCATAATTACATATGTTCATGACATCATATTACACATACATCTATTGATTTCATCATATGCTAATTGTATGGCCTTAAAGTAACAAAATTCATGTTCTTGGATGTCACATTCTCATCTTAAAGGTAGTTAGCCTCCATTACCTTACTCTCTTGGTCCACCTAGCATGTTAGAATATTGGAGAGGAGGGGATGAGATTCAAAGAATCCCAATAGCTCATCTCCCATTCAATCATACACAATGGATGCAAACAAGTCTCATAAATGCATATATGGTCATGTTGACATGTGCAAACATTCAATAAGTATTTTCATCATTTGAGAATGTCAAACATAGCATACAAAGGCTTGCCAAGCAAGTGGATTGGCCTCACCCAATGTCTTGTAGATATTGGACTTGCCTCACCCATTCTTTAAGAGATTCTTGGAGTCAACCATACTCTTGAAAGCCTATCTTGCTTTTAGGAGACTTTTTACTTTGTCTCAACCAATCTCAAGGGTTCTTGGCTCATCTTTACCATGGCTAAGGGTTATTGGCCTCACCACACTCAAGCAAACCTAAGCACACATAAAAAACATCATATAAGAGCATATTGTAACATCATGGCACCATGGAATTAAAGTCATGCTAGAACACTTTTCATGGCTTAAAAATACACATACATACATTCAAGACAAGCTAAGCACACATCCATGCATGAGAGAAGGTGGAGAAAGCTACCTTGGATACAATTACACACTTTTCCCTTGAAGGTAAGCTCCCCTTTTCGGCTACACGTACACAAAAGTGTAGGGATGATTTCTCTTAGCCTAAACACAATTTATGGAAGCCAATTAGGTTCATGGAATTAATTCTAAGGCCATACACTTGCTTGAACTCTAGCTTGATCTATAAACCTCAGTATGGTTCCATAATTGCACCTAATGAAGCAACATCCTTTAAATAAATTCTAGGCTCCCTTATTTCCTTTCAAATATGATTCTTAACTCCTTTTCAGTCTCTTGGAGTCATCACACAATTAAAACCAAGAACCTAACCACATGTTGCTTCTTTAGGTCATAATATGGAACATGAAGCACTAACTCACTTTCTATGGTTTCTAAATTTCTCCCAAGTCTTTCCCTCATATTCATTCATCATATATGACTCAAAAATGGGTTTAGAAAAATCTAAAACTCTCCCTAGCTACACAAACCTTTTTAGGCTGAGGTTATGGAAGAAATGGGGCTGTTTGGAATTTGCTTTGTTTTCTCAAAGGAGGATGCATATGGGGAGCCTCTTAGAGATCTTGGGAGCTTATTTAAACTCTTATTTAGGCCTAGGAATCATCATAAAAAATCATATTTTACAAGGTACACTTAAAACCCTAGGTTTTGTACCTTGAATTTTCATGGTCTTTTCTTCAATTTCTTTGCATATTCTTACTCTCCTCCCTTAAATTCATGGAATTCACCCTTGGTTCCCCTTAAAATTCCAGACCTCTAGCCTCTACATACATAGGGAGAAATATGGAGAAGAAGGGAGGAGGAGTAGCTACCATGGGATGCAAGATTTACCTTGTTTTCTTGCTTTTTCTCACTTGAATCTTGTGTTCTTTGAGCTCCTCTCTTCAAATCCGAATTTTCTCTTTAATTTTTCCTTTAAAACAGATCCATATACTTCATTATAATCATAGGAAATAAAGGTAAATGAAGGAGAAGAGGTTTGGAAGAGAAAGAGCATAAAAAACTACTAAATTTCCATACCTTAAGCCTTTGATTTCTCCTCCTCTTTGCCTTCCTCTTGTGCGCTAGTCTCCCTAAGGTTTTCCTCTGGTTTTGGGCAGAACTTGGTCGTGCAACATGAAGGGAGAAGAAGGGCACATCATATATATAGGTGGGAGGAGGTTACACTTTTTAAAAATTTTCATTTTATCCTTCATTCTTGGCATTTTTGTTTCTCCTTCGTTTTAGCTTCTTTTTTAGAATTGTATTTTTCATTATAAAATTTAGGTTCCTAATTTAGTAAAATGCCTTTGAAATCACTCAAATCGAAAGTAAAACCTTCCCAAATGAATCCATCAAAGTTCAGGTACACCGATGTTAGAAAAAGTCCACCAAAGGAGTTTTAACCGTCCTGGGCTTCCCATGGTTTTCAGAGCCCCTATGAACCCCGAAGAACTCAAAACTTTCATTTAAAAAGCCTTCCTATGTGAATTCTAAAATTTACTCAA
This sequence comes from Erythrophleum ivorense, assembly GCA_026724425.1. Taxonomy (NCBI): domain Eukaryota; kingdom Viridiplantae; phylum Streptophyta; class Magnoliopsida; order Fabales; family Fabaceae; genus Erythrophleum; species Erythrophleum ivorense. Next base: position 347,271 of record JAIUCV010000042.1, read on the forward strand.
AATTATAAAAATGTCATTATGTTTTGTAAGTTTTTTGTAAGAAATTATTTCTTCATTCTACCTCTGTTTTTCTTTTCATCTAAGCCTAGGATTCTCATTTTTAGGAGTCTAGAATGCTTCCCAATTTTTTTGGGACCTTAACTATCTCATTTCGAGGGACTTCCTTTTATATCCAGTGATTTTTGTTCGTTTACGAAAAAATCGTACGTTATGTTTCTCACATTTTCTCTGGTTTTCAAAGAACTGGATGTTACAAAGAGCATTCCTTTTTGGCCTAGACACAATTTATGGAAGCCAATTAGGTTCATGGAATTAATTCTAAGGCCACATAACTTACTTAGACTCTAGCTTGGTCTATAAACCTTTTTATGTTTCCAAGAATGCACCTAATGAAGCAACACCTATCAATTAAATTCTAGCCTCCATTCTTTTCTTTCAAATACAATTCTTGACTCCTTTTAAGCCTCATGGAGTCATCACACAATTAAAATAAAGAGCCTAACAACATGTTACTTCTTTAGGTCATATTATGGAACATAAAGTACCAACTCACTTTCTCTTATTTCTAAATTTTTCCCAAGGCTTTCCCTTATCTTCACTCATCATATATGACTCAAAAATGGGCTTGGAATAAATTAAAACTATCCCTAGGTACACAAACTCCTTTAGGCCGAGACTAGGAAGCTTTATGATCTCCTTGAACTTTGCTTTGTTTTCTTGATAGAGGAAGCACATGGGGAGACTTCTAGGAATTTTAGGAGTTCATTTAAACTCTCATTTAGATATAGAAATCAAGGTATCAAATTAGATTTTGTAAGGAACATATGAAACCCTAGACTTTGCATCTTAAATTTTCATGGTTATTTGTTAATTCTCTTTGCATATTCTTAATCTCCACAACTTTTTTCCTAAGAATCACCCTTGGTTCTGCCTAAAAATCAAATCCTCTTAGGTCTTCTCAAGTGGGGGAAAAATGGTGGAGAAGGGGAGCAAGGCGTAGCAACCATGGAAGAAGAAATTACCTTGTTTTCTTGCTTTTCTCACTTGAATCTTATGTTCTTTGAGCTCCTCCCTTCAAATCCGAATTTTTCCCTTAATTTCTCCCTTAAAATAGATTTATAAACTTCATTATAATCATAGAAAATAAAGGAGAATGTAGGAGAAAAGGTTTGGAAGGAGGAAAGCGTGAAAAACTACCAAAATTCCTTACCTTTTAGCTTCAATTTCTCCTCCCCTTCTTCTTCCTCTTGTGTACCTCATCCTAAGGCTTCTTTCTCTGGTTCAAGGCAGAAACATATGAGACTACATGAGGGTGAGAGTTGTAACATCCGATTCTTTGAAAACCAGAGAAAATGTGAGAAACGTAACATACGGTTTCTCCGTAAACAAATGAAATTCACTAGATATAAAAGGAAGTGCCCTGAAATGAGATAGTTAAGGTCCCAAAAAATTTGGGCAGTATTCTAAACTCCTAAAAATGAGAATCCCAAGTTTAGACAAAAAGAAAAATAGAGCTATAATGAAGAAACAATTTCTTACGAAAACTTATGAAACCTAATGGCATTTTCGTAATTTTGAGCAAATTTTGGAATTTACACAAGAGGGCTTTTTAAATGAAATTTTTGAGTTTTTTGGGGTACTCAAAGACCCTGAAAACCATCGAAAGCCCCGGGACAGCTAAAACCCCTCCAGGGGATGTTTTCCAACGTCGGTGTACCCAAACTTTAACAGATTCATTTAGGAAGGTTTTAGCTCTGATTTGAGAGATTCCAAAGGCATTTTACTAAATTGGGAACCTAAATTTCATAATGGAAAAAACAATTCTAAAAAAGGAGCTAAAATAAAGGAGAAACAAAAATGCCAAGAATAAAAGGCAAAATAGGAATTTTTGAAAAGTGTAACTTCTTCCCACCTATATATATGATGCGCCCTTTTTCTCCCTTCATGTTGCATGACCAAGTTCTGCCAAAAACCAGAGGAAAACCCTAGGGAGAGTGGTGCACAAGTGGAAGGCAAAGAGGAAGAGAAATCAAAGGCTTAAGGTATGGAAATTTAGTAGTTTTTCATGCTCTTTCTCTTCCAAACCTCATCTCCTTCATTCTCCTTTTATTTCCTATGATTATATTGAAGTATATGGATCTGTTTTAAAGAAGAAATTAAGGGAAAAATTCGGATTTGAAGAGAGGAGTTCAAAGAACACAAGATTCAAGTGAGAAAAAGCAAGAAAACAAGGTAAATCTTGCATCCCATGGTAGCTACTCTTCCCCCCTTCTTCTCCATATTTTGCCCTATGTATGTAGAGGCTAGATGGCTGGAATTTTGAGGGGAACCAAGGATGAATTCCGTGAATTTAAGGGAGGAGAGTAAGAATATACAAAGAAATTGAAGAAAAGACCATAGAAATTCAAGGTACAAAACCTAGGGTTTCAAGTGCACCTTATAAAATCTGATTTGGTATGATGATTCCTAGGCCTAAATAAGAGTTTAAATGAGATCCTAAGATCTCTAGGAGTCTCCCCGTATGCATCTTCCATGTAGAAAACAAAGCAAACTCCATGGAGGCTACAAGGAGACAGAGGCTTGGCCTAAATGGGTTTGTGTGCCTAGGGAGAGTTTTAAATTTTTCTAAACCCATTCTTGAGTCATAAATGATGAAAAAAAAATAAAGGGAGGCCTTGGAAAAAATTTAGAACCTATAGCAAGTGAGTTAGTACTTTATGCTCCATATTATGACCTGAAGGAGCAACATGTAGCAAGGCTCTTAGTTTTGATTGTGTAATGACTCCAAGAGGTTTAAAAAGAGTCAAGAATCATATTTGAAAGGAAAGAATGGAGCCTAGAATTTATTTAAGAGATTTTGCTTCATTAGATGCAATTATGGAACCATAATGAAGTTATAGACCAAGCTAGTGTCTAAGTGAGTGTGTGGCCTTAGAATTGAGTTCATGAACCTAATTAGCTTCCATGAATTGTATCTAGGCCAAGAGAAATCTTTCCCACACTTTTGTGTGTGTGTGGTCGAAACAAGGAAGGGAGATTCAAGGGGAAAAGTGTGTAATTGCTTCTAAGGTAGCTCTCTCCACCTTCTCTCATGTATGGATGTGTGCTTAGCTTGTCTTAGAATATGTGTATGTGTATTTTCAAACCATGAAAAGTATGCTAGCATGATTTTATATACCATGGTTTCATGATGACATATTATGTTTCTAAATGATGTTATGATGTGTTCTTGGGTTTGTACGAGTGTGGTGAGGCCAAGAATCCTTAACTATGGTGAGGATGAGCCAAGAACCCTTAAGATTGGTTGAGACAAAGTAAAGAGTCTTCTAAAAGCAAAGTGGGCTCCCAAGAGTATGGTTGAGTCTAAAAATCTCTTAAAGAATGGGTGAGGTAAGTCAAACATCCACAAGAAATTAAGTGAGGCCAATCCACTTGCTTGGCAAACCTTTGTATGCTATGTATGATATTCTCAAATGATGAAAATGCTTCTTAAACGTTTGCACATGTCAACTTGACCATACATGAATTTATGAGACTTATTTGCATCCATTATGTATGATTGAATGGGAGATGAGCTATTGGGACTCTTTGAATCTCATTTCCTCCTCTCCAATGTTCTAACATACTAGGTGGACCAAGAGAGCAAGGCAACGGCAGCCAACAAATGAGGGATGAAGGAATAACATTAAAATGTGGAAACTTTGTTACTTTAAGGGTACAAGAATGGCATATGTTGTAATTCATGAATGTATATGTCTTATAAAGTTGTGAACATGTATAAATATGTCGATGTATCATGTATAAGTAAGAGATTATGATATATGAATGCTAGAATGTAATTTGAGTATGTAATGCTAGGTTATGCTTCTTGGAAGTTTGATGTAAGTATGTATAATTACAAGTGGCATAGCCAAAATGAGAGGCATGGAATTTGGGACCATTTGGGCAGCTCACACAAATCCTATTTATGCTTTTAGACTTTCCCAAGAAGTGTCAAACCCTAAGAAAAGCCATTTGGACATTTTGGTATCCTATATGGAGCCAAAATTGACTATAATGGAACCCTAGATCACTTTTTGCTTAAATGAGCTCTTCTTGATCTAAGATTTGGTATTCAATTAGAGATTGTTGAGATCTTTTCGAGAAGCTAAAGAACATAATTTTTAGAGGTTTAGAGAACATTTGATGAATTTTCGAAGTTGGGAAATTTTCTAATTTTGGTTAAGTCACTATTCATACTGGTTTGAAAATAAAATCTATCACACAGGGCTCAAATGATGTTCAATTGCCACAAAATTTTATACAAAAAAACTAGACATTCCCCATGACTTGTATCAATAGAAGCACCTCATTTGGAGGTCTAGAGAGGGAGATATAAATTTTCAAAGAATCTGTCCTGTATCAGGAACGTCACCCGACCTCAGTTACTGTTTGATTAGATTTCGAGCTCTAGACACGCCTGAGCTAGTCTGGAGTTATTTTTTCCCTCTAACTAATATCCACAGATTTCTAGATTAGTATCATTTTCATAGATTGGATTTTTTTGGAATTAATTAGACATTTTTGAATTTTGCTACAAAATTTTGTGACAGCACCAGTGGACAGCCTGACCTCTAGACCATTTTGAATATCAAATGTCCTCTGTGTTGGTTGTTATGGTCTGGAAATATTTTTTCTATATATTAGACATGTGTAGATTTCCAGAATCATAAAGAATACATGATTTCAATTTTTTTAGAATTAGTTATGATTTTTCAAATTTGTGACAGAAATGAGGACAATTCTGGCAAAAAATGAATATGCATGTTTCATGCTTCCCTTTGAGTTTCGTAGGATGTAGGCCACTTTTGATGATGCAAATGAGTTGTATTCATATAATTAAATATGGTAATGTGTTGTATGAGCTCACACAGCCCACGTGACAATGAATGAAATTTTTATATATGACACAATGCCAAATAATGTATTATTTTGATGGATTTTCTTGCTTCCTTCATGGAATCTATGTTGTAAAGCATAAGAATGTTATGAAATGAGCTAGAAATATATGGTGTTACATTTATTGGTATAAGAGCAAAGTTCCAGGCTTTCTTGATTGGGTTTGGCTTGAGGATGTAGCAATAAGGCTATGTAAAGGGCTTGAATAGATAGGTAAAGTCTTAGATGAGACATGTTGGGTGTATGAGGATAGGTTGTGGCTTTATTCATGATGAGTAAGTGGTAGAATGGTCTTGGAGTAGTTAGTGAGCACCGAGAAAGAGTGGCCTTTAGAGTAGCTTGAGCAAAACTAAGCTTGAGTAGAGTTGAGTGATCTGACGGCTAGAGTTTGATGAGATGTGATAGCTCATCGGGATCAGTAGTAAGCCCTAGACATAAAAGATGAGAAATGATCTCGTTGATATGAAGAGGCTTGCTAGAGAAATTATGTGAGGCCCAATTCTTCCTGGTAGTCATACTCAGGCCATTCCCAACTGTCTCGTGTAATGCAAAGACAAGTAGTGATGCAGCGCATCGTGAGATGAGACTGCAGCTGCACAGAACTAGTTTAGAGGGGAAGTGAGAAAAAGAATTGCCCCTTAGCCACAACACCCAAATGTCTAAACGAATTCCAGAGCCCAAAAGGTTAATTCCCTCAGGGCAGAGGTCGAGTTATGAGCTACACCCTTAGAGCCTGATAGCCCAGAGATGATAATTAGTTATGCATGAATAAAGTAAGAGGTGAAACCCTCTAGCTTGATAATGGGCTAGATATAGAGGCAATGAGGCTCAGGTTGGTAGCTAAAAATGAAAATCCAATCCTTGAAAAGCAAGCCAATTAAAGGCCGTTAGCCTCGGCCAATTAACTGCTTAGCTGCAGCTAATTATTTCAAGAAGTAATGAGGCAATCCAGAGAGTTCCTCGTTGCGGCCAATTAAGAAATTAATCGCGGCCAATACTTGAATAGGAAAACTAGGGTGAACTCGAGGCTGATTAGCCATGGCGAATGATGTGCTAGCTACGGCAAATGGCAGTATGAAATGCCTTGTTGGTCATATTAAGGCCAACTTGAGGAATGAACTGATAAGGGGTCAGATGATCCATAGGAAGAGGGAACCCCTAGTATAAGTAGAGAAAAGGATAGTGAGTAGTTATAGAAGATCAATAAGAAATCCGTGAGCCTAACAGTTAAGGTTGAGGAAAGAGCTCAACATAGAGGAAGTTAAACACAAGGATAATGAGGTTGTTGAGACCCGCCTATGAGGCGTTGACTCCAACCTAGAGTGCTACCTAGTGAGACATTGAATGATAGAATGTTAGTGTAGCCTCAAAATAATGTAAAATAAGACTACCAGCAGTGAGGCACATAATAAGTGGCCTAAAAAGGTGTACCTCATAGGTAACACCTACAGGTAAGTATGAATAGCCCAGTAACAGAGACTCAGAAAAGATTAAGGATATTTAGTACGCTATGGGTCCGATGAGATGGCTAGCCTAGGCTGAGCGTAAGCTGAAGCCTGGGGAAGATGACCAGTAACATCATTCTAGGTGAGATATGTAAATGAAACGCTCAGTGAAAATTCTCCCTAGATCAAGAATGAAAAGATGAGATATCCTGATGTTAGGGAAACCACCTAGTAGTGGTTACTAAATTCCCCTGAGTCATAAAGTATAGTGATAAGGGAAGTGAGGAAGAGCTGAGAAACTAGCTACAAAAAAGATACCCTCGTTTTAGTAATGACTAATTGAGTAGACTAAGCCCAGAAAGATAAATAGATAAGGGTTTGATAGTTAGTTAGACGAGCTCCCTAATATGAAATGATATGGGGTTAAGGTACATGAGAGATTAGAGCACCCAGTAGAGCATAAGCTTCAATGAAGTAGAATCTAGACATTAAGAGTACATGTCCTGGATTGGGTCAGTAGAACCCTGAAATTAATATATTGTGCTCTTGAGGATGAGGCTAAAGAGACTAAATAGAGAGAAAGCCTATCTCTGATCCAAATATAGAAGCAAGCTGAGACTAATAGGTAGTTCTTTAGTACCCTCAGGGAAGCTCGAGAGAGCTAGAGACCACCTAAGAAGGCGAGCCTCGTGTTATATAGAGAAAGAGTATAAGCCGAGAGCACCATAGAATGAAATTACTAGGATTATATGAAATAGAATCCTTCTTACCAAGGGATGGTCTAGTTAAGAGCAGAATAAGAGTATGAGCAAAAAGTAGACCCCCTTGATGTTACAGAGAGTGAATAAGTAGAGGAACCCTGAGAAAATGCAGGTGCCCTTGAGAGTAAAGAAACCTGAACTGGTAACAGAAATAGCTAGTAGTAGAACATCCTTTTACTAAGTAAGAGGATAAGAAAAGTAGAAAGAGAAGATATGACAATGTTCAAACTAAGGATATAATAGATTAAGAATAAATATCTAATAATGTGCTCGATTACTTAAGGAAGCATACTTGTCCTTGGCATAGATGCCTTTCTAGCATGATACTGCCCGAAGTAAAAACAGTTGGGCAATGCAAAGAGATCTTAGGATGCAGTAGAGAAAGAATCCTATTTTTCCCGAGCACTCTACAAGAATAGGACAGATAGAAAAAGTAAGAGAGGGATATTTTAGATTATTTGGAAACTTGTAATATATAGGCGATAGTAGCTTTGAGCTCAATCATGAGGTGCCCGTGTATTAGTATTTGATATTATGGTTTTCTTGCAACAATGGTCACATGATATTAGGCCTGATCAACCTAATAGTAATGTGACTTGAGTGCATAGCAAACGATGACATTAATCATCAAAGTGTCCAAATAATCGAAAGTTATCCTAGTTAGTTAAAGAACGAAATGAGTCAAAAAAGAAAGGTAAAGGGATTCCAGTGATATTAGAATAGTGAGAAAAACATGTAGAAAGGAATCTCCAGTAAAGAATGTTCAGATTCAGATAGCATGAGTTCAGTATGCATAGCCTGAGTCCCTTATAGTATACGTAAACGAAATGAGAAGGGACCATTGTATAGCCTCTCTCCTGCTATAGATGTTAACCACACTTAGAGTGTAAGATGTCCTAGTGCCAAGGTACTTAAAAGCAGAACGTAGGCATAGTTAGAAACTACAGGATATGAGAGGAAGGCTAGAACGAGCATATGTAAAGTAAGTAAGTTAATAAAGTAAGAAAAGAAAGCCCAAGTAAAAAAGGGTTGAAGTGGGAATCTGAGGATCCTATGAGAAGCAATGAGTGAAAATTTTAAAATGCTCCCTAATATCAGTATGATGAGATCCTAGAGAATTAAATGATACAGAACCCACTTTGTATGAAGAGCATGATGTTCCTCCGAGTTTAGCTTTAGCTATTATAAGTGATGGTAACCAGACTTAGTGAGCATGTATTTTACTGTCAGATACAGTGATCTTAGATTTGACGTCTCCTAGAGATAGATCACAGTAGATCCTAGCATAGTACAGTGGGTTGCAGTAGACCCTAGCAAGGCTCTGAGAGGTCGCAGTAGACCTAAGAGTCACAGTAGATCCTATAGAGTTATAGAGAGCCCTAGCCATAGCACGATAGTTCTCTGGTGAGATGACGATCTGAGATAGTTTTACAAAGCTGTTAGTCTCAGAGACTAGTACAGTTTTAGCTAGCCTTTGTCTCAGAGACTACATAGCTCCTAAGTCGGGTAGATCATTGCCACAGAGATATGAAGGCTTTACTTAGACAATTAAACCACTGACTATATCTCTTTAGAGATGAGCATAGTATATGGGATGAGGAAAGCAAGAAATTAGCTTTCCAGAGTTAGAGCCAGATGAACCACTACCTAGCAGATAGTAGCCCTGACCGAGGGATAGAGAGAATCCTGTATGCTAGTTTATGTATTCAGAAAGGGGTCAGGTGCAGTTTTTATATGAGGTAAGTGGTATAATATATCTCCAGTGAGCAAAACCGTAAGAATAGCTAACATCCCACCAGAATTCAACAAGAGTCAGTGATAGTAGCTCTTCGATGCCAGTAAGAGACACACATGTTAGGCCTATTAGTATTGAAATAAGGGACTATAAAATGCCATTGTAAGTGAGCAAAAAAGTGAGAAAAAGTCCTGGCCTATAGAGATAGATATAGTGATAAACAGAGAAGCTGGGATCATTAAAAGTGGAAACTCCTTAAAGGAGCTGTAATCCCTTTAAGCAATTGAGATATAAGGCCTATGATAGAAAGAAATATAAATTGTAATCATAGGATGAGCTAGTAAGAAAGAACACAGGGATAAATAGTGGACAGAACATGTAAATAAGCAGACAAAAAAAAACCTCTGATGGCTTTAATGATTAGAAAAGATGATGAGATGTTAGAAGAAGCCATTCAAGGAGGATATAGGAGATGTGATATGAAATAAGTTACCTTCCAAGATCTATAAATGAGTCCACTAAAGGAAACGTTAATCCTATGAGTGGGTTAACATTAACTCGATATGATTAGTAAGCTCTCCCAAGATAGGCCTCCAAAGTTAGGAATTTCTTTCCCTTAAGAGAGAGAACTAGCTAGTACATTATGGCAATAGAGCCCTTATTAAAGGCTAGAGTAATAAAAAATTCCCTGGCTAAGAAAAATTTAAACGAGTAAAATCATTGAAAAAAGCGTATAAAGTCAGGAACAAGGGAAAGAAAAGAGTAGTTAGCCAGAAAAGAAAAGAGTAACAGGAAAGCATACCCCAAATTTTGAGGACAATTAATTTAAGGGGGAAGAAATGTAACATCCGATTTTTTGAAAACCAAAGAAAATGTGAGAAACGTAACGTACGGTTTCTCCGTAAATGAATGAAATTCACCAGATACAAAAGGAAGTCCCCCAAAAGGAGATAGTTAAGGTCTCAAAAAATTTGGAAAGCATTCTAGACTCCTAAAAATGAGAATCCTAAGCTTAGACGAAAAGAAAAATGAAGTTAGAATAAAGAAACAATTTCTTATGAAAAACTTACGACACATACTGGCATTTTTGTAATTTTGAGGAAGTTTTGGAATTTATATAGGAGGGCTTTTTAAATGAAAGTTTTGAGTTTTTTTGGGTTCTCAAAGACCCTGAAAATCATAGAAAGCCCCGAAACAGCTCAAACCCCTCCGGTGGACATTTTCTAATATCGGTGCACCCGAATTTTGACGGATTCATTCGAGAAGGTTTTAGCTCCAATTTGAGTGATTCCAAAGGCATTTTACTAAATTAGGTACCTAAATTTCCCCAGTGGACATTTTCTAATGTCGGTGCATCCAAATTTTGACGGATTCATTCAGGAAGGTTTTAGCCCCGATTTAAGTGATTCCAAAGGTATTTTACTAAATTGGGAACCTAAATTTCATAATGGAAAAGACAGTTCTCAAAAAGGAGCTAAAACAAAGGAGAAACGAAAATGCCAAGAACGAAGGGTAAAATGAGAATTTTTGAAAAGTGTAACTTCCTCCCACCTATATATATGATGCACCCTTTTTCTCCTTTCATGTTGCACGACCAAGTTCTGCCCAAAACCAAAGGAAAACCCTAGGGAGAGTGGCACATAAGAGAAAGGCAAAGAGGAGAAGAAATCAAAGGCTTAAGGTATGAAAATTTAGTAGTTTTTCATGCTCTTTCTCTTCCAAACCTCTTCTCCTTCATTCTCTTTTATTTCTTATTATTATAATGAAGTATATGGATCTATTTTAAAGGAGAAACTGAGGGAAAATTTCGGATTTGAAGAGAGGAGTTCAAAGAACACAAGATTCAAGTGAGAAAAAGTAAGAAAACAAGGTAAATCTTGCATCCCATGGTAGCTACTCCTCCCCCCTTCTTCTCCATATTTTACCCCATGTATGTAGATGCTAGGGGCTAGAATTTTGAAGGGAACCAAGGGTGAATTCCATGAATTTAAGGGAAGAGAGTAAGAATATGCAAAGAAATTCAAGAAAAGGTCATAGAATTTCAAGGTGCACAACCTAGGGTTTCAATTGCACCTTATAAAATCTGATTTTGTACAATGATTCCTAGGCCTAAATAAGAGTTTAAATGAGTTCCTAAGATCCCTAAGAGTCTCCCCATATGCATCGTCCATGTAGAAAACAAAGCAAACTCCATGGAGGCTAAAAGGAGACATAGGCTCGGCCTAGATGGGTTTGTGTACCTAGGGAGAGTTTTAAATTTTTCTAAGCCCATTCTTGAGTCATATATGATGAATGAAAATGAGGGGAGGCCTTGGGAAAAATTTAGAACCTATAGAAAGTGAGTTAGTACTTTATGTTCCATATTATGACCTAAACGAACAACATGTAGCTAGGCTCTTGGTTTTGATTATATGATGACTCCAAGAGGTTTAAAAGGAGTCAAGAATCATATTTGAAAGGAAAGAATGGAGCCTAGAATTTATTTAAGAGATTTTGCTTCATTAGGTGCAATTATGGAACCATAATGAAGTTATAGACCAAGCTAGTGTCTAAGTGAGTGTGTGGCCTTAGAATTGAGTTCATGAACCTAATTAGCTTCCATGAATTGTATCTAGGCCAAGAGAAATCTTCCCCACACTTTTGTGTGTGTGTGTGGTCGAAACAAGGAAGGGAGATTAAAGGGAAAAAGTGTGTAATTGCTTTTAAGGTAGCTCTCTCCACCTTCTCTCATGTATGGATGTATGCTTAGCTTGTCTTAGAATGTGTGTATTTGTATTTTAAAACCATGAAAAGTATACTAGCATGATTTTATATGCCATGGTTTCATGATGACATATTTTGTTTCTAAATGATGTTATGATGTGTGCTTGGGTTTGCATGAGTGTGGTGAGACCAAGAACCCTTAGCTACGGTGAGGATGAGCCAAGAACCCTTAAGATTGGTTGAGATAAAGTAAAGAGTCTCCTAAAAGTAAAGTGGGCTCCCAAGAGCATGGTTGAGTCCAAGAATCTCTTAAAGAATGGGTGAGGCAAGTCCAACATCCACAAGAAATTAGGTGAAGCTAATCCACTTACTTGGCAAGCCTTTGTATGCTATGTATAACATTCTCAAATGATGAAAATGCTTCTTAAATATTTGCACATGTCAACATGACCATATATGCATTTATGAGACTTGTTTGCATCCATTATAATACCCCAAAATTAATTAAGGTGTTAATAATAGATTTAGGTTAATTAAGAATAATTAATATGGAATAATCGGGTAAGGTAAGTGAATGAAAATTTTAAAGAGATAAATTATTAATATGAGTTTGGGATTTAATTAGGATAGAAACTTCACTTAAGCCCAAATTAATGTAAGAGATTATGATAAGAGGCTAATGGAGGCCCAATAAGTTAGGTGCAGACCCAAATCCTTTGAGGTTTTAAAACTTAGCCTAATCCAATTAAAACCCAGCAGCCCAACACATGAAAGCTGGCCCAACAAAGTTTAAATCTGAAGCCCATTTGGAGTTGGATCATTGGAGCAGGCCATAACCCATAGAAAACCCAACTTAAACCCTAACAACTAACCTAGCCACCCCCCATTTTGCAGGAACACAAAAGAGAAATTCGGAGGTTTGAAGGGAGGCTAGGGTTTGAGGCAAGAAATCCACAATTTCCCACTTCTAGAGCAAGATTCAGCCAAGGTAATAAGTTATATAACTTAATCCTCTCATCTTTCTCTTTAATTTGACCTGATTAATGTTTCGATTGGAGCACTTTCACCGACACCCAAAATCTAAAACTTGCCATTTGATGTTTCCATAGTGAAATTTCGTAGGTTGAGGCTAGGTCTAACATTAAGTAAGTATAAACTCTTCTTTTCGAGGTATTTCTGCTGGTTTGAGACCCCAATGATTGGATTATAGTATGGGTATTAATTTTTCACGAATTTGCTTAGGATTTAGGGTGATACATTAAAGTTTCTAGTATAGGACACCTCCATTCTGAATTTTGGGAATTAGTAGTGGCTGGGGAGATTTTTGTACCACTGGTGGCTTTTGCAAATTTGTCGACAGGTAAGGTAACTGGGACTACATTAATTCCATACATGTATCTGCTTTAATTTCATATTTGTTGTACATGAATGATTTGAATTGCTAAATGAATTAATTAGCTATCTATTGTATTGTGTTTGAACCTTATGAGTCCATGGTGGAGCTGTGGTGCAGCTGCCACCTATGCATGTGCTTCGATTGGGCACTGGGTTATGATCAAACCCCAGATGGATTGAGCCTTGGTTGTGCTCATTGGGGAGTAGGTTCCATGGACGAGCCTCTCCCAGTGTTATTGGCTTTTAACATGTGAAAATATGATTGCTAATATGGGATGGTAATCATAGTAGCCTAACCATTTCTTTTGCTAAAATGATTGATATGATTCTGATATTAATTTTGATTTATGCATATATGTTAATTGTGATAACCCTAACTTCTAATCATTATAATTAAGGTTAAATATGTGATTAATGATCATAAATTAGGGTTACAAGACATTACGACTAATTACATTCAGGAATTACAGGGAAATTTGAACTTTAATGTTATTAAACTCATCAACCATATAATTACAAGTACTCATGTACATCAAGGAGACAAACATTCATTTATAAGCCTTTGATTTTATTACCCATTAATTCCAACTCACAAAAATCTTCTACCATTGTTTCTAAGTCATCCCTTGGGGTTACCATATGAAAACTAAGATTTCTAGGTTAGAATGTATGTTTGGGACCATTAGTTGTGGTTAAATATCCTTGCGCTACTGCCAATTGCTCTCAGGTTCACTCCTCATCTTCACAGATTTCGCCGTGGCGAGTTGGACCTTCGCCGTGGCTGACTTACATGGTGTCACGGTGAGGAAGCCTCCTGGAACCTACCTCACTTGCCTTTTGCTATTGGCTACGACCAATTCCCCCTTTCGTCGTGGCTAATTCCTCTCTGGAATGTTAGACAAATCCTCATAAAAGTTTTGCCACGACCAATTCCCATTTAGCCGTGGTGAATTACCCTTTGGACGACTCCCAGTTTTACCTCTCACATTTCACCGCGGCGAATTGCTCTCTGGTACTCTCCCTGGGTAACTTCGCTTCTATTGGCCGCGACTAATAATATTTTGGCAGTAGCGAAATATCTTCTGATTCTACAACTCTTAAAATCTTGTCTCATACTCTCCACTCTCCCTCTAATAACACCCTAGGGCCACTCTACCTTAATTTAGGCAACTCTAATGGTATTTATGTACCTTATTTACCCAGCTATTCTACTATTACCAATTCAAAACTTAAGTATAAATTCCTACTCATCCAACTACCATATGTCAACAAATTCATATATTACCAATAGTAGAATTTCATAAGCTTTCAGCAATTATCATTCAAATATGCATTCCCTTAAAGATCTCATGCATCCTTGATTCAAATCAACAATCTCATATATCCCATGATGACATTCCCAATAGTAAACCATATCATGAATTTAACAAAGTTCATACATCAAATACTATAAGTTTATACATCCAGAACCAAGCTATATTGAGACTTAATTCCTTAATAAATACATTCCACTAATCAAAATATAAATGCCTACACTTGGCAATACAGATACATGATGATGTTATATAAAAGTTAACAAAATTAGTATCTACTCTATTCCACTCAGACCAAGTGTAGCTTTCCACACCAGGCCTCAACTCATGGATTTTTATCCACTTGCTTCCCCTTATCCTTACCCGAAAGGCCTTCACCTAAAAGTATAATCCCATCAAACAGGGTGAGATACGAATCTCAGTAACCAAGGCAAATTCCATTCATATATTCTAGTTTAATTAACATGTATGCATGATTTCATATAATCATTAAAAAACATACCAGTCACATCAGTAAATGAAATAATTAAGTTATCATGATTACTATCCCGTACTAGCAATCATATTTTCACATGTTAGAGGCCACTAACACCGGGAGAGGCCCATCCACAGCACCTACTCCTGATTGAGCACAACTAAGGCTCAGTGCATCTGGGTTATGATCATAACCCGGTGCTCGATCAAAGCACATGCACGGGTGGCAGCCGCACCACAGCTCCACCATGGACTCACAAGGTCCAATCACATATAATAGATAGCCAACCAATTCATTTAGCATTCAAAATCATAATCTTGCAGCAGATACAAAATTAAACAGACATATGCATAGAATTAACATGAACCCCTAGTTACCTCACTCTACAAACAATTGAAAAGCCATTAGTAGTACCAAAATCTCCCTAGCCACCACAAATCCCCCAAATTCGGATTGAGTATGTCCTCTACCAGAAACTCCAATATATCACCCTAATTCCGAAGCAAATGCATACATAATTAATACCCATACTATAAATCAATTATGGGGGTCTTAAACCAGCAGAAAATACACTAGAATGGAGAGTTTACACTTACCCAATATCCCCTCTAGCCTCTACCTCTGAAAATCCTTTAAGAAAATATCAAACAACCACATTTCAAAATTTGGGTATGGTGAAAATGCTCCAAATGAAAAGCTAATCAGGTTAAAATGAAGAGAAAGAGAAGGGGATTAAGTTATATAACTCTTACCTTGGCTGATTTTGAGCTTAGAAGTGAGAAATAGTAGATTTCTTACCTCAAACCCTATCCTCCCTTCAAACCTCCGAAGATGAGTTTTGTGTGTGTGTTTCAACAAGAATGTGGAAGGGTTGAAGTGTTTAGGGTTTTAGTTGGTTTTAAGTTGGGTCTAAGGTGGGTCAGGGGCTGATCCAAGGGTCCAATTGTAAGTGGGTTCTGATTTAAGCTTTGTTGGGCCAGCTCTAAGATGTTGGGCTACAGAAATTTAATTAGGCTAGACTAAGTTTAAAGGACTTAATTGATTTAGGTCCGCACAAGAGTTATTGGGCCATCACTAGGTGCTCTCTCTTGGGCCATGTCTCACAATAAAAGGTTGGGTCTGCATCTAAAATTATTAGGCCTCTATTAGTCCCTAACATTGGCCTACTTAATTTAATTTGGGCCTAGATGGGGTTTAGAACTCAATTAAATTTCAAACTCATATTAATAATTTATTTCTCTAAAATTTTTATTCACTTAACTTGTCCAATTATCCCATATTAATTATTCTTAATTAACCCAAATCCATGATTAACACCTTAATTAATTTTAGGGTGTTACATTAATTAAATTGGATTATATGAATGGAAGTTTCCTTGGTTACTGAGATTCGCATCTCACCCCATTTCATGGGTTAAACATTTCAGGTGAAGATTCTTCGGGTAAGGATAAGGGCAAGCAAGTGGATGAACATCTATGAGTTGAGGCCTGGTGTGGGGAGCTACACTTGGTCTGAGTAGACTAGAGTAGATGCTAATTTTGTTAACCTTTGTATAGCATCATCATGTATCTGTATTGCTAAGTGTAGGAGTTTGTATTTTGATAACATAGAATGTAACCAATGAGAAATAGGATTCATATTAGTTGTTGATGGATGTATGAGTTTATGACACTTATTATGGTTTGTAAACTTGTGTTTTAACTAACTATTTAAGTAATGAAATCATGTGACATATTGATTGTGGATTTAAGCTAGCGATGCATGAATTATCCAATTAAAACATGATTGAATGACCATTATGAGAAATTTATAAATTTGTTGATATAAGGCCAATGAATAAGTAGGAGAATCCACCTTTAAATGTGGGATGGGTAATGATACAATGGTTGGGGCAAATCAGCTAGATAGATGCTATTAGAATCTCATACCAAGTGGGAGAGTGGCCCTAGAGAGTCCCTAGATAGAGAGTGGAGAGTATGAGATAAGATTTTAGGAGTTGTAGGATCAGAAGGCATTTTGCTGCAGCCAACATATTATTAGCCGCGGCCATAGAGGCAAAGTTGCCTAGGGAGAGTACCAAAGAGCAATTCATTGTGGCGAAATATGAGAGGTAAAACTGGGAGTTGTCCAGAGGGTAATTCGCCGTGGCTAAATGGGAATTGGCCACAGTAAACTTTTGTGAGAATTTGTCAGGTGTTCCAAAGAAGAATTATCCACGGCGAAAGGGGAATTAGCCGTGGCCAATAGCGAGAGGTGAGCGAGGTAGGTTCCAGGAGGCTTCCTCGCCGTGATGCCATGTACATTAGCCGCAACGAAGCTCCAACTCGCCGCGGTAAAATCTGTGAAGATAAGGAGTGAACCCGAGAGTAATTGGCCACGATGCAAGGACATTTAGTTGCGGCTAATTGTCCAAAACTTTCATTTTAACCTAGAAATCTTGGTTTTTCATATGGTAACCCCCAAGGGATGACTTAGAAACATTGATAGAGGATTCTTGTGAGTTAGAATTAATGGTAATAGAATCAAAGGCTTATAAATGAATGTTTGTTTCCCTGATGTACATGAGTGTTTGTAATTATATAGTTGATGACTCTAATAACATTAAGGTTCAAATTTTTCAGTATTTTTCTAAGTGTAATGAGTCGTAATGTCTTGTAACCCCAATTTTTTTTATTATTAATCACATATTTAACCTTAATTACAATAATTATAAGTTAGGGTCGTCACATCCATTATGTATGATTGAATGGGAGATGAGCTATTGGGACTCTTTGAATCTCATTCCCTCCTCTCCAATGTTTTAACATGCTAGGTGGACCAAGAGAGTAAGACAATGGGAGCCAACTACATGAGGGATGAAGGAATAACATTAAAATGTGGAAACTTTGTCACTTTAAGGCTACAAGAATGGCATATGTTGTAATTCATGAATGTATATGTCTTATGAAGTTGTAAACATGTATAAATATGTTGATGTATCATGTATAAGTGAGAGATTATGATATATGAATGCTAGAATGTAATTTGAGTATGTAATGCTAGGTTATGCTTCTTGGAAGTTTGATGTAAGTATGTATAATTGCAAGTGACATATCCAAAATGAGAGGCATGGAGTTTAAGACCATTTGGGCAACTCACACAAGTCCTATTTATGCTTTTAGCCTTGCCCAAGAAGTGCCAAACCTTAAGAAAAGCCATTTGGACATTTTGGTATCCTATATGGAGCCAAAATTGACCATAATGGAATCCTATATCACTTTTTGTCCAAATGAGCTCTTCTTGATCTGAGATTTGGTATGAAATTATAGATTGTTGAGAGATTTTTGAGAAGATAAAGAAAATAATTTTTAGAGGTCTAGAGAATATTTGATGAATTTTGAAAGTTAGAAAATTTTCTGGTTTTGGTCAAGTCACTATTCATACTGGTCTAAAAATAAAATCTGTCACACAAGCCTCAAATGATGTCCAATTGCCATGAAATTTTATATACCAAATAAAAACATTAACAGTGACTTGTGCCAACTAGAAGCACCTCATTTGGAGGTCTCGAGAGGGAGATATGATTTTTCAAAGAATCTGTCCAGTATCAAGAACGTCAACCGACCTCAGTTACTATTTGATTGGATTTCGAGGCCTGGGCATGCCTAAGCTAGTCTGGAGCTATTTTTCCCCTCTAGCTAACATCCATAGATTTCTAGATTGTATCATTTGTGTCAATTGGATTTTTGTGAAATTAATTAGACATTTTTGAAGTTTGCTACAAAATTCTGTGACAGCACCAGTGGACAGCCTGACCTCTAGACCATTTTGAATGTCAAATATCTTTTGTGTTGGATGTTATGATCTAGACATTTTTTTCCATAAAGTAGATATGTGTATATTTCCAAAATAGCCAAGAATGCATAATTTTAATTTTTCTAGAATTAGTTATGATTTTCCAATTTTTGACAGAAATGAGGATAATTCTGGCTGAAAATGAATATGCATGTTTCATGCTTCCCTTCGAGTTCCTTGGGATGTAGGCCACTTTTGATGATGCAAATGAGTTGTATTCATGTAATTAAATATGGGAATGTGTTGTATGAGATCACACGACCCATGTGACAATGAATGGACTTTCTATATACGACGCAGTGCCAAATAATGTATTATTTTGATGGATTTTCTTACTTCCTTCATGGAATCTATGTTGTAAAGCATAAGAATGTTATGAAATGAGCTAGAAATATATGGTGTTACAAGAGTGGGGCACCACTTATATATATAACGGAGGAAGAAGAACTTTTCAAAAATTTCCATTTTACCCTTCGTTCTTGGCATTTTCGTTTCTAATTCATTTTAGCTCCTTTTTTAGAACTATCTTTTCCATTATGAAATTTAGGTTCCCAATTTAGTAAAATGCCATTGGAATCACTCAAATTAGAGTTAAAACCTTCTTGAATGAATCTGTCAAAGTTCAAATACACTAACATTGGAAAATGTCCATCAGAGGGGCTTTAGCTATCCCGAGTCTCCCCATGATTTTCAGGGCCTCTGAGAACCCTGAGGAACTCAAAATTTTCATTTAAAAAGCCCTCCTGTATGAATTCCAAAATTTTCTCAAAATTACAAAAATGCCATTGTGTTTCGTAAGTTTTCTGTCAAATTTCGTTTCTTCATTCTAGCTCTATTTTTCTTTTCGTCTGAGCCTGGGATTCTCATTTTTAGGAGTTTAGAATACTTCCCAAATTTTCTGGAATCTTAACTAATTCATTTCGGGAGACTTACTTTTATATCTGATGAATTTCATTCATTTATGGAGAAATCGTACGTTACATTTTCCACATTTTTTCTTGTTTTTAGAGAATCGAATGTTACACATTGAGCCTTTTAGGGGCAAAATTAAAAAGGGAGCTAGTAGTGGTAGTGTCTTTTTAGATAGGAGACCACCCCTAAAGAATGTCCCTCAAAGAAGAAGCATAGGACCCCCAAGAAGTACAGTGAGTGCCCTACCAACTTGTGCCAAGTGTGGAAAGAACCATGGTAATGGACCATGCCCGGTGTGCTATAATTATGGGAAGCCTAGACACTATGCAAGGACTTGCACGGTGTCACGAGAGTCTGCCTCATTTGTTAAACCACCTACACAAGGAAGGGTGTTTACACTTACGCAGCAAGAGGCTAGTAGATCCCCTAGTTTAATCTAAGGTACTTTACTTATCCATAATCATGTTGTAAACACATTGTTTGATTCAAGTGTGACCCACTCATTCATATCATATGACTGTGTTAAGCATCTAGGTTTTAAAATTATCTTGTTGCCATTTGAACTATCTGTGTCCGCCCCTACTGGATATTCTATGATTACATATGATGTGTGCTTGAATTGTATTGTACAATTGGATAGCCGTTGTACTACCCTTAACCTCATTTGTATCCCTTTGTGTGATTTTGATGTAATCATTGGTATGGATTGGCTATTAGCTAATAATGTGATACTTGATTTTACCTATAAGGCTCTTTCTTTGCCTGCTAATATGCCTGAAACTTGTTTTGTGACTGAGCTTGCTTGTGTGTCAGCCGCCCAAGCTGAGAGGTACCTTAGGCATGGTTGCCAAGGGTTTTTAGTGTTCTTTTCATTGCATGTTGAGGTTGATGATAGGTTGGAGGATATACCTGTGATTAGAGAGTTCCCTGAGATTTTTCCTAAGGAGTTTAGTGGACTACCTTCAAAGAGAGAGCTAGAATTTTCCATTGATTTGATACCCAGTATAGGTCTAATTTCTAAGACTCCATACAGAATGACTCTTACTGAATTGGTTGACTTGAAAAGTCAGTTATAGGAGTTTTGTGAGAAAGGGTTCATTAAGCCAAGTGTGTCTTCGTGGGGAGCACCAATGTTGTTTGTTAAGAAGAAGAATGGTAGTCTTAGACTTTGCATTGACTATAGGTAGTTGAACTAAGTGATTGTCAAAAACAAGTACCCTTTGCCTAGAATTGATTATTTTCTTGACCAATTAGCTAGAGGATCAATCTTTTCCAAGATAGATCTTATATCGGGATACCACCAACTTAGAGTTAAAGATGAAGATGTACCTAAAACTGCTTTTAAGACTCGATATGGCCATTATGAGTTCCTAGTTATGCCTTTTGGGTTAACTAATGCCCCTGCCATTTTCATGAATTACATGAATAAGATTTTTAGGCCCTATCTTGATCGAATTATGGTAGTGTTCATTGATGACATCCTTATCTACTCTAAAAGTAGTGAAGAGCATAAAAAGCATCTTAGGATAGTTTTTCAAATATTGAGAGAACATTAGTTGTATGCTAAGTTGAGCAAGTGCGAGTTTTGATTACGGGAAGTTAAATTCTTAGGCCATGTAATAACGGAACAAGGGGTAGCAGTAGATCCTAACAAGGTAGAAGCCGTACTGAATTGGGAAAGACCCAAAATGATGACCAAAATTCGTAGTTTCTTAGGTCTAGCTAGCTACTATAGAAGATTCATTAAAGGATTTTCTCAGTTAGCCATGCCTTTAACTAAATTAACTAGGAAGGACCAACTATTTGTGTAAAATGCCAAGTATGAGAATGCCTTTCAGGAGCTTAAGGATAGGCTTACCACCACGCCTGTGTTAATGATGCCTGACCCTAAAAAGACATTCACAGTCTATAGTGATGCTTCTAAAAAGGGATTAAGGTGTATTTTAATGCAACAAGGTAGGGTGATAGCCTATGCTTCTAAGTAACTTAGACCTCATAAGGAAAATTACCCCACCTATGACCTAGAGCTAGCAGTTGTAGTTTTTGCCTTTAAGATTTGGAGGCACTATCTCTATGGTGCACTATTTGAGGTATATAGTTGCCACAAGAGTTTGAAGTATCTGTTTAACTAAAAGGAGTTAAACATGAGGAAAAGAAGGTGGATAGAATTCCTTAAGGACTATGATTTCTCCTTAAAGTATCATCTAGGGAAGGCGAATGTGGTTGTTGATGCCTTGAGTAAGAAATCTATTCATATAGCAATGATGATGCTTAGGGAGCAAAAGTTGATAAAGGAATTGAGAGATTTGAACTTATCCATTTTAGTACATTCTAGTAGACTTCTCTTGGGAGCATTGAGGATAGAAAATAACTTTAGGAAGAGGATTAAAGAGGCCCAAGAGCTAAATGAACACTGGGGAAGAATTAGAGAGCAATTGGGAAGTGGTGAGGTTAAAGATTTTGACCTATCAGAAGATGGCTTGGTGAGGTACTAGGGTAGAGTATGCATACCCAAAGATGAAGAGTTGAGGAATATAGTGTTGTCAGAAGCTCATAAGAGTAGGTTCACCATTCATCCAGGCACCACTAAGATGTATAAAGATCTTAAGAAGAGTTTTTGATGGCCTGCGATAAAGTCAGATATAGCGGAGTTTGTTGCTTGATGTCTAGTTTGTCAGAAGGTTAAGATTGAACACCAAAGGCCCACAAGTTTGTTACACCCTTTAGAGATTCTAGAATGGAAATGGGATAGCATATCCATGGATTTTGTGATGGGTTTGCCTAAGACATCCTTGAGTTATAATGCTATTTAGGTGATTGTAGATAGATTAATGAAGTCTGCCCACTTTTTACCTATTAGAGCCACTTGTCTTATAAATAGAATAGCCCAATTGTAAGTTTATGAGATTGTGAGATTACATGGTGTCACTAATAGCATTGTGTCAGATAGAGATCTAAGGTTCACATCAAAATTTTGGCAGTCTCTACAAGAAGCTTTAGTTACTGTCTCAATTTTAGCACTACCTATCATCCCCAACCAGATGGATAGACAGAAAGAACCATTTAAATCCTTGAGGACATGATTAGAACTAATGTGTTAGAATTGAAAGGGAATTGGGATGTGTACTTGCCTTTAGCTGAATTTGCCAATAATAATAGTTACCATTCTAATATCCAGATAGAACCATTTAAAGCACTTTATGGGAGAAAGTGCAGGTCACCCTTATGTTGGGTAGAGCTCAGTGAGATGAGTCTCTTAGGACCGAACATAATGGACTAAACCACCTACTAAATAGAACTCATTAGAAAGAAGTTGTTAACTGCCCAGGATAGGCAAAACGTTATGCGGATAAGAGAAGGAGACCCTTAGAATTTGAGGTCAGAGACCATGTGTTCCTTAAGGCTACTCTGGTGACGGGTGTAGGACAGTCTATCAGCATAAAAAAGCTCAGTCCTCGTTATCTTGGTCTTTTCCAAATCCTTAAAAGGATAGAACCTATGGCCTATAGAGTTGCTTTACCTCCAAACCTGGCCAGATTGCATGATGTGTTCCATGTGTCTTAACTGAAAAAGTATAACCCTGACCCTTCACATGTCATTGAGCATGAGAGTGTGCAACTACAAGATGATTTGTCTTTTGTCGTTGAGCCAGAAAGAATTATGGACTCAAAAGTCAAACAACTATGTAATAAGGACATCCTCTGGGTAAAGGTGGCATAGAAGGGACTTACTCTGGGTGAAGCAACTTAGGAGATGGAAGAGGAAATAAGGAAGAATTATCCTACATTATTTGAGTAAGGTATGTCTAATTTTGAAGACAAAATTTCTAAAAATAGGGGAGAATGTAACACTCCAAAATTAATTAAGTGTTAATCATGGACTTAGGTTAATTAAGAATAATTATTATTAAGTAATTGGGCAAGTTATAGGAAGGGGAATTTATAGGGAAATAAACTATTAATATGGGTTGAAGATTTATAGCGTTTTTGTTTTTGCGTTTCAGAAGCCCAAAACCACGTTTTCAAAGAAGCTACAATTTCTTACTTCTTCATAAATGTGATTTTCAAATAGATTTCCAAACACACACTTAATTGGGTTAAAAACTTCATCTAGGCCTAAATTAATTTTAGTAAGCCATGGGTAAGGATTAATGGAGGTCTAATAATTTTAGGTGTAGACCCAACTCCTTATTATGAGACTAGGGCTAAGAGAGATCACCTAGCAATGACCCAATCTGATTTAATGAGATAGAGACCCAAGACCTTATTTACACAAACCCTTATAGTTGGCCCAATATTCCTTATGCAGACCTAAACTAAGTGAACTCTTGAAACTTGGCTAAACTCAATCAAATTTCTACAGCCCAACTCATGAAATCTGGTCCAACAAGCATAAAATCTGAACCCATATGGATTTGGGCCTTTAGTTTAACCCATAACCCATTTAGGACCTAACTTAAACCTAACTAAACCCTAAATACACTCAGCCTCCTCCCCATTCTGCAAAAAAAACATAAGAGGCAAAGCAAAATTTGAAGGTCTTGGAGAGGGGTTAGGGTTTTTGACACATTTCACCATTTCTCACTCATAGGCTCAAAATCAACCAAGGTAATTGTTATATAATGTAATCCTCTCCTCTTTCTCTTCAATATGACCTAATTAATGTTTCGGTTAGAACATTTCACTGACACCCAAATTCTAAAACTTGTTATTTGGTGTTTTCATGGTGAAATTTCGTAAGTTGAAGCTAGGGGTGTTGTTGGGCAAGTAAAAACTCTTCATTTTGATGTTTTCTCTGCTAGTTAGAGACCCCATTGGCTAACTTATGATATAGGCTCTATTTCTATGTGAAAATAACCATAATGTAGGGTGATATTTTGAAGTTTATAGTCTAGGAAGGCAAAATCCGAAATTTAATCTTCTGGTGGTTGGATAAGTGTCCCTTAGGTAATTATCAATGGATTAATTCTTTGACTACTAGGTAGTTGTCATAATTGATGAATGCGAATAGCGATGGTTTGATTTTTGTGTTTATAGGCTAACATAGCATTATTGTCGATTCTCTGAAAAATTGTCCACAAGTGAGGTAACCGAGGATTATGTAATTCCATGCATATATCTACTTTAATTTTATATTTGTTGCACATGAAAGATTTGAAATGCTAAATGAATTGATTAGCTATCTGCATGTATTTTGATCGAATATCAGGTTATGATCAGACCCCAGATGCACTGAGCCCTGGTTGTGCTCATTGAGGAGTGGGTGTTGTGGACAGGCCTCTCTGGATGTTATTGGCCTTTAACATATGAAAATGTGATTGCTAGTATGGGATGGTAATTATAGTAGCCTAATCATTTCATTTGCTGATATGACTGATATGATTCTAATGCTCATTTTGATTCATGCATATATGTTAATTAAATTGGATTATATGAATGGAAATTACCTTAGTTATTGAGATTTGCATCTCACCCCATTTCATGGGCTTATTATTTCAGGTGAAGGCCCTTCAGGTAATGATAAGAGGAAGCAAGTGGATGAAAATCTATAAGCTCTAGCCATGTGTGGGGGAGGCTACACTTGGGCTAATCTGAGTAGAGTATATGCAAATTTTATTATTCTTTTATATAGCATCATCATGTAATCATGTTGCCAAGTGTAGGAGTTTGTATATTGACAACATAGAATGTATCTATTGAGGAGTTAGGCCTTATATTAAATGGATATTTGATGTATGAGTTTATAAGATCTGACGTAGAACTTTATGGACTCTATAATATGGTTTACTTTTTGAAAATGTAATCACATGATATATTGGATGTTGACTTAAGCTAGTGATGCATGGAACCTTTAATGGTAGGTGTATTTGAATGAAAATTGTTAGTAGTTTATAAATCCTTGATGATATTAATTCATGAAATTATAGGATAGATGAATGAGTTAGAATTAACACTTAACTCTTGTATGGGTAATGATAGATTAGTTAGGTAAATCAAGTAGATAAATGCCATTAAAGCCTCACAAATTGAGGGAGAGTGGTCCTAGAGTGTGCCTAAAGGGAGAGTTTG
This sequence comes from Erythrophleum ivorense, assembly GCA_026724425.1. Classification (NCBI taxonomy): domain Eukaryota; kingdom Viridiplantae; phylum Streptophyta; class Magnoliopsida; order Fabales; family Fabaceae; genus Erythrophleum; species Erythrophleum ivorense. The sequence goes on from JAIUCV010000042.1 coordinate 372,850, forward strand.
AATGTATGGGATGAAATTCTGAGATGTAGAAATAGAAGTTTTTCGCCACAGCCAAAAAGAGGTTAAGTTATGGCGAAAAGTAGCAAAGTTGCCCAGGGAGGGTAACAAAGAGCAATTTGCTATGGCGAGAACTGGAGCTTGCCACAATAAAAGTCAAGAGGCTAAACTGAAAGTCATCTAGAGAGTAATTCACAGCGCCGAAAGGGGGAGTTGGCTGCGGCCAATATTGTGAAGATAAGAAAAGTGAACCTGAGGGCAATTAGCTATAGCACGAAAGCATTTTAGCTATAACTAAGGTTATTAAATTCTTCTATCAACCTAGAAAACCTTAGTTCTTTCTATCGTAAAGTTATGAGATGGTTCAGAAACACTCGTAAGGGGTTTTTAAGACTTGAAATTAATAGATAATAGATTTAAAGGCTTTACTTGGGAAATTTGATTCAATTATATGTACATGAATGCTTGTAAATATTTGGCTAATCATTCTAATAACATTAAGTTCCAAATTTCCTCACTTTTTCCTAAATTGATTAATTTAAATGGTGTTAGACCTTAATTTATGATTATTAACCACATGTTTAAGCTTAATTACTATGATTAGGAGTTAGGGTCGTCATAGCCATTACCTCCCATGCCTGTTTAAATTATGTGGTCTAATTTAATCATTGCTACACTACCTTTGATTTGATATGTATGCTCCTTATTGTCATTGATTTGATCATTGGTATGAATTAGATGTCTGTAAATAATGCTACACTTGATTGTTCTCGAAAATATATTACTTTACTTGAATATGGGATTGTGCCTAGTATAAGGATTGAGTTATCTGTTATGACCACCTCTCAGGCTAAGAGGTCTCTAGGGCATGGTTGTTAGGGATACCTACTTTTCTTTTTAGTTCAGGCTGAGGTAGAAAAAGGCATAAAGGAAATTCCTGTAGTGATAGAGTTCCCAGAAGTCTTTCCTAAAGAGATTAGCGGACTACTCCCAGAGAGAGAGGTTGAGTTTCTCATAGACATTGTACCTGGGATGGGTTCAGTGTCTGAGGCCTCGTATAGGATGGCTCCCACCTAGCTAGCTGAGCTTAAAAGACATATAAAGGAACTTTTAGAAAAGGGTTTCATTAGACTCAATGTCTCGCCATGGGGAGATCCAGTCTTATTCATAAAAAAAAAGACAGGAGCCTTAGACTATGCATAGATTACTAGGAACTCAATAAAATAACCATTAAGAATAAGTACCCTCTCCCCTACATAGATGACCTCCTAGATCAGTTAGTAGGAGTGTTAGTATTTTCTAAGATAGACCTCAGGTTAGGAGATCATCAACTTAGAATAAAGGCTGAGGATATTCTGAAGACTGCATTTAGAACTAGATACGAGTATTATGAGTTTTTAATTATGCCCTTCGGGTTGACAAATGCACCTGCAGTGTTTGATGAAGGTTATTTTTATATATTTTAATTCTCCAAATTTAGGCATTTTAATGATCAAATATGGCTTTAGGGGTTTAATTAGATGAGATTTTATTTTATTAGCCATTCTTTGTACTTTAAGAATTAATTTACAAAACTTTGGATTTTTAATGCATAAATTTCTTTAACTAATTTTGTGAATAGTCTTATTTGATTTTTCCCACTCTTTTGTGTAGATTTTTAATGAGCAAATGGAATTTAAAGTAGGAAATTTATTTGGAGAAGAATTGAAGATTGAATCAAGGTGGAATTTTCAGAAAATGAAATTTATAAAAAGAAGAAAAGAAGAAAGAAAAAACATGAAAAGGAATGGGCTGAAGTGGATGTGCATGGGACTTTGAGGGGACTTTGAATTGGATACATGAAGAGCATGTGATCATAAAATGATGCACTCGCAAGCTACTATACAAGGATATACACATATTGTTGAAGCACATGAAACAAGGTAACTCACAACACTCATGAGCAGCCACCATATCCAAAGGAGAAGGAGACTTAGGTTTTACATGGAAAGGAGCTTGGGTGGATGAAGCACAAGGCATAGCACTTACAAGCAAGCCATCGGTTTGGAGGGCTAGAATAAATAAAGAAAAGAAGTTAGATGAGGAGCAATGGGTTTTAAGAAGAAGCAAGCTCCAGCTTCCTTGTTCTCACATGGGAGACACACACATAAGCTCACACAAGCTTCCATCATACGTCACACAGAGAGAAGCTCAAGTTAACATAAAGAAATAGCCCAAGGTAAAAGAAATATATATAATAGCTATAAAAACATGAATCTGATGTGGAAAATAAGTGTGAAGAGATGAAGCATGAATAAGAGAGGAAAAGGCTATTGTTTTAAAGGAATAAAGAAGGCCACATAGGCAGCTTCTTCATATGATTACACACATAATGCCACAGGTCCAACTTCCACCAACCATGTCTACACATTGTAGCACATTACAAAAAATGATTCAAGTAGTAGCTCATGAACATAAGGTAGAAACAGAGGAAGGAAAGCCATGAACATAAAGAGATGAAGCTATGGGCTACAAAACATGTGAAGAACTACAGATGAAGAATGAAGCACGTAATAGATTAGTACTGGGGAAAAGGAACAAGAAGCAGCTCTTAATGTCATGTACACATAGAAGTTAACATGGGAAACTCTTGGCAAGCACAAATGGATCCACATAGACAGCAACAAGAAGATGTGGGAGAGACTAAAACACATGGGAAGGAATGAGACACCAAACCATGCAAATGCTTACTTGAAACTAAACATGGGCAGTAGTAGAAAATGAACACGTGATTATTAAAAGTTAAATGAAGAAGCAAGTGAAGAGCATAGGGGAAACTTGAAGAAATAGTTTTGACCTTGAGAGAAAGCTTACATGGGAAGAGAAGAGGCTAGAATTTTGCTATGGGTTAAAGGCGAAGAAGCTTTCATCTTATTTGCATGAACATGTAATATAGTAGTAATGCATCACCATTACAATAGGGCCCACACACTTATACACACATGAAGGAGCACATAAGTTTTAATGCAAAGCTTTGATTTAGAGAGCAACACATCTGATCATTAAAAATCCATGTGAGAAACATATGAAAGGGAGGGGGAATTAGCTCGTGCAGAATGCTATTAAGGAGTAGCCACATAACATTCATATCAATCCATTAAATTAACACTTAATTCTACTCCATCCATGTTGTAGCTACCTCTTCCATCTTCCACTCCATTTCTCTCCCATCCATCTCCATTCCATGAAGCTCTAATCCTCTTTTGTGACTAGCTTGGAAGAAGACTCTTGGAGAAGCTTGAATCCATGAATTATAAACAGATTTTTGGCTAAGATTTCCTAATTTTCTATACTTTTCCTTTTTCTTGTACATGCTTGGTTGAGATGTATTTGATTGAGATTGGTGTAGTCGTAATTAGTGGCTGGTTAGACACTTATTAGGAGACCTTTTTGAGTGATTAATTGATTGATTAAGTATTGAATTTTTCATTTCCTCTCTAATTTCCTATGTATGCAATCAAGGTATTCGATGAAATGCATAAGTGAGATTATATGTTTAATTGTTTGATTTTAGGATTCCTTGAAGTTTGATTGGTTAATTAAACATCCTATGATGATGATTTAAAGGCTAATTAATCTTTTAATCAATCAAATTTAAGTGTTTATTGATCTTAAAGGTAAGAATTCATGATTTGGTATGGGATTAAGGTTTTAATTCTACATAAGATTGTTAATCTCTTAATTCTTATGTGGTAACTCAAGATACACTCCCATGAGCACAATTAGGGACTCTTAGGCTGGAATTAATTACAATTGAATTAGGATAATGATAATGGATACTAAAGGACAAATCCAAAGCTAGCCACAAGTCTATTACTTGCCTTATTAGTTCATGCAATTAGGAACTTTGATTCAATTTAATTATAGTTAGTTTAATTAGAACAAACCTCCCTTAATTTAGGTAGTTCTAGGATTCTCTTACACTTAGAAAGCTTAATTAAACATTGAATTCCATTTCCAAGGGAGACAACCTAGGTTGTGCCACTAACTATATATTTTCTTAACCTAGTTTTATTTTAGAGGTTGCGCTACAAAACCATTTAGTTTTCATGGATTATATGAACAAAGTGTTCAGGCCATACCTAGATAGATTTGTAGTTGTCTTTATAGATGACAACCTCATCTATTCAAAGAGTAGAGAAGAACATGAGCAGCACTTGAGATTAGCCATAGAAACCCTAAAAGAGAAACAATTGTATACTAAACTTAGTAAATTTAAGTTTTGGCTCACTGAAGTTCAATTCCTAGGCCATGTGATCTTCCAAGCAAGGGTCACAGTAGATCCCCATAAGATAGAGGCAGTGTTACAGTGGAAGAGACCTAGGATAGTGATAGAGATCAGGAGCTTCCTAAATTTAGTAGGTTATTACAGGAGGTTCATTTAAGGCTTTTCTCAAATAGCAATGCCACTAACTAGACTTACCAGAAAGAATATACCATTTGTGTGGGATGAGAAGTGTAAGAAGAGTTTTCAAGAGTTGAAGCATAAGTTAACCACTACCCTAGTTTTAGTACTTCCTGACCCTAGAGAGACTTTTGTAGTCTATAGTGATACCACAAAAAAAAGGTTAGGATGTGTACTTATGCAGAAAGGCTGAGTGGTAGCTAATGCCTCTAGACAGTTAAAGCCTCGCGAGGAAAATTACCCCACACACGACTTAGATTTAGCTACAGTGGTGTTTGCTCTAAAAATATGATGACCCTAACTTCTAATCATCGTAATTAAGGTCAAATACGTAATTAATAATCATAAATCAAGGTTGAAAGTTATTACAACTAATTACATTCGAACAATGCAAGAAAATTTAAACCTTGATATTATTAGGGTTATTAACTAAATAACCACCATTATTCGAATGTGCAAGTAAATTTAATTATCTATGAAGAGCCTTTAATTCCTCCATCCATCAATTCCAACTCACAAAAACCTCCTACAAGTGTTTCTAAATCATTCTTTAGCATTACCATAAGAGAAACTAAGGTTTATAGGTGAATATGAGAAATTGAGCACCTTCACCATGGCTAAATACCCTTTGCACCACAGCTAACTGCTCTCTGGATCACCTAACACATTTTCACAATATTGGCCGCAGCCAACTCTCCCTTTCAACACAGTGAATTGCTCTATGGATGACTTCTAGTTTAGCTTCTCACATTTTATCGCAGCTAACTTCACTTTTCATCACACCTAATTCATCTCTATTTCCTTCCCTGGGCAACTCGTCACTTTTAGCCATGGCTAATTTCATTTTAGCTATGTCCAATTTCCCTCTGTTCTTATAACTCTCAAATTTCATCCCATACACTCCAACTCTCACTCTAATGGCACTTTAGGACCACTCTCCCTCTATTTGTGAGACTCTAATGGTATTTATTTACTTGATTCACCTAACTAATCTATCATTACCCATACAAGAGTTAAATGTCAATTCCAACTAATTCATCTATCCTATAATCACAATTTCATGAATTAATGTCAGTAAGAATTTATAAACTACCAGCATTTGTCATTCAAATACACATACCATTAAAGGTTCCATGCATCATTAGCTTAAGTCATCATCCAATATATCACATGATTACATTTCAAAAAGTAAACCATATCATAGGATTCATAAAGTTCAATGTCAGATGTTATAAACTTATACATCAAATATTCATTTAATATGAGGCCTACCTCCTCAATAGATACATTCTATGTTGTTAAAATACAAACTCCTATACTAGGTAATATGATTACATGATGATACTATATAAAAGAATAACAAAATTTATATCTACTCTACTCAGATTAGCCCAAATGTAGCCTCCCCCACACATGGTTAGAGCTCATAGATTTTCATCCACTTGCTTCCCCTTATCCTTACCCGAAGGGCCTTTACCTGAAATAGTTAGCCCATAAAATGGGGTGAGATGCAAATCTCAGTAACCCAGGTAATTTCCATTCATATAATCCAATTTAATTAACATATATACATGAATCAAAATGAGCATTAGAATGATATCAGTCATATTAGCAAATGAAATGATTAGGCTATTAAGATTACTATTCCATACTAGCAATCATATTTCTATGTGTTAAAGGCCAATAACACTGGGAGAGGCCTGTCGATGACACCTACTCTCCAATGAGAACAACGAGGGCTCAGTGCACCTGGGGTCTGATCATAACCCAGTGCCCGATCGAAGCACATGCAAGGGTGACAGTCGCACCACACTCTACCATAGACTCACAAGGTCTAAACATAATACAATAGATAACCAACTAATTCATTTAGCATTTCAAATCATTTATGTGCACCAAATATAAAATTAAAGTAGATATATGCATGGAATTAATATAATCCCTTGTTACCTCACTTGTAACCAATTTGGGAAGCTAATAATAATATCAAAATCCTCCTATAATCACAACATCAGAAAATTACCACTCTAAGTCAGTCCATTACCATCCTCATCCATCAATTATGGCAATAACCCAATAAATAAATAATTAATCCCTCAATACTTTCCTAAGGGACATTTACCCAGCTGCCAAGAGACTCATTTAGATTTAACCTTCCCTAGCCTAAAAACTTTAAAATATCACCTTATATTATGGATATTTTTGCTTAAAAATGGAGCCTATATCATAAGTCAGCTAATGGGGTCTCTAACTAGTAGAGAAAGCATCAAAATGAAGATTTTATACTTACCTAACAACACCCCTAATCTCAACCTACGAAATTTCAGCATGAAAACACCAAATAACAAGTTTCAAATTTTGGGTGTGGGTGAAATGCTCTAAACGAAACATTAATTAGATCAAATTGAAGAGAAAGAGGAGAGGATTAAATTATATAACAATTATCTTGGTTGATTTTGAGCCTAGAAGTGAGAATGGTGAAAATGTGTTAAGAACCCTAGCCTCTCTTCAAGACCTCCGAATTTTGCTTTATGTTTCTTGTGGTTCTGCAGAATGGGGGGTGGCTAAACTGATTTTAGGGGTTTAAGTTGGGTTCTACATGGGTTATGGGTTAACCTATCAGCCCAAAGACCTATTGGGCTCCTACTAGTTGTTGAGCTAATGTTTTAATTTGTTAGGCCAACAACAAGAGTTCAGATTTTTAGTTGTGTTGGGCCAAGTTTCAAGAGTCCATTTAGTTTGGGTCTACATAAGGGATGTTAGGCTAATTATAAGAGTTCATGTAAATTGAGTTTTGGGCCTCTATCTCCTTAAACCCAAATTGGGCCATTGCTAAGTGGTCTCTCTTGGGCCAAGTCTCATAATAAAGAGTTGGGTCTACACCTTAAATCATTGGGCCTCCATTAATCCTTACCCATGACTTACTAAAATTAATTTGGGCCTAGATGAAGTTTCAAACTCAATTAAATCTTCAACCCATATTAATAGTTTATTTCCCCATAAATTCCCCTTCCTATAACTTGCCCAATTACTCCATAATAATTATTCTTAATTAACCCAAATCCATGATTAATACCTTAATTAATTTTGGAATGTTATAGAAAATATGGACAGGGCAATTATAGAAATGTACAGTGACCATAAGAGCCTTAAATATTTATTTGAATAGAGAGAGTTGAATATGAGACAATGGAGATGGTTAAAATTTTTGAAAGATTATGATTTCACTTTGAAATACCATCCTAGTAAGGCTAATATGGTAGCTGATGCCCTGAGTAAAAAATCCATACATATGGTTTGTATGATGATCTAAGAGTAAGAGTTGATTGAGAAATTTATATATATGAATCTCTCATGTGAAGTGCATTTAAGGAAGTTGCTAATGAGTGAAACCCAAATAGAAAATGACCTAAAGGATTAAATAAGAGAGGCCCAGCAAGCAGATGACCATGTAACCAAGATTAAATCCTAAATAGCCCAGGGTAGCATTCAAGAGTTCAATCTATTTGAGGATGACATAGTGAGGTATAAGGATAGGTTGTATGTGCTTAGAAATATATAGATTAAAGAGAGAATACTAGATGAGGCACACAAGAGTAAATACACCATTCATTTTGGCAATAATAAAATGTACCATGACTTGAAAAAGATGTTTTGGTGGCTTGGAATGAAACTATACATAGCAGAGGATTTCTCCTGATGTCTAGTATGTCAGAAAGTCAAAATAGAGCAATAGAAACTAGTTGGGTTACTTCAGCCCCTAGATATCCTGGAATGGAAATAGGATAGTATAACTATGAATTTTGTCATAGGTTTACCCAGGATATCATTAGGGTATAATGCCATATGGGTAATAGTAGATAGATTAACAAAGTCAACATACATTTTAGCGATAAAAGCCACATTTACCCTAGATAAATTAGCCCAGCTATACATATGGGAGATAGTTAAATTGTATCATGTGCCTAGGAGTATAGTGTCAGATAGAGATCTTAGATTCACTTTGAACTTCTAGAGATCATTATAGGATACTCTAGGTGCTAAACTCAGATTTAGCACAGCCTATCACCCATAAACAGATGGTCAGACGGAGAGAACTATCCAAACCCTAAAGAGCATGTTAAGGGCTGTGTTCTAGAGATGAAAGGAAACCAGGATACATACTTGCCTTTAGCAGAGTTTTCCTATAATAATAGGTATCATGCAAGTATCTAGATGGCACCATATGAGGCATTGTATGAGAGGAAGTGTAGGTCTCCGATGTGTTGGGTTGAGCTAGAAGAGGAAAGCCTAATAGGTCAAGAGTTAGTGGACCAAACCTCCAGGCAAATTAAGACCATAAGGAAGAAACTACTTGTAACGACCCTAACTTCTAATCATTGTAATTAAAGTTAACTACGTAATTAATAATCATAAATCAAGGTTGAAAGTCATTACAACTAATTACATTCAGAAAATGCAGGGAAATTTGAACCTTGATATTATTATGGTCATTAACTAAACAACCACAATTATTCGAATGTGCAAGTGAATTTAATTATAAATGAGGAGCCTTTGATTCCTCCATCCATCAATTCCAACTTACAAAATCCTCCTACTAGTGTTTCTAAATCATTCCTTAGTATTACCATAAAAGAAACTAAAGTTCTAGGTGAATATGAGAAATTGAGCACCTTCACCGCAGGTAAATTCTCTCGCGCCATGGCCAATTACTTTCAGGTTCAACTCCTTTTACCTTTACAAATTTCACACATTTAGCCACAGCCAAATACCCCTTTCGTCACGGTGAATTACCCTCTGGAACACCACTAGACTTGCCTCTCACATTTTGCCGAGGCTAACATTGCTATTAGCCACAACTAAATACTCTCTATTTCCTTCCCTAGGCAACTTCATCATGTTTGGCCGTAGCTAATTCCATTTTAGTCCCGACCAATTCCCCTCTGCTCCTATAACTCTCAAATTCCCTCCCATGCACTTTAAGTCTCCCTCTAGGAACACATTAAGACCACTCTTCCTCAATTTGTAAAACTCTAATGGCATTTATCTACTTAATTTATCTAGCTAATCTATCAACATCCACTTCAAGATTTAAGTGTTAATTTCTACTCAAGAAACTATCATACATAAGCAAATTCCATAATTTAGTGACAACAAAAGTGTTTTGACTACAAGGAGCATAGGGCGAATGCTTAATGTTCATACAAGATCAAGTCACTCATCCATTATTAGCCAATTACAACCATAATGTTCAATTTCATGATAATTATATTACATGTATAGGTCCTATACTTGGAAATTCATGATGTAATGTGGCAATTATATAAAACTAGTAATCTAACTACACAATACAATCTGACAAGGTTTCCAAACCTATGTGCTACCAAACCATATAATAAGCTACCATTAATTTCTCCTTCCCATTAAAAGGTCTGGTCTCTGAAAATGTTAGCCCATAATTAGGGTGAGGTATATAATCTCAGTAACAAGTGACAAATTCCATAGATATGTACATATTAATCAATACAATGTAATTTCATATCATCAATACCAAAATTATCAATTTAATTTGCAAATGAGCTAGTTGAGCTACTAATGACTACTATCCTATACTAGCAATTACACATAATATGTTAATGGCCAATAACACCAGGAAAGGTCCATCCATGACACCTACTCCATAATGAGCACAACTAGGGCTTAGTTCATCTGGGGTCTGATCACAACCAGGTGCCTAATCAAAGCACATGCATGGGTTGGCAATCGCACCACAGCTCCACCATAAAATCATAAGGTCCAATCACAATAACAATTCAAGTAGCCAACCAATCATTTAGCATTTCAAAATCATATATGTGTAAACAATATCAAATTAACATGAACATATACATGGAATTAGGAAATTAATCTCGGTTACCTCAATGAAGCTAATTACTCTTCCTCCAGCTACCACCATGATCCAAATCATACCAAGCCTAACATAAGTATGATTATCATCATTTAACTATCATTAGCAAGGAAATTCTCATCCACAGATTAATCTTAACAAAAAATTGTTGAGAACTTCTCACCCAAGCTTTCTAATGATCTATTGCACCAATTTAGGGTCCATACATCAAAGTTCACCATGATTCACTCCCCATTACTCCATTTTCGCACAGGTACAAACCATACAGCAAAAGTCAATCCAAAATGTGAGAATTTAGCAAATACACCACACAAGAGAAGAGGGAACACTTATCCATACACCCAAGAGGTCAAATGGACTGAGTTGAACCTTAACTACTAAGAACACATCATGGATCATCCTTAAAACTTGGATTTTCGCACACAGAATTAGCCATATACCAAAGTCAGCTTATAACATGAAATCTAAGCAAGGTTACACCACAAAATGAAAGCAAACACTTATCCTATGGTTCCATTAACTCCAAACTCTGAAAATCTTACAAGGAATCACCCAAACACCAAATTTCAGATTTGAGAAGGAGATAAAAATGCCCAAAACCAGAAACTAATCTAACCAATATGAAGAGGAGAATGAGAGGGACATTTTTTATATAGATTACCTTAGCTAAATCTTCCTCTATAAGTGAGAAATGGTGGAAGAATGCAAAAAAACCCTATACCCTCTTCTCAAATGAGAAAATGGCTTCCTTATTCTGCAGAACATGAATGTCTTAGCAGCCAAATAGAGGGGGAGAAGGCCTCTTAGGATTTTAGTAAGGATGGGTTGGTCCAATGGGCCCATTATTTCAAGTGGACTAGTGCTAGGTGAGATGGGCTGTAGAAACTCTTGGAGTTGGAGAGAGTGTGCTTATCTAAAGGCCCAAAAATCCATTTAAATTATAGTGGGAATTTATTGGGCCATAAGTTAGAGGGTTTATGATGGGTTTGGGCTGTCTTAAGGGCCCATTTAGCTTAGGTCTGCACCATATAGTTATTGGGCTATTTGGAAGTGGAATTAAATCCTCCTGTGACTAAGATTGGGCTTCTACATTTAGTCCAAAACTCAATTAAGTTTTTTGTATGGTCTAAAGTAAAAATCCACCCTCTTAATTAATTTTGCTAGTTAATCCATGTTAACTCCTTAATCACCATAATTAGTCTTAATTAATTTCAGGGTGTTACATTCTCCCCTCCTTTTAAGAATTTTGTCCTTAAAATTAGTCCTACCTTACGCAATTGATATTGGACAATCCTTCCTCATAACCTCTTCCCCGATATCTCCGATAGTCTTACCAAAAAGCCAATCCCTCAAATGGGTCATGTCGTGCAACCCTTAAAATAAAACTAGGTTAGATTAAATTTTTTATAGTTAGTGGCACAACCTAGGTCATTTCCCTTGGAAATGGAGTTCAATGCTTAAATGGGTTTTCTAAGTATATAAAAGACTCTAAAAATTTTTTAACTAAGGGGGGTTTGATTGACTTAAACTAATTAAAATGAAATCAAATTAAAATTCCTAATTGCTACCTAATTATATGAATTATGGTTGATAATGGGCTTGTAACTAGCTTTGGATTCATCCTTTGGTATATACCATCCTTATCCTAATTCAATTGTGATTAATTCTGGTCTAAGAGTTCCTAATTGTGTTCATAACAATGTATCTTGAGTTACCATGCAAGAATCAAGAGATTAATAATCTAATGTTGCATTGAAACCTCAATCCCGCATTAAATCGTCAATTCTTGTCTTTAAGATCAATGAACACTCAATTTGATTGATTAACTGATTAATTATCCTCTGAATCATCATTCTAAGATGTTTAATTAACTAACTAAATACCAAAGAATCCTCAAATCAAGTAATCAAGCACATAATCTCACTCATGCATTTCATCAAACACCTTGATGGCATACATGGGAAATTAAGGGAAAATGCAAAATTCAGTGTTTAATCCAATCAATTAATCAACAAAAAGTATCCTAATTAGTGTCTAACTAGCCACTAACTATAGACAACACACATTCTCAATCAAATACAATCTTAACTGAGAGAATATAAGAAAAGAAAAGTGCTGAAAAAATAAGAGAATCTTAGCCCAAAATTCTGATTCTAATCCTTGGATTCAAGCTTCAACTCAAGAGCCTTTCTCCTAGCTAGTCACAGATGGAATTAGAGCTTCATTGGAGGTGGAATGGAAGATGAGGGAATAGATGGGAAATGGCATGGAGTGTGTTCTGCGAATGAGACAATGGAATGGACGAAGGAGCGAATGAATGCGTATGGATTGTCTACGATGAATGTGCATCTGGATGATATATTCGAATGGAATGGTGTGTATATTGGATACCCTTCTCACGTGATTTCTTTTAATAATTCCACGTGCTGCCTCTTATTTATTCTGCCCGTAGCTTAATTCTTCCAGCTTGTGCAAGCTTCTGAATGACGTGGCTTCCTTGTGTTCACGTGTCATGCATGTGTGTATTACTTCTCATTCTCCCTTTCACGTGCTACTTTTGCTTTTATTCTCAGCCTTTGGTTCCCACGTCAATCCTTACATGTTCATTCTGTGGCTTTGCATTTCGAGTCTTCTTATTCTCTTCTCAAGCTCAAGCTTGCTTCTTGATGTAACTTCTGTGTTTCTCCTCCTCAAAAAGTACCACAACCTGTAGCCTCTTCTCTTCAAATAACCAGCTAGACTTATGCTTCCTCCACATCAGCTCCCTTATAAAAACATGCTCTGTTTCACGTTCTGTTCATTGCTTGCTTGCTCATTGGGAGTGTCTTATTCGACTTTAGCTCTTATCGTCCTTATTCATTAGGCCCAAATTGTGGTAGCTAGGATTGAGTAATTGCATTCTTTATTAATCAGAATCAAGCAAGTTGGTTAGAACCTCTGTACCTGTAACACCCCATAATTAATCAAGGTGTTAATCATGGATTAGAATTAATTAAGAGTAATTAATATGGGCTCATTGGGCAAGTTAAGTGAGTGGAGACTTTAGAGAGATAAATTATTAATATGGGTTTGAGATTTAATTGGGATATAAATTCTATCTAAGCCTAAATTAATAGATCATGAGAAGAGGTTAATGGGGGCCCAATGGATTATGTGCAGACCTAAAACTCTTGAGCTCTTCAAACTTGGCCCAAACTCAATTAAACTTCAGCAACCCAAATGCATAAAAACTGGCCCAGTAAATTCTGCAGCCCAACACCTCTAAACTGGCCCAACAAACTTAAAAATCTGAAGCCCAAGTGGAGATGGATCTTGGAGCAGCCCATGACCCACTTTAACCCAACTTAAGCCCACTTGAAACCCTAATGCTTCAGCCACTCTCACATTTTTCTGAAACTTGAGAGGGAAATTCGGAGGTTGAGAGGAGGCAAGGGTTTGAGGCAAAGATTGGGCATTTTCTCATACTTAGAGCAAGATTTAGCCAAGGTAATAGTTATACAACTTAATCCCCTCATCTTTCTCTTTAATTTGGCCCGATTAGCTTTTCATTTGGAGCATTTTCATCCTACCCAAAAATCTGAAATGTAAGTGTTTGGGGGTTTTCTTGATGAAATTCGTAGGTTGGGATTAGGGCTGACCTTGGGTGAGTTTAAACCCTCCATTTTGATGCTTTAATGGTTAATTTGAGACCCCCATAGCTAATTTATAAAATGGATATTAATTATGTACGAATTTGCTTAGGATTTTGGGTGGAATATTGAGTTTTCTGGTGGAGGAAACTTAAATCCGAAATTGGGACTTGTTGTGGCTGGGTAAATGATTCTTGGGTAGTCATTGGCATTTTAAATTCCTTGGGCACTGATTATGATTATTAATGATGAATTAGAGTAGTAATTATATGATGTTATGGTTATAGGGGGATTTCTGCACCATTGGTGATTATTACAAGTGTCTACAAGTGAGGTAACTGGGTTTACATTAATTCCATGCATATATCTGTATTAATTTCATATTTTGCTATACATGAATGATTTGAAATGTTGAATGAATTGGTTGGCTATCTGTTGAATTGTGATTGGACCTTGTGAGTCCATGGTGGAGCTGTGGTGCGGCTGCCACCCGTGCATGTGCTTCGATCGAGCACCGGGTTATGATCAAACCCCAGATGCATTGAGCCCAGGTTGCGCTCAATGAGGAGTAGGTGCCGTGGACGGGCCTCTCCGGTGTTAATGGCCTTTAACATGCGATAATGTGATTGCTAGTATGGGATAGTAATCATGATAGCCTAATTATTTCATTTACTGATGTGAATGGTCTACTGCTGGTGTTTATGTGAAATTATGCATGTATGTGAATTAATATGGAGTATATGATGGAATTGCCTTGGTTACTGAGATTCATATCTCACCCCGTTTTATGGGATTAATATTTCAGGTGAAAGTTCCTCGGGTAAGGATAAGGGTAAGCAAGTGGATGAACCTCCATGAGCTGAGGCCGGGTGTGGGGAGCTACACTTGGTCTGAGTAGAATAGGATAGATGCAATTTTTGTTATTAGTTTACCTAGCATCATCATGTAATCATATTGCCAAGTGTAGGCGCTCATATTTTGTTTGATTAGAATGTAATCGTTAAGAATTCAAGTTTCATTATAGTTGAACATTATTGTATGAACCTATAGCAATATATATATATGTGGTTTTACTGGAATTATGATATGGATTACCATATGAGGATTGTAGTCATATGATGCCTTAGAGGTAAGCTATTGTTGAATGGAATCTTGATGAAATTTGCATGGGATGTAAATTGCTGATAATGTATGTGATCTTGCTGCCATTTATTTATGGATTGGTTGGTATGAGTTAGTGGAACAAGTAGGAAGTGACATTTGAGTTTCACAATGGTAATGGATGGATTGATGGGTAAATAGGGTAGATAAACACCATTAGGATCACTTAAAACAAGGGTAGGTGGACCTAGAGTGTTGCTAAGGTGAGAATTGGAGTGTAGAGGGCGAAATTCAGGTAATATGGTCACAGAAGGGAATCCCGCCGCGGCCAAGAAGGCTTCGCCACGGCCAAAGGGGAGACAGAGCCGAAAGGCGCCGCGGCGCAACAAACCTCGCCGTGACGTGAAGCGAAAAATTCACCCAGGGGGGGTAATAGAACCAAAACCCGCCACGGCGCGAGTCAAAAAATTAAAATTTGTGTTGGACAGAGGCAAAACTAGCCGCGGCACGAATATATTGCGCCGAGGCGAGAATTCTGGGAGTCGAGTAGAAGTTCCAGGAAGCATTTCCGCCGCGGCGCCACATAGGTTGGCCGCGGCGAAGGTCCAACTCGCCGCGGTGTGGAATTACGAGAATGATACAAGATTACAAGCCGGGAGGTTATTGAGTGTTGAAACTAACGGATGGTTGAATCATGAGTCTCTTATGGTAGTAAGATTTCTTTTATGCACATTTTATTTTGTTGAGGTGGCACGGTGACGACCCTAACATCAAGGTTCAAATTCCCTCACATTTTTATAATGCGGTAAAATATAATGACCTAAGACCTTGATCATTAATTAATAAACCTTGTATTTAGCTATAATTACAATGATTAGAAGATAGGGTTGTGATAGTACCTATAAAGCCTCAACCTTGGGGACCTTTCGAAGTCTACATAGTTCTAACTTAGTATGGATTGTACATCACTTCATATATTTAATCAATCACACTTATTTATTATACACTAGTTCCCAAACTTCCATTGTCAATTTCCCAATCATAAGTAAGGTTTATATCTTACCCTTTCATAAGATTTTTTTTTAATAACTAGTCAAGTGTTTTACTCTATTTTGTTGCCTTCTAAGTTCTTAATATCACCTTAGATGGCCCTTGAAAAGCTTAGAATTTTGCTTAGGTAAATAATTGCTAATCTTTTTGTGATTAGTTCACTACTTTGATAAGCTAGTCAACTAGTCAGCTGTACCTAGTTGACTTGCTTAGTAAATGGCAATTAACTAGTCATAGATCTATTAGTAGCTTTGTTCATCATCCTCATCAGTTACCTGGTCTCATTCATTTAGTCAACTGGTGCCTCATAATGAGTGATTGGTGCATCTATTGCGTAGCCAGTTGGCAACAAGCCTCAACCAGTTGTTTATCTAGATTGAGCCCAGTAACCCAATCTCCAAAGAAAAGAAAGGCAAAATTCTAGTCTTTTCATTGGCATTAACAACCTCAAGTCTCAAAATTAGTATTACTAAAGTGTTATGAGGTAGAATCTCACTACACTTTATTATTCTCAAGGGTATGCTTATTGTGATGAGTGATCCCCTCAATAGAATTCAAGAAACATTTGTTTCAACAATTACTGCAAGCCTCGCATCATTATTCCTCTATATTTCCTTTCTGAACATAAAGAGCAACAACCACATGTTCACATAATTAGTTACTCTTATGAGCTAATACTATCCAAATATGTATCATAATTGCCAAGTTTCTTGTAACACCATATTTATAGAACTCATCTCATGTAAATTCTAGGCTTTCTTCCATGAACAACACAAGAGGAAGAAGAAAAACCATTAAAAGTAATCTATTTAATTACGTTACGTCACGGATAAAATTTTCATTCAGTGTTCTGTAGGCCATATAGACTCATCCATTTCATTCTTATATTTAAATACACAAAAACAACTCATAACAATCTCGAGAAGTGGCCTAGAATTGGTGTAAGTGGAAGGCATACATGAAAATAGAGTGTGCAACCTTGGGTTGGAATTCTAGAATTCTGACATAAATTTTAAAAACTTATAACTAATGCTAGAAAAATCAAAATCATACACACTATATCATTATAGAAATCTACAGATGTTTAATTTATGTTAAAAATAAATTCAGGCCAAATAGAGACTTCTAGCCACCAAAAATTGATGGAACAGTACCAGAGGTTGACTATCATTATTGGTACTATCCTCCAACTTCAAAAATTCATATCTCTTTGTTCTGAGGTCCAGTTGGGGTGATCTTGGTGGCCATGGAAAGCTTATCATGTCTAGTTTATTTTTGTAAAATTTCATGAGTATTGGAGACCATTAGGCATTCAAATGATACAGCCCAAGTTACTGACTATATGAATAGTGTCTGCATCAGTTCAACAGAAAAATGCCAACTTTAAAAATTCATAATTAATTCCACAGACTTCAATTAATCTGGTCTTTGGCTTCCTAAAAATCTCTAAATGAGATCTATTTACATGCATAATTTCATGAGCAAATTCGTTCATTTGGTTAGATCTTGACATTGGGTTGCAAAATGGCTCATTTTATGTCATGTAAGGGGTCCAAATGGTCCAAAATGGCTTATAAGACAACCATGGCCACTTAAGCACGTGGAAAAGCACTAAAATAGTCTACTAAACTTGTCTTAAAGGTACATAAACCCATATTTCTCAAACTCACTCATCCACCCCAAGTTATACACAAGAATGCATATGTCAAGCCTCGTCATTCCATACCCAAATCATGTTATATCATGCATATTGCACCAAATCTCATTCATGCATAACACATTTACATATTTACATGTGCTCATAAGATCATATAACATATACAATGAAGGATTACATCATGTGCCACCCATATGGTTACAAATTTGCATTTTTACACACTTGATTGTCACACTTTCTTCTTCTAGCTTGGTGGCTCTCATTCGTTGGCTCTCTTGGTCCACCTAGACATGTTAAACATGTGGGGAGAAGGAATAAGATTTTAGGAATCCCAATAGCTCTTCTCCCTTTCAATCACACATAAAGAATGCAAATCTATGTCAATAAGTGCATGCATGACTATTATGGAACATGTGAGCATTCAAAAAGCATTCTTGGTACTTTAAAAAGTCATACATAGCATACATAAGTTTGTCAAGTAAGTGGATTAGCCTCACCTATTCTCTTCAAGGATATTGCACTTGCCTCGCCCTTTTTCTCAAAGGCCTTGAACTAAGCCTTGCTCTTAGGAGACTCTAAGCTTTGTTTCAACCATTCTTAAGGGTTCTTGGCTCATCCTCACCATGGTTAGAGGGTTCTTGGCTTCACCACACTCAAGCAAACTAAAGCAAACATATTAAATATCATTTGAAAAAATAATACAACATCATGGTACCATGGGATATAGACATATGCTAGAACACTTTTCATGGCTTAAAATGTAGATACACATTTTCAAAGACAAGACAACATTCATCCATGTATGAGAGAAAGGAGAGAGAGCTACCTTTGTTACAAATGCAAACTTTTCCTCTTGAATTTGACTTCTCTCCCTCAGCCACACACACATAATAAGGTGGAACTTGTTTTTCTTGGCCTAGACACATCATATGGAAGCTAATTATACTCTAGAATCAAATTCTAAAGCCATACACTTACTAGAAAGGCTAAGTAGTTTATATGGCTCTTTTATGGTTCTATAATACACTTAATGATGCAAACTCCATAATTTGAGTTCTTGGCTCCATTCTTTCCTTCTATCTATGGTTCTTGACTCTATTTAGACCTCTTGAAGTTATCACAGAATTAAAACAAGGAGCCTAACTAGGTGTTGCTTCTTTAGGCCATAATATGGAACCTATGATACCATCTCACTATCCATGGCTTCCTCTCATCCTCTTCCATCATATATGACTCAAAAATAAGTTTGGAACAAATTAAAACTATTCCTAGGTGCTCCATCTAGCTTAGACTGATGCTAGGCTTCAAGAAAGTACCAAATGGATTTGCTTTGTTTATTTATGGAAGATGTATATGAGGAGCCTTCTAAGGATCTCAAGAGCTCATCCAAATACTCATTTAAGCCTAGGAATCATTGTATCAAATCAGATTTTTGGTGGAACACTTGAAACCCTAACTTTACTATCTTGAAATCTAATGGCTATTTGATTGTTTCCTTTACATATTCTTGTTCTCCTCCCTTATTTTCCTAAGATTCACCCTTGGTTTAGCTAGAAATCCAACCCTCTTGGCTGGTCTTACAAAGGGCAAAATGGAAAGAAGAAGAGCAAGGAAGATTAAGTCAGAAAATGGCAAAATACCTTGGTTTTCTTGGCTTTTCTTGCTTGTTTCTCACTTTTCTTGGCCTCCTCTCTTCAAATCCAAATTTTCCACCTCTGTTCTGCCCTCTATATAGACCCAAAAACTTCAACAAAACCATAGAAAGAAAGAGGGGAAAGAGGATAAGGAGATTGGTGAAGAAGAAAGCATGAAAAGCTATGAAATTCTTACACTTTTTGCTAGGTTTCCCTCTTCCTTCTTCCCTCCATCTTGTGCACCATTCTCCTCTGCCCTTGGTTCTATTTTTTCCTAGAAAACTTGTTCATAAGGAATGGGGCAGAAGTGGGGACGTTTTTATAAGCCTAGGGGTTCATTTAAGTAACTTTTAAAATTTACAATTTAGTCCCTCTTCTTAGTTTTGTTCATTTGGGTTCATTTCAACTTCTTTTTTAAAACCATCTTTTCCATCATAAAATTTGGGTTGTCTAATTCATAAAATAGTTTTGGTTTCACCTAAATTAGATTTAAAACCATTTCAAACTATTTAGTCAAAATTTCAGTCAACTGACAACGAAAATTGCTCACCGGAAGGGTTTAAACTGTTTTTTTTCAAGGCCTCTAAGAACTCCGGAAAGCTCAAATTTCTCATTTAAAAAGCTCACCTATGAGTTTTCTAAAAATTATCCAAAATTACAAAAATGCCATTAGTTTCGCTATATTTTCGTGAAAATTAATCTGGCTAATTTTGCTCTGGTTTCAGGGCACCTCTGACTTTGACTCATCATTATTTGAGATATAGAATATTATTCTAATTTTATTGGACCTCAAATCACTCTATCTATAGGACTTTCCTTTGTATCTGGTGAATTTCATGCGTTTACAGAGAAATCGTACGTTACATTTCTCACATTTTTTCTCGTTTTCAAATAGCCGGATATTACATTTTTTACTACAAAATATAAATTAGCATGGTTTTCCTAAACCATTGCTCAGATACCAAATGTAACGACTCTAACTTCTAATCCTCGTAATTAAGATTAAATACGTGATTAATAATCATAAATCAAGATTGAAAGTCATTACAACTAATTACATTCGAAAAATGCAAGAAAATTTGAACCTTGATGTTATTAGGGTTATTAACTAAACAACCACAATTATTTGAATGTACAAGTGAATTTAATTATCAATGAGGAGCCTTTGATTCCTCCATCCATCAATTCCAACTCACAAAAACCTCCTACAAGTGTTTATAAATCATTATTTAGCATTACCATAAGAGAAACTAAGGTTTCTAGGTGAATATGAGAAATTGAACACCTTTGCCATGGCTAAATTCTCTCGCGCCGTGGCCAATTACTCTCAAGTTTAACTCCTTTCACCTTTACAAATTTTGCACATTTCGCCACGGCCAAATACCCCTTTCACCGCAGTGAATTACCCTCTGGAACACCACCAGACTTGCCTCTCACATTTTGCCACGACTAACATTGCTATTCACCGCGGTCAATTCTTCTCTATTTCCTTCCCTGGGCAACTTCGTCACGTTTGGTCGTGGCTAATTCCATTTTGGCCTCGACCAATTACCCTCTGTTCCCGTAACTCTCAAATTCCCTCCCATACACTCCAATTCTCCCTCTAGGAATACTCTGGAACCACTCTCCCTTAATTTGTGAAACTCTAATGACATTTATCTACTTGATTTACTTAGCTACTCTATCATTATCAACTTCAAGATTTAAGTGTTGATTTCTACTCATGAAACTATTATACATAAGTGAATTCCATAATTTAGTGATAGCAAAAGTGTTCCGACCATAAGGTGCATTGGGCCATTGCTTAATGTTCATACAAGATCAAGTCACTCATCCATTATTAGCCAATTACAACCATAATGTTCAATTCCATGATAATTATATTACATGTACAATCCCTATACTTGGTAATTCATGATGCAATGTGGCAATTATATAAAACTAGTTATCTAATTACACAATACAATCTGACAAGGTTTCCAAACCTATGTGCTATCAAACCATATAATAAGCTTTCATTAATTTCTCCTTCCCACTAAGAGATCTGGTCCCTGAAAATGTTAGCCCACAATCGAGGTAAGATATACAATCTCAGTAACAAAAGTAAATTCCATATATATGTACACATTAATCAATATAATGTAATTTCATATCATCAATACCAAAATTATCAATTCAATTTGCAAATGAACTAGTTGAGCTACTAATGACTACTATCCCATACTAGCAATTACACACAATATGTTAATGGCCAATAACACTGGAAAAGGTTCGTCCACGACACCTACTCCATAATGAGCACAACTAGGGCTCAGTGCATCTGGGGCCTAATCACAACATGATGCCCGATCGAAGAACATGCATGGGTGGCAGCCGTACCACAGCTTCACCAAAGACTCACAAAGTCCAATCACAATAACAATTCAAGTAGTCAACCAATCATTTAGCATTTCAAAATTATATATATGTAAATAATATCAGATTGACATGAACATATACATGGAATTAGGAAATTAATCCTGATTACCTCAATGAAGCTAATCACTCTTCCTCTAGCTACCACCAAGCATGATTATCATCATTTAAATATCATTAGCAAGGAAATTCTCCTTATTCACAGACTAATCTTAACAAAAAATTGTTGAAAACTTCTTACCCAAGCTTCTTAATGATCTATTGCACCAATTTATCATCCATACATTAAAGCTCACTGTAACACCATACTTCTAGGACTCAATTCATACAATTCCCATGCCTCATCTTATGTTTGTTCTATGAAAACAATATAGTGGCATAAGGAGTTATGAATAAAAATGCATTTCTCTATAGGTAAAATTTTTCTTTTGGAGTCCCGTAGGCCATATGAAAGCATCTATCACTTTCTCATACTTAAACACATGAATATAACTCATTTCCATCATCAAATTTGGCCTACAACTCGTGGAAAGCAAAGGAGCATATGAAATCCGTGTTTGCATTTTCGGCCAGGATTTCCTCTTTTCTGTCACAAACTTTGGAAAATCATAACTAAATCTAAAAAAATCAAAAACATGAAATCTTGGTCATTCTGGAAACCTTAGGATGTCTAATTCACACTAAAAATATTCCTAGGTCATAAAATTCATCACACAGGACGTTTGACATCCAAGAAACTACAGAGCGCTGGCTGCCTGGGCTGTTGTTCAGTTTACTGATACAAACTTCTGAAATTCATAACTAATTCTATAAAAATCAAAATCACACACATTCAGTAATTCTAGAAAGCTACAAATGTTAACTTGATAGTAAAAATAATTTCAGAATGAAACAGATACGTTTAGTCAGATGGAACCTATGGAACAGTAACCAGACTCATGGGGCGCTACTAATACTGACAGTTAACTTCAAACATGCATAACTCACTGCTCAGAACTCCAAATGAGGTGATCTCAGTGGACACAGAAATATTATTACCTCTAGTATATGTATGTAAAATTTCATAAGCATTGGACACCATTTGGCCATCGGGTGACACAGAATTCAAAACTGCCAGTATGAACAGTACCCATACTAGAATCCATGAAAAATCTCAACTTTGAAAATTCATCAAATATTCTCTAGGTCTCCAAAAATTATGATCTTTAGCTTCCCAAAAAGCTCCTAATGAGATCTAATTGCATTCCAAGTTTCAGGGCAAGACTAACTCATTTGGCCAAAAAGCGACATAGGGTTCAATTATGGTCAAATTTGGCTCCATATGGGGTACCAAATTTGCCAAATGGGATTTCCTTGGTTGTGGCACCTTTTGGGCAAGTCTAAAAGCACATTTGAGACTTGTGTAAGCTGTCCAAATGGTCCCAAACCTCATGCTTCTCATTTTGGCCATTCAACCCACACTTATGCATACATTCATCAAAATCCCATATTGCACACCTTGGCCTTCCATACTCAAAATAAGTGCTATAGGTCATATGTCATTTCCATACATCTAAACATCACATAATAGTATATTTACACATGTCTCAAGGTTCATGGTACATATACAATATCATATACATTATGAACTATCATTATAGTTCCAAAATGGCTAAAATAACACATAGGCTTGTCAATCCTTACTCTTCATGGTTGTTGGCTCCCTTCACCATAAGTACTTGGTCCACCTAGCATGTTAAATCATTGGAGAGGAGGGGATGAGATTCAAAGAATCGCAATAGCTCATCTCCCATTCAATCACACATAATATATGCAAAGCAAGCTTTACAAATGCATGCATGGAGGAAATAAAAGCCATGGACATTTTAAAGCAAACTTGGCATGTGAAAAACTCATACAAATTATTCAAGAGCTCACCAAGTGTTTGGATTGGCCTCACACTTCTCCTCATGGATTTTGGACTTGCCTCACCCATTCTTGAGCACTTTGGACTCAACCATACTCTTGGGAGCCCACTTTGCTTTTGGGAGACTCTTTGCTTTGTCTCTACCATGCTCGAGGGTTCTTGGCTCATCCTCACCCAAGGGAAGAGTTCTTGGCCTGTCCACACTCAAGCAAACTCATACAAATATCATGGATTCATTTAAGACATAACATGGCATCAAGGATCATGACATGTAAAGGCATGCTAGCATACTTTCCAAAGCTTGAAAATACACATACACACATTCCAAAACAAGCTAGACACACATTCATGCATGAGAGAAGGTGGAGAGAGCTACCTTGCACAATTTTACATACTTTTTCCTTAGCTTTCAAGCCTCCTCTTTCGGCCACACACCCACAATTTGGTGGAGATGGTTTCTCTTGGCCTAGATACAATTTATGGGAGCCAATTAGGTTCATGAAACAAACTCTAAGGCTACATAACTGGATGAACCACTAGATTACTCTATAGACTTCATTATGGTCCATAATTACACCTAATGAAGCAACACTCCTTAAACAATTTCTAGGCTCTATTCTTTCCTCTCAAATGTGATTCTTGACTCCTTTTAAGCCTCTTGGAGTCATCATACAATTAAAACAAAGAGCCTAGCATCATGTTGCTTCTTTAGGTCATAATATGGAACCTAAGGCACCAAATCACTTTCCATGAGTTCTAAAATTTTTCCAAGGCTTCCCTTCATCTTCATTCATCAAATATGACTCAAGGATGGCCTTAGAAAAATTTAAAACTCCCTCCACCTACACAAACTAGCCTAGGCCGAGACTATGCCTTCCATTGGGCTTCTTGGCGTTGTCTTCGTTTTCTTGAAGGAGGAAGCTTGTGGGGAGTATCTTAAGTGTCTCAAGAACTCATTTAAACTCTTACTTAGACCTAGGAATCATCATACAAATTCAAAAATTGGAAGGTGCACTTAAAACCCTAGGTTTTGCATCTTGAAATCTAATGGTTATTTTGTTTTTTTCTTTGCATATTCGTATTCCTCTCCATCAAATACCTAAGAATCATGCTTGGTTGGGCTTGGAAATCAGATCCTCCTAGGGTTCTTGGTCTAGGTCGAAATGGAGAAGAAGTGGGGTGAAAGGTATCAACCATAGGATGCATTTTTACCTTGTTTCCTTGCTTAGTTTGGCTTGAATCTTGATTTTTCCAAGCTCCTCTCTTCAAATCCGAACTTTCCCTTGAATATCTCCCTTGAATCAGATTTATAAACCTCATTTTAATCCAAGGAAAGAAAGGAGAATGAAGGAGAGGTGGTGGAGGTGGAGAAAACAAGGAAAATTGCCATGAAAACATACCTTAAGCTTGCCTTTCTTCCTCCTTCTTCTTCCTCTCTTGGGCGCCTCTCCCTTAGGGTTCTTCTTCTGATTTGGGGCTGGAAAATCTGAAGTGAAATGAGGGCAAGTGTGAGGCACCACCTATATATAGCTATGGTAAAAGGACTTTTTCAAAAATTCCCATTTTGCCCTTCATACTTTGCATTTTTGTTTCTCCTTCGTTTTAGCTCCTTTTTTAGAACCGTCTTTTCCATTACAAAATTTAGGTCCTAAATTAAGTAAAATGCCTTTGGAATCACTCAAATTGGAGCTAAAACCTTCCCGAATGAATTCATCAAAGTTCGGGCACACCAACATTAGAAAACGTCCATCGGAGGGGATTTAACTATCCCGGGGCTTCCCATGGTTTTTAGGGCCTCTGAGAACCCCGGAGAACTCAAAACTTTCATTTAAAAAGCCCTCCTATGTGAATTCCAAAAATTGCTCGAAATTACGAAAATGCCATTATGTTTCGTAGGCTTTTCGTGAGAAATTATTTCTTCATTCTAGCTCCATTTTTCTTTCCGTCTGAGCCTGGGATTCTCATATTTAAGAGTCTAGAATGCTTCCCAAATTTTTCGAGACCTTAACTCCATCATCTTGGGCGACTTCCTTTTGTATCCAGTAAGTTTCGTTCATTAACTGAGAAACTGTACGTTACGTTTCTCACGTTTCCTCTGGTTTTCAGGGAACTGGATGTTACACTCACCATGATTCACTACCCACAACTCTATTTTCACACATGTACAAACCATGCAGTAAAATTCAATCCAAAATGTGGAAATTCAGCACATACACCATACAAGAAAAGAGGGAACACTTACCCATACACCTAAGAGGTCAAATGGACTGAGTTAAGTCTTAACTACCAAGAACACACCATGGGTCATCCTTAAAACCTGGATTTTCGCACATGGAATCAGCCATATACCAAAGTCAGCTTATAACATGAAATCTGAGTAAGGTTACACCACAAAATGAAAGCAAATACTTACCCTATGGTTCCATTAACTCCAAACTCTGAAAATCTTGCAAGGAATCACCCAAGAACCAAATTTTAGATTTGAGAAAAAGATAAAAATGCACAAAACCAGAAACTAATTGGACCAAAATGAAGAGGATAATAAGAGAGACATGTTTTATATAGATTACCTTAGCCAAATCTTCCTCTAGAAGTGAGAAATGTTGGAAGAATGCATAAAAACCCTAGCCCCTCTTCTAAAGTGCGAAAATGGCTTTCTTATTCTGCAGAACATGAGTGTCTTAGCAGCCAAATAGATAGGGAGAAGGCCTTTTAGGGTTTTAGTAAAGATGGGATGGTCCAATGGGCCTATTATTTCAAGTGGGCTAGTGCTAGGTGAGATGGGCTACAGAAACTCTTGAGGTTGAGGAAAGTATGATGATCTAAAGGCCCAAAAATCCATTTAGGTTATAGTGAAAATTTATTGGGCCATAAGTTAGAGAGTTTATGATGGGTTTGGGCTGTCTTAAGGGTCCATTTAGCTTAAGTTTGCACCATATAGTTGTTGGGCTATTTGGAAGTAGAATTAAATCCTCCTATGACTAAGATTGAGCTTCTACCTTTAGTCCAAAACTCAATTAAGTTTTCTGTATGGCCCAAAGTAAAAGTTCACCCTCTTAGTTAATTTTGCTAGTTAATCCATGTTAACTCCCTAATTGCCATAATTAGTTTTATTTAATTTTGGGGTGTTACATTACTAACAGCCTAGATTAGATAGAAAAGTTATGCAAATAGATGGAGAAGGCCATTAAAGTTTGAGGTTGGGGACCATGTCTTCATTAGAGTGTCTCCAGTCATAGAGATAGGTAGGTCCATTAAAAGTAAAAAGCTCATTCCAAAATACATAGGTCCATTCCAGATTCTTGATAAAGTAGAACCTGTAGCCAAAAGACTTGCACTTCCCTTGAACCTGAGCCAAGTGCACAATGTATTCCATGTATCCCAACTCAAAAAGTACCAGCCCGACCCCTCACATGTCATAGAGTATGAAAATATGCAGTTACAGGATGATCTATCTTATATAGTATCACCAGGTCAGATCGTGGACGTTAGACTTGAGCAATTATAGAATAAGACAATACCGCTGGTGAAAGTGGTTTGGAAGGGGTTATCTCTGAAGAAGCTACTTGGGAGCTAGAAGAAGAGATGAGAAAGAAGCATCCAGAGTTCTTCCCATAAGGTATGTTATCTAAATTTTGAGGACAAAATTTATTTAAGGGGGGGAAATTGTAATGTCAGATTTTTGTTAAAATGACAAAAATAGATATTTTTCAAAATAGGTCCTCTAAAATGAATTGGTTAAGGTCCAAAAAATTTAGAATAATAATCTAGACATTAAATAATGAATTTAGAAGGCAAGAGGTACCCTGAAACAGAGGCTAAAATGGCCAGACGGAAATTAATGAAATAGTTACGAAACATAATGGCATTTTCATAATTTTGAGTAAATTTCAAAATTCTCATAGGAGGGCTTTTTTAAATGGTAAATTTGAGTTCTACGAGGTTCTAAGAGGCACTGAAAATCATGAAAAACCCCAAGATAGTTAAAACCCCTCCGATGTACATTTTTTAATGTTGATTGACTCGAACTTTGAACCTTTCATTCAAAAAGGTTTTAGCTCTAATTTGAGTGATTCCAAAGGCATTTTATAAGATTGGGAACCTAAATTTTATGATAGAAAAAATGGATCTCAAAAAGGAGCTAAAACAAAAATGCCATGACAAAAGGGTAAAATTAAAAATTTTAAGAGCTAGAAGCTTCTTGAATGCTCTTTAAGAATCATGCCCACTCTTCTTAATTTCTTAGACCAACTTATTTTGCCCAAAAACCAGAGAAGACTCAAGAGACTTAGGTGCACAAGACAAGGAAGGGAGAAGGAGAAAATCAAGGCAAGAAAAGATAGGAAATTCCATGGAAATTCAAGCATTCTCCTTAGCAAGTTTCTACTCCTTCTTCTCCTCTTTATTTTCATAGATTTGATTATGTTTTTAGGTTTGTATTGAGGGCAGAATAGAGGTGGAAATTTTGAAATTCAAGGGAGGAGGCCAACCAAGTGAAGAACAAGCCAAAGAAAGCAAGAATCTAAGGTGATTCATGATGTTTTAAGCTTCTTCTTCTATTCCCTTCTCTTGTATGTATTTCGCCCCACCTAAGACCAACCAAGAGGGGTTGGATTTCTAGCCAAACCAAGAGTGAATATTAGGAAAATAAGGGAGAAAAACAAGAATATGCAAAGGAAACAATCGAACAGCCATTAAATTTTAAGATAGCAAAGTTAAGGTTTCAAGTGTTCCACTAAAAATCTGTTTGATGTAAGAGTTCCTAGGTTTAAATTAGTGTTTGCATGAGCTCTAGAGACCCTTAGGAACCTCCTCACATGTTTCTCCCATCAAAGAAAGAAAAGTAACTCCAAGGGTGCCAAGAAAAGAGCATGCCTCAGCCTAAGAGACTTAAGGCACCTAGGGGTAGTTTTAATTTCATCCAAACTTACTTTTGAGTCTTATATGATGGAAGAGGATGAGAGAAAGCCTTGGAAAAATTTTAGAAGCCATGGATAGTGAGATGTAGTCATAGATTCCATATTATGGCTTAAAGAAGCAACACTTAGCTAGGCTCCTTGAATTAATTATGTGATGACTCCAAAGGCTTAAAAGGAGTCAAGAATCATAAATGACTGAAGAGAATGGAGCAAAGATCATGTTTTCATAGGGTTGCTTCATTAGGTGCATTATGGAACCATAAAAGAGCCATATGAACTACCTAACTTTTCTAATAAATGTGTAGCTCTAGAAATTAGTACAAGAGTATAATTAGCTTACATATGATGTGTTGAGGCCAAGAGAAATAAATTCCACCTTCTTGTGAGATTGTGGCCGTGGGAGAGGAATCAAATCCAAGAGGAAAAGTGTGCTTGTGTAACAAAAGTAGCTCTCTCTTCTTTCTCTCATGCATCTTGTCTTTGAATATGTGTATGTATGTGTTAAGCCATGAAAAAGTGTTCTAGTATGTATTCATATGCCATGGTACCATGATGTTTTTTTTTATGCATTCAAATGATACTTTATCACTTTGCTTTGGTTTGCTTGAGTGTGGTGAAACCAAGAACCCTCTAGCCATGGTGAGGATGAGCCAAGAACCCTTAAGAATGGTTGAAACAAAGCCAAGAGTCTCCCAAATATAAGGCTTAGTTCAAAGCCTTTAAAAAAAAGGGCGAGGAAAGTCCAAAATCCTAGAAGAGAATGGGTGAGGCTAAACCACTTACTTGGCAAGCCTATGGATGTATTGTATGACTTCTTGAATGCTAAAAATTGCTTCTTGATTGATCACATGTTCCATAATGTTTATACATGCATTTTTAGACATGGATTTGCATTCTTCATGTGTGATTGAAAGGGAGAAGAGCTATTGGGATTTCTAGAATCTCATTGCTTCTTTCCCACATGTCTAACATGTCTAGGTGGACCAAGTAAACTAAGAAATGGAAGCCACCAAGCTTGAAGAGGAAAGTTTGACAATCAAGTGTGTGAAAATGTCAATTTGTAGCCATATGAGTGGCACTGATGTAATCCCTTATTTTATAAGTTGTATGACCTTATGAACATATGTAAGTATGTAAATGTATGATGTATGAATGAGATTTAGTGCCATATGTATGAAATAGCATGATTTAGACATTGGATGGCAAGACTTGGCATGTATGCTCTTGTGTATATCTTAGGGTAGATGAGTGAGTTTGTGAAATCTGGGTTTGTACACCTTTGAGATATGTTTGGTAGACCATTTTGGTGTTTTGCCACGTGTTCAAGTAGCCATGGTTGTTTTAGAAGTCAATTTGGACCATTTAAGACCCATTGATGACTTCGAATAAGCCATTTTGCAACCTAACATCAGGATTTAACCAAATGAACGAATTTGCCCATGAAATTTAGCATGCATATAGATATTATTCATATATTTTTGGAAAGTCAAATACTAGATTATTTGGAGCTCTATGGAATTAATTATAATTTTTCAAAGTTGGCATTTTTCTGCTGATCTGATATAAACACGGTTCATATTGTTAGTTTCTTGTGCTATATCATTTAGGGGATAAATGATGTCCAATACTAATGAAATTTTACATTCATAAACTATACATAATAATCTTTCCATGGCCACTGAGACCACCCCAATTGGAAATCTGAGCAGGGAGATATGAATTTTTGAAGTTCATGGATAGTGCTTGTAGTGATAGGCGACCTTTGTTATTATTCCATCAATTTTTGGTAGCTAGATGTCCCTTTGTGGTCTAGAATTATTTTTGACATAAATAAGACATCTGCAACTTTCTATAATGGTATAGTGTACTTGATTTTTATTTTTCTAGAATTAGTTATGATTTTTCAAATTTTATGACAGAAATTTGGAATTTCAGTATGAGACTACACACTTTATTTTCATGTGTATACTTCATTAGCTCGAGTTCTAGGCCACTTTTTGAGATGGTTATGAGTTGCATTTGTGTATTTAAATATGATAATAAGATGGTTGACTTCATATGGTCCACGGGACATGAAACGAAAAATTTATACACGACATAACACAATTTAATTGATTATTTTAAGGACTTTTCTTGAGAATTCTATGTAATCTATGGAAATGAGCCTAGATATGATATGAGATGAGCTATCTAAATATGGTGTTACATTTAACTCCCACGGTAGTGTAGAATGTGAGCAATAACCGAATATAATTTATGGATATATATATACACGGTGTAAGCATGAGATGTGTAGGATTTGTTTATTTAATTTTTCCTAACTTCATTTCCTATTTGGTTGCATAGCCATGTGTCTCCCTCTCATGTTGACAATCAAGTGCTGCGTCATATATTTATTCTTAGCTCTTCCGTAATGTCTAGTTTTCATAAAAACGACAAAAATGGACACGTTTCAAAAGTAAGTCCTCTGAAATGAATTGGTGAAGGTCTAGAAAATTTTGAATAATAATCTAGATAATAAGTTATGAAAAGAGGAGGCCAAAGGTACCCTGAAATAGAGGTTAAAATGTTCATACTGAAATTAATGAAATTGTTATGTAACATAATGGCATTTTCATAATTTTGAAAAAAATTTGGAATACTCATAAAGGGCTTTTTAAATAAAAAATTTGAGCTCTCCAGGATTCTTAGAGGCACTGAAAACCATGGAAAGCCCCGGGACAGTTAAAACTCCTTCGGTGTACGTTTTTTAACGTCAGTTGACCCTAACTTTAACCCGTTTGTTTGGAAAGGTTTTAGCTTCAAATTAAGTGGTTCCAAAGGCATTTTATAAGATTGAGGACCTAAATTTTGTGATGGAAAAGATAGTTCTAAAAAATGAGCTAAAACAAACCAGAAACAAAAATGCCAAGTTACGGGACATAAATGGAATTTTCTTAAAACAATTTTTAAACCCTACCTATATATATGTCACGCCCCACTCTTCTCCTCATTTGGATGGTTTTATTTTTGCCCTAAAATAAAAGAGAGACCTAGGGAGAGTGATGCACAATAGAAGGGAAGAGGAAGAGAAAAAACAAGGCAAGAAAGGTATGCTTTCCATGGAATTTCTTAGTCTTCTCTTTAGCAAACTTGCTCTCCTCCTTCTTCTCCTTCTTTCTATGGATTTTTTAATGTGTTTGGGTCTATTTTGAGGTCAAACCAAGAGGAAAAATTTTGAGTTTGAGGAGAAGAATTCAAGCAATGGAAGAAGCATCCAAGAAAGGCTAGGAAAATAAGGTATTTTGCTACTTTCATGCTTGCTCCTTCTTGTTCCTCTTCTTGAGTTTTTTGTCCCACATATGGACAGCCAAGGAGAGTTGAAATTTTAACCAAACCAAGGATGAATCTTAGGAAAATGAGTAAGGAGAATAAGAATATGCAAAGAAAATAAAGAAAGAACTATGAAATTGTAAGATAGAAAAGCTAGGGTTTTAGTTGTACCTTGGTCTGTAAGATGAGTTCTAGCCATAAATTAAGGTGCTTAAGAGTTCATATGAGTTCCTAAGACACCAAGAGAGCCTCCCACATGCTTCTCCCATCAAAGAAACCAAAACAACTCCATTGGTGATCCAAAGAGACATAGCCTCAGCCTAGGGCAAAGCCAATAGCTAGGGAGTGTTTTAATTTCTTCTAAACTTGGTTTTGTATCATATATGATGGGAGAGGATGGGAGGAAGCCTTGGAAAAATTTTAGGAAGTCTAGGAAGTGAGATGGTACCATAGGTTCTATATTGTGACTTAAAGAAGCAACATATAGTTAGGCCCTTCAAATGGATTATGCGATGACTCTAAGAGGTCTAAATAGAGTCAAGAACCATAGATGGAAGGAAATAATGGAGCCAAGATCATGGATTATGGGTGTTGCTTCATTAGGTGCATTATGAAACCATAAATGAGCCATAGGAACAATCTAGCTTTTGAAATGAATATATGGCTTTAGAAATTGTTCCAAGAGTGTAATTGGCTTCTATATGATGTGTCTAGGCCAAAGGAATCAAATCTCACATCCTTGTAAGTGTGTGGCCAAGGGAGATGAAGCATTCTTGAAAGGAAAAGTATACATTTGTAACCAAGGTAGCTCTCTCTTCTTTCTCTCATGCATGAATGGGTGTAAATCTTGTCTTTGAATATGTGTGTGTATGTTTGAAGTCATAAAAGATGTTTTAGCATGTATCTATATGCCATGGTATCATGATGCTTTATTATGCACTTGATTGATGTTTTGTGAACATGTCTTGGTTTGCTTGAGTGTGGTGAAGCCAAAAGTCCTTTAGCTAGGGTAAGGATAAGCCAAAAGCCTCTAAGAATGGGTAAGACAAAGTCAAAAGTCTCCAAAGAGTTATGCTTTGTCAAAAGTCCCTTAAGAAAATGGGGGAGGCAAGTCCAAAATCCAAAAGAGAATAGGTGAGGTTAAACCATTTCCTTGGCAAACCTATGTATGTTTTATATGACTTCTTGGGTGCAAGAAATGTTTCATGGATGATTATGCACTCCATGATATCCATGCATGCATTTTAGACTTGAATTTGCATCCTTTATGTATGGTTAAAAGATAAAAGAGTTATTAGGATTCCTAGAATCTCATTCCTTCCTCCCCATTGCCTAACATGTTTAAGTAGACCAAGTAAACCAAGGAATAGGAGCCACCAAGCTTGAAAGAGAAAGATTGACAAAGAAATGTGCTATTTGTTTTATTTGTAACCATTTTGATGGCATATGATGTAACCTTATGATGAATATATTATATAACCATTTGAACATGTGTAATTACATAGATACTTGATGTATATATGAGATTTGATGCCATGTGAATGTTGTAGCAAGTTATTGACATTGAATGGCAAGATAAAGCTTGTATGTTCTTGTGTATTCCTTGGGGTGAGAGAGTGAGTTTGTGAAATCTGGGTTTATAGACCTTTGAGACATGTTTAATAGACCATCCTGATGCTTTCCCACATGCTCAAGTTGTAACAACTAGGAAAAAAAAGAAGCAAAAGGAGAAAAAGAAGAAAGAAAGAAAAGCTGAAAATCTTCGAAGGGCTGAAAATTTTCTAAGTCTGCTAGCTACAGCCTAGCTATAGCGAATATACCTGTTCGCTATAGCGAGAAATAGTCTAACTATAGCGAGAGTGCCTTCTCGCTATAGCGAAAATGCTCCTAGCTATAGCGAGTGCGGGCACCCCATACAAAAACCAAGGCGTTGCTTGCCGTAGCGCGCTGTAGCGAAGGCAGGGGTCTGGGACTGACACGAGCTCGCCATAGCGAGAGTTATGGCTCGCTATAGCAAGGGTTAGTCCGAAAAAGCGTGAAAAAGAGGATTTGACTTAATAAAATGCCCCAATTCATTTCTTCTCCTTCCAACCGACTTAAGCTCCCTCTAAGATAGAGAAAAGGGCAGAGGAGAGAGAGAGAAACCTAGAGGAGGAAGGAAGAACAAGAAAAGGTAAGGTTTTGCATGGCTTTTCTCTTAGAATATTGATCTTCTTTCCTTGCCCTCTCTTCCTATGGTTTTAGTGGTTAAAGTAGCTATGTTTTGGGCTTAGTTTAGAAGAGGAAAAGTGGAAAACCACTCTTGAAGGAGGTTAGAATTCATGTAGCTTCACCTCCTTGCTTTCCTTTCTTGAGAGCTTGAGAGAGGAAGGATAATTGGTGAATTTCTAGTGAGAGAAAGAACCCCTAGCTCTAAATACTTGGTAGGGTTTGTTAGAAAGAAATCCCTAGCTTTATGAATAAAATGTCAAGAGAGTAATTCTATACTCTTGTGTGTCTAGGCTCAAGAGAAGCACTCCCATCTAGTGGTGATTGTGAAATCAACAAGGGAGGAGACAAATTGAAAGGGAAGCTTGTGATTAGCCAATAAGATAGCTCTCTCCACCTTCTCTCATGCATAGATGTGTGCCTACATTGTCTTGCTTGTATGTATGTATGTTTTTAAACCATGAGAAGTATGCTAGCATGTTGATGCCTCATGTATTTCAATGATATTTTATGTGATTGCTTTGGTTTGCTTGAGTATGGAAAAGCCAACAACCCTTTTAGCCATGGTGAGGATGAGCCAAGAACCCTAGAGTTAGTTGAGACAAAGTAAAGAGTCTCCCAAAAGTGAGGTTGACTCCTAAGAGTAAGGGTTGAGTCTAAGAACCTCTTAAAGAATGGGTGAG
Organism: Erythrophleum ivorense; assembly: GCA_026724425.1. Classification (NCBI taxonomy): domain Eukaryota; kingdom Viridiplantae; phylum Streptophyta; class Magnoliopsida; order Fabales; family Fabaceae; genus Erythrophleum; species Erythrophleum ivorense. Next base: position 407,713 of record JAIUCV010000042.1, read on the forward strand.
GCAAGTCCAAAATCCACAAGTGAATGGGTGAGGCTAATCCATTTGCTTGGCAAGCTTTTGAATGTTATGTATAGCCTACTCAAATGTTGAAAATACTTTTCTTATGATTTCACATGCTAATATGCCCATGCATACATTGTGAGACTTGTTTGCATGCTTTATGTATGTTTGAATAAGAGATGAGCTATTGAGATTCTTTGAATCTCACTCCTCCTCTCCACCATCCTAACATGCTAGGTAGACCAAGCGAGATAAGAGATAGGAGCTATCAAGCTTGAAGCTAGGGAAAACGACAAGGGATTGTAAAAGAGCCATTTTGGCACTATTTTGTAGTTATGTTAAGGGATGTAATTTAATGATGTACATGATGTAACACTTGTAAATGGATGTACTTAATGTGTATATATGAGAATTGAACTTATAGTGCATGATGTAGCAAGCTTTGGAATGAATGGCAAGATCTTAGTATTGCCCACATGGGTGTATGTGTTGGTGTGGGAGAGTGAGTTTTGCAAATCTGGATTGTTAGACATTTGAGCCATATTTAATGGCCTATGTTGATGCTTTCCCACGTGCTCATAGAGCCTTAGAGGTAGGAGAAGCAAAGTTGGACCCCATTAGCCCTCTTTGAACACAAGAAATAGGTCACTTTGCCCATGATGTCCAATCTGACCAAATGACCTCTCCTTGCCTTGAAATTTGGCATGTGACTAGATCTTGTCTAGAGCTTTTTGGGAAGCTAAATATCAAGTCATTTGGAGGCCTGTATAATTTTCTATGATTTTTCAAAGTTGGTATCAGAAATTCGGATTTTCATAAACACTGTTCATTTGGTCAGTTGTGGAATTGTGTCATCCGAGGGGCAAACGTAGTCCAATGGCTACGAAATTTTATATGTAGAAACTAGACAGTCACAGTGACTTGTAGCAACTGGAAGCACCTCATTTGGAGGTCTAGAGAGGAAGATATGCATTTTCGCCCAGTATCAGTCATCTTGCCAGACCCGAGGTACTGTTCCATCAATTTCTGAGAGTTTGGCTTGATGAAGTGATCTGGAGATATTTTTTCTCTTTATTTAACATCCACATATTTCCATGTGGTATCATTTGAATGCATTGGATTTTTGTGGAATTAGTTAGACATTTTTGAAGTTCATATCAGTAAACTGTGACAGTACATAACTCACTCTGACCTCCAGATGATTTCGCATGTCAAACGCTTTGTGTGTGGGATTCTAAGAATTAAAAATATTTTTAGTATGAAGTATACATCCTAAGATTTCCAGAATGACCGAGATCACATGTTTTCTATTTTTATGGATTTAGTTGTGAATTTCCAAACTTTGCCCAGAAATGAGGCCAAGTCAGCCGAAAATAAACATGCATGATTCATACCCCTTTTTGGTTTCCATGGGTTTAAAGCATGTTTTTGAGATTGAAATGAGTTATAATGGTGTAATTAAATATGAGGATGCATAGAATGAGCTCACACGGTCCATGTGACACTAAAGTGAATTTTTAACCATGATGCCATATGAGAGAGTGTATGAACCCAATGAAGAAGACCTCACTTTATTCTTCCCATATCTCATATAAGCATGTGAGGCATGATGGGTATGAGCTAGAAATTATGGTGTTACACAAGTGACCATGAAAGCCTTAGAAGCAAATTTGGACCCTTTATGACCCTTAAGAAGCATAAAAAGAGCCAATTTGCAACCCTATGGCACAATCTAACCAAATGAATGAATTTTCTCATAAAATTTGGCATGCATATAGATCTCATCCAGGGATTTTATGGAAAGCTAAAGACTAGATTATTTAGAGTTTTTTGGAATAAATAATGAAATTTCAAAGTTACCAAATTTTAGTTATTCTGGTATGGTTATCGTTTATATGGTTAGTTTCTTCTCCTATGTTATTCAAGAGCCAAATGGTGTCCAATGATTATGAACATTTATATTCATGAACTAGACATGATAAGCATTCTATGTCCACTAAGATCACCCCAATTGGATGTCTGAGCAGGGAGATATGAATTTTTGAAGTTTTGTGACAGTATTAGTAATGCCAGATGAATTTAGGTACTATTCCATCAATTTTTAATGACTAGACGTTCCTGTTTTGGTCTAAAATTATTTTTAGCATAAAGTAGATATCTTTAAATTTCCAAAATGGTATAGTTTGCTTGATTTTAATATTTTTAAATTTAGTTATAATTTTTCAAAGTTCATGACAAAAACCTGGCACACCAATCCAAGGATGAACATGTGATTTTTATGTATATGGTTCATGAACTTGAGCTTTTGGCCACATATTGAGATGGTTTTTAGTTGTATATGTGTAATTAAATAGGATAATGAGATGGATGAGTTCATATGGTTCATGAGACATAAAATAAAAATTTTATCTATGACGTAATCCAAAAATAATTTATTATTTTAATGGTATTTTCTTGAGAAATTGTGCTTAGCCAAGGTAATGAGCTTGGAATGAAATGAGATAGACTAGATAAATATGGCGTTACATCTCCCATGGCTGAACACACAATTTAAATTAACCAAATGTATATATATATATATATTCTATATAGTGAAGCATGAGGTGTGTTTGGTTGGTTTATTAAAATTTTCTTTCCTCCATGGCCCCTTCACCACCGTCCAAGTTATGTGTCTTCATCTTAGATTGTTTAAGCCATTTACTTACATGCAATTCCCTATCACTCTTTAAGGGCAAATGGAGGATGAAGTCTTAACCAAGTAAGCAATGAACATGGGAAATAAGTGGGATGTCAAGGTGGCTTTATTTTGTCCTTATTATCTCATGTTTATTTGCTTATTCCTACATCCCCTTGTTCAACCATGCATGTGTTAAATAATTCCAAGACTCTTTCCAAGATTTTTTTAAGTTTTATCTCATGCTATACACAGCTAATGGAAGGGATTACCACTTGACAAAATACCCATACTTAGATATATTCCTATATGTGAAAATAATGGAGATATTATGATAGGAATGGTTGTGGGTTTATCTTGACCCGTGGCTATGTCTTTCCATGCTAAATAAATTGTCAAGCTAATGTTTCGATAAGGCCTCATAACATATATCTTTCTTTCTAGTCTTAATTGAGTCTATTAGTTCCTAATTAGCCTTGGTTAGTTCCCTAATGCTCTTGTTGATGTTCTTTGTTAGCTAGTTTGGTTACGTTACCATTTACAGAAAATTTAGAATGTGACAATATTCATATATACAATAACATTTCCTAAGCTAATTCCATTGTAAAAAAATGGTTCATCTAAGCCTTTTGTCCATCATTATCCCTTCTTTGAGCTTCACCTGGCCATAGCTAATGGAGATAGGGAAGAATAAGATTCAAAGAAACCCAATAGCTAATCCAACATTCAAACATATGTATGGTTTACTCAAACACCTGGAAGCAAGTGTGCATGTTATACAATCATAACCAAAACATAATTTATACTCAAAGGATTTCATGGCTCAAGTAAGAGCAAATCTATGCTTTATGGGCTTTTAGCCTAGTCTCACCTAACATCTAGGGACTTTTGATCTAGCTTCACTCATATTTAAGGATTTTTAACTTAGTCTTACCTATATATGAGGACTTTTGGCCTAACCTCACCTATTATTAAGGGATTTTTGGCATAGCTTCACCTATCAAGAGCCAATCCAACCTCAAATATAAATGAATGTCATGCAATTGCATATTATGTTCAAACAATCATTAAGTCTTATAATTTGCACACAATATATATAAGTAACCAATCACTCAAGGAAACCACCACCCATATATAAGAATAGAGGAAAATCTACCTTTTCAAGCTAAATAAATCAATTCCCTTTGTCTCCTCCCTTTAATTCCATGACCCTACACTCACACCTTAATACGCTCTCACTTATTTGGCCTAAACATATCAAAAAAAGCGTAAAATGATCAATTAAGTTATATTTAATCTTATATTACCCTTCATATGTTAATCAAATCCTAAAGTATAACTTTAGGTCATTTTGAATGCCTTAAGAAGCAACTTTTAGAATTTCACTTTTAGGCTCCAAAATTTTACTATATATGATCTTCATACTTCCAATGAAGTTCATTAAAGTAATGAAAAACATAATTAAACCCACGTAGAGCCATATGGTCTTATTAGGTATCTTTAAACCCTAATTTTTTACTTTCAAAAATAAAGTTTCAAAATTCATTCAATGATTCTATTAGTATTTATATTTCATGTCTAAACCATTCATAACCTTAGAATCAATGAAACAACTCCCTTAGTATCCATTTTACTATATGGCCGAGACACCCGCACACACTTTCTTTTTAGAGCTTTTGTTCATTCCATAAAGAAATTGATAGTTTTAGGATCTCTGTAATTCATTTCTAACTTAATTATGGTATTAGGAGGATTAATTAACTCTCCTAAGATTTGGAATCTTTCAAGGTCAAAACCAAACCCTAGGTGAGCCATACACCATTCCTTTGATTCTTTATCAATTTTATTTGCATATTCTTGCTCTTGACCCTCCTAAACCCTTGTTTTCACCAAGCTCTCATCGAGTTCAAGCCTTCCCTCCTCACTCTCTCTCTTGACTAAAGTTATGGTGGCTTCGGACCTAAAGAAATACAAATTTTTCATATCAAAGTTATACCTTATTTTAATGTACTCTTAATGAAGATTATTTTGGCATAATTGGCTTCCTCGAAGGAGCTTCTTCACTCAAGGTACCCGCCACAAAACTCACTCCTTTAGGAAACCAAAACCATCAAGAGAAATGGTAGAAGCAGTAGAAAAATGTTTATAATAACATCATAGGCAAATTTGGCATGTTTGCTTATCTTTAAGTGGCTTTCTTTCTCTTTCTTCTTCCTTTCTTCTTTACACCTTTCTTGCTCTGAATTGAAGCTGAAGTGAGTCAGTTACATAGAGGAAGTAACATTCCGAAATTAATAAATAGTAATCATTTAGAGATTATGAAATTATTAAGAGGGATTTAAGAGAAATTATGAGGAAATAGCAATCTTAAGAAAAATGGCAAATTTAAGTATCTTAACATAATAATTATTAATTAGACCATTTTGAGGGAAGTAAAATGATATATATGGATTTAAGTATGATTTGGGCCTATAATTAATTTAAATGTGTTAAGAACATTATTAGAAGCCTAAGATTATTTATATGAAAGCTCAACTTCATCTAAATATGACCCAACTCTATTCTTAGGGAAGCCCAACCTATTTTGAACTTAACTAGCCCATATATCATGGCCTAACATGTTAAGTGTAACATCCGGTTCCCTGAAAACCAAAGGAAATGTGAGAAACGTAACGTACAGTTTCTCCGTTAACGAACGAAACTTACCAGATACAAAAGGAAATCCCCCAAGATGATGGAGTTAAGGTCCTGAAAAATTTAGGAAGCATTCTAGACTCCTAAATATGAGAATCCCAAGCTCAGACGGAAAGAAAAATGGAGCTAAAATGAAGAAACAATTTCTCATGAAAAGCCTACGAAACATAATGGCATTTTTGTAATTTTGAGCAATTTTTGGAATTCACAAAGGAGGGCTTTTTAAATGAAAGTTTTGAATTCTCCGGGGTTCTCAGAAGCCCTAAAAACCATGGGAAGCCCCAGGACAGTTAAATCCCCTTCGATTTGACGAATCCGTTCAGAAAGGTTTTAGCTCCAATTTGAGTGATTCCAAAGGCATTTTACTAAATTGGGAATCTAAATTTTATAATAGAAAAGACTGTTCTTGAAAAGGAGCTAAAACAAAGGAGAAACGAAAATGCCAAGAACAAAGGGCAAAATGGGAAATTTTGAAAAGTGTAACTTCCTCCCACCTATATATATGATGAGCCCTTCTTCTCCCCTCATTATGCACGACCAAGTTCTGCCCAAAACCAGAGGAAAACCCTAGGGAGAGTGGTGCATAAGAGGAAGGCAAAGTGGAGGAGAAATCAAAAGCTTAAGGTATGGAAATTAGTAGTTTTTCATGTTCTTTCTCTTCCAAATCTTTTCTCCTCCATTCTCCTTTGTTTCCTATGATTATCATGAAGTCTATAAATCTGTTTTAAGGGAGAAATTGAGGGGAAAATTCGGATTTGAAGAGAGGAGCTCAAAGAACACAAGATTCAAGTGAGAAAAAGCAAGAAAACAAGGTAATTTCTCTTCCTATGGTTGTCATTTTTGGTGCCTTTCTCCACCATTTTGCCCCACTTGAGAAAACCCCAGGAGGAGATGATTTTTAGGCAGAACCAAGCATGAATCTAAGGAAAATGGGTGTGGAGATTAAGAATATGCAAAGAGAATTATCAAAAAATCATTAGATTTCAAGATGCAAGTTCTAGGGTTTCAATTGCACCTTATAAAATATGATTTTGTATGATGATTCCTAGGCCCAAGTAAGAGTTTAAATGATCTCCCAAGATCCCTAAGAGGCTCCCCATATGCTTCTTCCCTTGAGAAAACAAAGAAAGCTCCATGGAACCCAATATGCTTCATAGCCTCGGCCTAGATGGGTTCTCCTAGCTAGGGAGAGTTTTAAATTTTTCTAAGGCCATTCTTGAGTCATATTTGATGAATGAAAATGAGGGGAGGTCTTGGAAAAAATTTAGAACTCATAGAAAGTGATTTGGTGCCTTAGGTTCCATATTATGACCTAAAGAAGCAACATGATGTTAGGCTCTTTGTTTTAATTGTGTGATGACTCCAAGAGGCTTAAAATGAGTCAAGAATCATATTTGAGAGGAAAGAATGGAGCCTAGAAATTGTTTGAGGAGTGTTGCTTCATTAGGTGTATTTATGGATCATAATGGAGCCTATAGAGAAATCTAGTATCTAAGCAAGTTGTATGACCTTAGAGTTTATTTCATGAACCTAATTGGCTCTCATAAATTGTATCTAGGCCAAGAGAAACCATCTCCATCAAATTGTGGGTGTGTGGCCGAAAGAGGAGGCTTGAAAGCTAAGGAAAAAGTGTGTGCTTGTATACAAGGTAGCTCTCTCCATCTTCTCTCATGCATGGATGTGTGTTTAGCTTGTTTTAGAATGTGTGTATGTATAATTTCAAGCTATGAAAAGTATGCTAGCATTCCTTTATATGCTATGATCCTTGATGCCATGTTATGTTTTCTAATGAGTGCATGATATTTGAATGAGTTTACTTGAGTGTAGAGAGGCCAAGAACTCTTCCCTTGGATGAGGATGAGCCAAGAACCCTTGAGCTTGGTTGAGACAAAGCAAAGAGTCTCCCGAAAGCAAAGTGGGCTCCCAAGAGTATGGTTGAGTCCAAAATGCTCATGAATGGGTGAGGCAAGTCCAAAATCCATGAGGAGAAGTATGAGGTCATTCCAAACACTTGGTGAGCTCTTGAATGATTTGTATGAGTTGTTCACATGCCAAGTTTGCTTTAAAATGTCCATGGCTTTTATTTCCTCCATGCATGTATTTGTAAAGCTTGCTTTACACATATTACGTGTGATTGAATGGGAGATGAGCTATTGGGATTCTTTGAATCTCATCTCCTCCTCTCCAATGATCTAACATGTTAGGTGGACTAAGTAATTATGGGTGAAGGGAGCCAACAACCATGAAGAGCAAGGATTTACAAGCCTATGTGTTATTTTAGCCATTTTGGAACCATAATGATAGTTCATAATGTATATGATGTTATATATGTACCATGAACCATAAGACATGTGTAAATATACTATTATGTGATGTTTAAATATATGAAAATGATATATGACCTATAGCACTTATTTTGAGTATAGGAGGCCAAGGTGTGCAATATGGGATTTTGATGAATATATGCATAAGTGTGGGTTGATAGACAAAATGAGATGCATGAGATTTGAGACCATTTGGATTTGAGACCATTTGGGCAGCTCACTTAAGTCTCAAATGTACTTTTGGACTTGCCCAAAAGGTGCCACAACCTAGGGAAGGCCATTTGGCAAATTTGGTACCTCATATGGAGCCAAATTTGACCATAATGGAACCCTATATCACTTTTTGGCCAAATGAGTTAGTCTTCATCTGAGATTTTGCATGAAATTATGTCTCATTGAGAGCTTTTTGGAAAGCTAAAGATAATAATTTTTGGAGGTCTATAGAATATTTGAGGATTTTTCAAAGTTGGCAAAATTCATGTTTCTGATTTGCTGTACTATTCATTTGGTCCGAAATTGTTTTCTGTCACCCGAAATTCAAATGATGTCCAATTGCCATAAAATTTTGTACTAAGAAACTAGATAATCACAGTGACTCATGCCAACTGGAAGCACTTCATTTGGAGGTCTGGAGAGGGAGATATGAATTTTTTGAAGTTTCTGTCCAGTATCAGCAACCTAGCCCACCAGAAGTACTATTCCATCAATTTCTGAGATCTGGGCTTGATGAAATGATCTGGAGATATTTTTTCCCTCTAGTTAACATCCACATTTTTCTAGATTGGTATCATTTGCATGTATTGGATTTCTGTGGAATTAATTGGACATTTTTGAAGTTCATATTAGTAAACTGTGACAGCATCAGAACTCAGTCGATCTCTGGACTATTTCGCATGTCAAACGCTCTGTGTGTGGGATGTTATGATTTGTACATATTTTTATCATGAAGTAGACATCCCAAGCTTTCCAGAATGACCAAGATTACATGTTTTTTATTTTTTCAGATTTAGTTATGACTTTCCAAAGTTTGTGATAGAAAAGAGGAAATCCTGGCTGAAAATGCAAACACGGATTTCATATGCTCCTTTGCTTTCCACGAGTTGTAGGCCAAATTTGATGATGGAAATGAGTTATATTCATGTGTTTAAGTATGAGAAAGTGATAGATGCTTTCATATGGCCTACGGGACTCCGAAAGAAAAATTTTACCTGTAGAGAAATGCATTTTTATTCATAACTCCCTATGCCACTATATTGTTTCTATAGAACAAACATAAGATAAGGCATGGGAATTGTATGAATTGAGTCCTAGAAGTATGGTGTTACATTAATCATTAGTCCACTTGGAATAATGGACCCTTGAAGCTTGGTCCAACCCTCATTTAACCCATATAACCCTAGAATCCATGGCCCAACCCAACCAAAATCTAAACCCACAAGGAATTGGGCCTTTAGGTCAATATATTCCACTCTTAGCTCTAAATTTTCTACAATCCATTCATTAAACCATAGCCCAACTACTTGGAAGGAGCCCAATTAGACTTTGGGCTAATAGGTCAGCCTAATTCTCACTAAAACCCTAAGAGAAAACCTTTCCCTTTTTCCTCATTCTATAAAAACACAAGAAGAGCAAGAGATTTTCAAAGGTCTAAAAGAGAGGCTAAGGTTCCTTGTATATTTCCATTATTTTCTACCTCTAGAGCAATATTTAGCTAAGGTAACATGTGTAAAACTTAACCTTCTCTTCTTCCTCTTCAAGTTGAACTAATTGGTTTCTCATTTGGAGCATTTTTATCTTCCACCCAAAACAGAAACTTGTTGTTTGGTGCTTCCATAGTGGATTTTTAGAGGTTAAGGCTATGGGTGTTGTTAGGTAAGTATCATCTTCCCATTTTAATATATTTTCTGCTAGTTTAAAACCCTTATAGTTGACTTATGATATCGGCTTTGGTTTTATGCAAAATTACCCAAAAATTGGAGTGAACTATTGTAGTTTCTAGTATGGGAAAACTACATCCAAAATTGGAATCTATTGGTGGTTAGGTAAGTAACCTCTAGGTAGTCATTGGTAGTTCAACTCTTTAGGTATCTAATTTGTTGCTAGAAATGATGATAACTATGCTTTATCTTAGGCTTGGTGTACATTTAGAGCATGATGATAGCTAGAGGAAGAGTAATTGGGTTTCATTGAGGTAACCGGAGTTAATTTCTTAATTCCATGTATATGCTCATTTTAATTTGATATTTACTGTACATGTTTGATTTTGAAATACCAAATGATTAGTTGGCTACTTGAATTATTGTGTTTGGACCTTGTGAGTCCATGGTGGAGTTGTGGTGTAGTTGCCACCCATGCATCGTGCTTCGATCGGACACCAAGTTATAATCAGACCCCTGAATGCACTAAGCCTAGGTTGTACTCATTGGGGGAGTTGGTATCTTGAATGGGTCTCTCTTGATGTTATTGGCCATTAACATGTTGTATGTGATTGCTGGTATGGGACAGTAGTCACTAGTAGCTCAACTAGTTCATTTACTAATTGAATTGATAATTCTGATATTTGATGAGATGAAAATACATTATGTTGATTAATTTATACATATATATAGAATTTGCCTCTTGTTACTGAGATTCTATACTTTATGTAATGACCCTAACTTTTAGTTATTGTAATTAAAATTAATTGCATGATTAATAATCAAAAATCAAGCTCTAAAGTCACTATAATTAATTATAATAGGAAAAAGTGAAAAAATTTGAACCTTGATATCATTAAAGTTATTAGCTAAGCAACCACGACTAATGGAATCCACAAGTGATCATAATTATCAATTAAGATATTTGATTCATCTCATTATTGAGTTCAACTCACCAAAAACCTCTTACAAATATTCCCAAGTCATTACATAACCTTAACATAATGAAATTCAAGGTTTCTAAGTCAAAATAAGAGTTTAGAACCTTCGCTGTGACTTGCACCTCCCCGCCGCGACTTGGACCTCCTCTACTACACTAAGTTGGTTACTAGAACCTAAAAACCAAGTTTAGAGACTCCTACTGCGACTTGGTACATCCACGCTGTAGCATGAGTGACTATTGGAGCTCAACTAAAATTTCTCACCTTGCATAGCGGCTTGGGCTTTCCTTGCTATAGCGGAGTGGTTTTAAAGACCTACTATTCATGTTTTCGCCATTCTCACCATGACGAGTTAGGTGTCTAGCTGTAGTGAGTTGAGTATCTCGCTGCGACGAGCCTACGTGGTGCCATGGTGAGAGAGCCTCCTGGAACTCTCCCAACTTACCTCCTGACTCTCGCCATGGTGAGCTTCCCTTGCGTCTCAATGAGACTATCTCTATTACCCTCTGGAGCTGATTTCTCACCTTGTGCCACAACTCAAATCACCTTGGCTGTGATGCTTCTAGCCTCTGTTACCCCAAACTTCAATTTTAGTCACGACTCAAGTCCTTTTAAGCCACGATTTTGCCCCTCTTGATGTTATTTTCTCATTTTCATGCTTTCTAACCAATTGCCACTTATTCTAAATGAATTCAAAGGCTTCCATAACTAACATGCATGGTTTTCTACACCTCCCAACTCCCTAATATCATGGATTCACTAATACTCATTATCTAGGGGTTTAAGATTGAATTAGAGCAATCAAATTTAATTTCAGTCAATTCCCATTCCATGATAGCAAAATGGTTCAACCACAAATGTCTATAGGGCCAATGCTTAATGGATCTAAAAAATCAAGTCATTCATCAATTATTAGTCAATTAAAATCACATTGTTCAATTCCATGACAAATGTATTACATAGACAGTCCCTACACTTAGCAATTCATGATGCAATGTGGAAAATACACAAAACTAGTATTCTCATTACACAAACCCAACCTTATAAATTCTCCAAACCTATGGCTACCAAACCATACAATAGGCTTCCATTAATTTCTCCTTGCCACTAAGAGGTCTAGTCCCTAAAAATGTTAGCCCACAACCAGGGTGAGATATACAATCTTAATAACAAGAGGAAAATTCCATATACGTGTGCAAATTAATCAAAATAATGCATTTTTATATCATCAAATACCAGAATCATCAATTCAATTAGAAAATAAACTAGTTGAGTTACAAGTGACTACTGTCTCATACCAACAATCACATCAAACATGTTAAAGGCCATTGCCACCAGGAGAGTCCTGTCCACAGCACCAAGAAATCAACACTAGAAGGCTCCGCTTCCATATGACACGAAGGTCATAAGAAGAGAATTCAACTACCCAATCAAAGACATGAAAGATGACACCAAACCTAAAAGTTGACAAGTCAACTTTAGGCGAGTGCCAAGTTCAGATGTAGATAATGGCATTTATGAAAGCCTCTATGTTAATGTCCAGAGCAAGAGCTACATTACAGTACCACTGCAAGTAAGCTAGATACTATTTTACTATGGTAAATACCTTTTTTTAACCATCTAATGGGTATCCACACCTTTGAACCTTTGAATAAGGGTTAAAAGTTAGCAAATCAGGCCTGTCCATGGCACCAACTCCCTAATGAGTACAACTTGGGCTCAGTGCATTCAGGGGTCTAATCACAACTAGGTGCCCGATTGAAGTATGATGCACAGGTGGTAATCGCACAACAGCTTCACCATGGACTTACAAGGTCCAATCACAACACAATTCAAATAGCCAACTAATCATTTAACATTTCAAAATCATATATGTACAGCAAATATCATATTAAAATAAGTATATACATGGAATTAGAAAATTAACCCTAGTTACCTCAATGAAGCCAATTGCTCTTTCTCTAGCTACCACCATGATCCAGAGCACACCAATCCTAAGATAAATATAATTATCATCATTTAACTATCATTAGCAAGGAATTTTCCCTATCCACTGATTACTTTTAACAAGAATTCATTGAGAATTACTTACCCAAACTTCCTAAAGGTCTATTACACTAATGCAAGGTCAAGATATCAAAACTTAAAATGGTTCACTCCTCATTCCTCCATTTTTGCACATACAAAAGCTATGCACCAAAAATCAATCCAAATGGCAAAAATTCCAACCTTTACACATCACAAAATGGTAGGAAACACTTATCCAATCCTTTAGTGACTCCCAAAATTTGGATTTGAGTCACCAAGCCCAGAAACTAGTGTTTTACTTCCATCTCCTTGTATTTTCACACTATAGCAAAACCCATTATGACAATCAACCATAGGGGACATTTTATAGCAAAATAATACACAAAATGAAAGGAAAATACTTACCTAATCATCCTTCTTACTTCTAACTCTGAAAATCTTGCAATAATCATCCAAAGACTAAATTTTAGATTTAAGAAAGAAATGAAAATTCACTAAACCAAAAACTAATTAGACCAAAATGAAGAGGAGAATAAGAGGGACATGTTTTATATAGATTATCTTAGCCAAATCTTCTACTAGAAGTGAGAAATGATGAAAAAATGCAGAAAACCCTAGCGTCCTCTCTTCCTATATAAAAATGGAGTTCTCTCTTGCCTAAGATTGAGTTGGTTTGTAGAATAAAGGATAAGGGGCTGAGTAAGTTAGGGTTTTATATGGGTTTAGGCCAACCCTAAAGCCCAAAATCCACTTGGGTTCAAATATGTATTTATTGGGCTATAAGTTGAAGGGTTTAGTTGATGAAATGAGAATTGGGTTCTTAAGAAATGAGATTGGACCATCTTACAAACTAGAAGTGGGCTTTCTTATTTGGCTTATGGAATAAATACATTGATCATAAGGCCCAAATTAAATGTCTAACTCCCCTTGGTTAATTCCCTAATTAAACCCATAAATATAATTAATATATCTCCACCTAATAATAACTAAACATGATTATTAGCTCGAAATGTCTAAAATAAATTCATTTCTTTAGAAATCTTATTTTCCTTATTTGTCCCAAATCCTTGCATTAATTCCTTAATTCACCATAATTATCATTAATAAATTTTATGGTGTTACATCTTACCCCAGTTGTGGGCTAACATTTTCAAGGACCAGACCTCTTAGTGGCAAGGAGAAATTAATGGAAGCATAATGTATGGTTTGGTAGCACATAAGTTTGAAGACCTTGTCAAATTGGGTTTGTGTAATAAGAATATTAGTTTTTATCTATTTGCCACATTGCATCTTGAATTGCCAAGTATAAGAACTGGTTATGTAATATAATTATCATAGAATCTGATGTACCCATTTGCTTACAATCTAATGGAACCTTGTTGACCCTGAGATATGACTTATTATTTGAGAATGAAATCATGTGTTGCCTTAAATGTTGACTTAAACAAGCAATGTATGGACCCTCTATTGGGATCTACATTTGAATGGTAATAGTAGTGGCTTTTGGTATCTCTTGTGTGAAAGTCCATGATTTACAAATAAGTAGTGGAAAGATAGATAAAGATCAATATCTAAGTCTGGAATTGGCGATGATAGATATACTGAGCAAATTAGGTGGTTAAATACTTTTAAAACCTTATAAATTAAGGTAGAATGACCTTAGGGTGCCACTAAAGAGAGGGTTGGAGTGATTGGGACAAAATCGAGAGAGTTTAAGTGCAGGAAGAAATTGAACCACTACCAAAATACCTTAAGTCACAATCAATAGTCAGTCAGAGGTGAAAAGTGTCACTGCGTAAGATGTCCCGTCGCGACGTAAGATGAAAATTTCACCCAAGGAGGGTAACAGAATCCAACTTCGTTGCAACGCAGGTTCTTCCACCGCAATGCATTTTGAATAAATTGGAGGGAAAGTTCCAAGAGGCTCCTCTACCACAGCGAGAATTGTGAAAGTGTAAATAATAGGTTCCCGAGAGCACTTCGCCACAGCATAAAGAACCTGAGTCACGCGCAAAGTGCAAAATTTTAGTTTTGAGTTCCAGTAGCCACTTACATCGCAACGTGGGTGTACCAAGTCACAACGGAAGTCTCTAAACTTAGTTTTTAGGTTCCAATAACCAATTTAGCCATAATGGGAAAGGTCCAAGTCACGACGAAGGTTCCCAATTCTTATTTTTGACTTAGAAACCTTAAACTTCACTATGTTAAGGTTATGTAATGACTTAGGAGCATTATAAGGAAAATTTTGTGAATTGGAATTCAGTGGTAACATGTGTCAATGGTTCTTAATTGATAACTAGAATTTCTTGTGAACTTAAATAGTTGTGATGGTTTGACTAATAACCCTAATAATATTAAGATTCAAATTTTTTCACTTTTTCACAATCTAATTAATTGTAATAATTTTAGACCTTAATTTATACTCATTAATAGTATAATTAAGCCTAATCATGGTAATCAAGAATTAGGGTTGTTATAGAGAAGAAGATGAATGGCATGTTTTAAAAGAGGATTTTAGGGTTTTCTTAATAATTTTTCAAAAATATCAATTTTGCCCCTACACTTTAATTCCACTATTTGAACTCATTTTTGCATATTTTCAAAACCAACAACTCCATACTAAAATTTAGACTCTTTTTTTAATTATAAATATCTGTTATAGGGACTTAAAAGAATATAGAAAAGTCAAGTCAAAGTTATGGTCAATTGAAACCCTAAACCATACACCGTCAGGGATCTAATCAAACCAACCTCATATAATTGATTTATTAGCCTTATTTCATCATATTATAATAAGGAATATTCATTTCTCAAGTCAATTTTTATGCTTTCTAAATCCTTGAATTTTCGTCGATTTGTCCCATATTGGTTCCTTTTTAGACAAGACTAGTGTTTTCTCTCCTTGTGACCCTTTTTAATTATTCCTTTCTATTCTTTAAGGATTACATTGGCTTACAGAGCATAGAATATTACAGAAACCCTTAAAATTGTATATCATTCCTACTTTTAGATAAGATACCATCCTCATAGCATCAACATTCATATTCTGAGTTGAGTTTATCACTTATACAACTAATACACTTGCTAGCATAAGATAGAATTAATCAAAGCCGCATCACTATGAAAATGCATGATTTCATTGGGGGACTAAGTTAAAAAAGGGCATTTATGAGATTTTATATTTTGTGAAAGGACCAAAATAGAATTTAATGCATATTTAATAATTATTAAATAATGTGAATAATAAATATAAAGATATATCTGTCAAAATAAGTGTAATTATCACTTATCTTTTATTGGTAGAAAAGATATTATTTTTATTTAAGAAAAAAGTATAATTTTTCAAAGCAAGAGATTTGTGTATTTTCCTATTTTTTAAAAGATGAAAGAGTTTTTTATTCTCTTATCTAATATTTATATAAAGAGATATTACTTTTTATCTTATCGAAAAAAAACATTATTATATAATATTGATTAAATAGTCTTATAAGTTAAAGGTTAATGCAACAAATATGATGATGAATATGTATGTTATACGTTACCATATAATGCTTCATGCTTTCTAAATCCTTGAATTTTCGTCGATTTGTCCCATATTGGTTCCTTTTTAGACAAGACTAGTGTTTTCTCTCCTTGTGACCCTTTTTAATTATTCATTTCTATTCTTTAAGGATTACATTGGCTTACAGAGCATAGAATATTACAGAAACCCTTAAAATTGTATATCATTCCTACTTTTAGATAAGATACCATCCTCATAGCATCAACATTCATATTCTGAGTTGAGTTTATTACTTATACAACTAATACACTTGCTAGCATAAGATAGAATTAATCAAAGCCGCATCACTATGAAAATGCATGATTTCATTGGGGGACTAAGTTAAAAAAGGGCATTTATGAGATTTTATATTTTGTGAAAGGACCAAAATAGAATTTAATGCATATTTAATAATTATTAAATAATGTGAATAATAAATATAAAGATATATCTGTCAAAATAAGTGTAATTATCACTTATCTTTTATTGGTAGAAAAGATATTATTTTTATTTAAGAAAAAAGTATAATTTTTCAAAGCAAGAGATTTGTGTATTTTCCTATTTTTTAAAAGATGAAAGAGTTTTTTATTCTCTTATCTAATATTTATATAAAGAGATATTACTTTTTATCTTATCGAAAAAAAACATTATTATATAATATTGATTAAATAGTCTTATAAGTTAAAGGTTAATGCAACAAATATGATGATGAATATGTATGTTATACGTTACCATATAATGCTTCTTATACAATCATACCTCATTCTATACAACAAAACAATTACAGGGCCTTAAGTGCTTTTATGCATGCTCGTGTGTCTATATATATATATATATATATATTAACACTTTGAATAGTATATCATTCACACTCTTAGATTAGTTACCATTCTTGTGACATCAACATTCATACTTTGAGGTAATTTTATTACTTATATAACTAATGCACTTGCTAGCATAGGATAGAATTACTTCAAGCCGTATCACTAGCCAAAGTAGAGATTTTATTGAAAATGCATGATTCCATAGAGGGACTAAATTAAAAAAGGGCATTTATGAGATTTTATATTTTGTGAAGGGATTAAAATGGAATTTAATAAATATTTAATAGTTATTATATTATGTAAATAGAAAAATATAAGATATATCAATCAAAATAAATGTAATTATAAATTATCTTTTAGTGCTAGTAAAGATATAATTTTTTTTATTTCAGAAAAAAAAAAGTAATTTTTCAAAGCAAATAAAAAATTTATGTATTTACATTTTTTTAAGAGATGAAGGAGTTATTTATTCTTTTATTTAATATTTATATAGATAGGCATTACTTTTCATCTTATTGAAACAACACATTGTAATATTAGTCAAATTGTCATATATGTTAAAGGTTGAAGCAACAAAAACCCTTAGAATAGTATATTGACCGCTCACGCTTTTGGATAAATTACCTTCTTCGTGGCATTGACACTCAAATTCCAAGTTAACTTTATTACTTTATACAACTAGTGCATTTGCTAGCATAGAAAAAAAGTAATCCAAGCCGCATCACTAGCCACCATAAAGATATTTTGAAAAGGCACGATTTCATTTGAAAGACAAAACTTGAAAAAAAAAAAAGGGGGGGGGGGAATTTATATTTTGTGAATGGACCAAAATAAAATTTAATACATATCTGATAATTATTTTATTCTGTAAATAATAAATATAAAGATATATCAGTCAAAATACAAGTAATCATAACTTATTTTTGTTGTTAGAAAAGTATTTTAGTAAGCCAAAAAAAATTTGGAAGATGGAGAATAATAAAAATTTAAAATTTGAATTTAAATAAAGGAAGATGAATCTAAATTGAATAATAATAATAATAATAATAATAATAAGTCTTAATCAATTGTAATTATAACAAAATTTTTTATTTAAATAAAAAAATTAGAAAGCATTTGACTTCCATTGAATTTTGTCCTCTCTAGTTTTGCATTTTCATTCTCCCATTTACGTATTCCTCTTTCTTTATTATTCTATTTTCTCAAATTTGATCAAGTGCCTTTATTTCATGATGTCAATTGTGATTTCTCAAAATGATAATGGCCCTTACGTGACTTGTGGCAAGAGCCCCTTTTCTTTGCTCTTTCCTTGATCCCCATAATGTCCTTACTGTATCAGATTATTAAGCACGCCCCTCTCTCCTCTTTCATATTCTTCACATCGTATTGAGTCTCTCGAAGCTTTCGCCTACCTCCCCTGCTTCTTGGTTAGCCGAGAGAGTGATGGAGAGAGCAACCACTACAAGCTTCTTCATCTCTTCACGTGTGCACCCTAGCTCTTTTCCTAGCCACTGCATCTTCTGTTTTCCAGCCCTTTTCTTCGTATTTCAGCAGCATCCCTTTGGGTAAGTGAGCTTCTACTTGATGTTGTTGCAACCCTTCTCTAGTGTAGCCACTCCTCCCTTTCTTCCCAACATCTATAGCAACTCTACTCGTTATTATTGTAGTTATGTTTTTTGTTGTAGCTCAGTATTCTCTCCAAATAGCCCTCCAAGTTATGGGTTCTTTTTGCTCTACGTGAACAGTGGTATGATTCTTGATGGCTCCGATTTTGAGCAAAAGTTAAAGTTCCAAGGCTTCATTATTTTAGTAAAATTATCTTTTTCCTCTCTTTAGCTTCTTGATATTGAATTAAAGTAATTCCATTTCTTCTTTCTTTTTAAGCTTGAAAGTGAATTCAAGAATTGGGAATTTTGGTGATTGTAGGAAATTTTACGATTCCTCACTTGGGTGTGATACACTTGCTACAAATGGTAAATTTTTCCTCCAAGGGTAAGTTTCAACTCATTTGATGTTTTAAGAAATTAACTTGTAATGGTTTGAATTAGTATTAGTTTAAGAGTAAGATTAAGGCTATGTATTGGACTATTTTGCTTGCTCGATGTATTAGACTTAAATTGAGGAATTACAAGAGTTGAAATTAGAGTGGAAATAAGAGTTGGACCACTTGATGTGTTGGGAAGTCGCAAAATCGGAATGGAATTGGGTCTGTGGTGATAGTTAGTGGATTGTTTATCTTACCATCATCACCATGTAAATTCTTAATTTAACCCAAATTGGGGATTTGGGTATTTTAGATTAAACGCTAAGACTAACATGGATGAAGTCAGAGATAAGAGTAGGCTTTAGTTTCTAGGTGAATGGATTTGTAACGTAGCAATGAAATTATGTTGCAACATAATCTCTATTAATGGTCATAGATGAAGCCATTTAATTAATTCCAATGTGGGGCATTTAGTATTAACTATAAGGCTTTTAATGTTGAGTGAATTGGGTTAACATAATTTCATGTGAATTAATGAGCTAGTTGATAAGATTATTTTCATTTTGGATACTTAGGAAGCTTGAGGATAGGGTTAATTCCATATCCAATGATAGTTGGAAAAGGTAGTAGAAGTCTCATGGCATTATTTATTCAGTGAGTAAATAACATCTCATTATATCTTTTTACTTTATGTTCTCCTATCTTACGTTTTATATTTTGTGAAATATCATGATTTATTAAATTCTCAATTTTCTAATCACAATTGTGTTCAATCAAGAATATTTCAATTGTATTGCAAATTCTTGATTTATAAATTATTAAAATATGTATGGAAACAATGAGAGAATTCTTGAGAACTTTTATATATATATATATATATATATATATACATCTCTATTTCCAAGAATTGCTTATGTACATATTGAATACATATGATTATATACATGATGGTAACATTTTATGGATAGACTACTTATAAAAAACTAATTGCTATTAACAATTTTGTTAGCCTTAGATGCATCTTGGCTAAATGCTAGCTAATAGGAGGTATGGAAGATGCTAATCCTGTGTGTTGACCAACACATTTAGAACAAAGGGATATATTTTACGTGAGCTTTAGACTCACAACAAGCTTATTTTATGTGAGTTTTGGACTGACAATGGACTTACATGGGCTGCATGATCATGACAATTTGCTTACCTACCCACATGAGTTTTGTGCCCACAATGGCTATACCATTCTGAGAAAAGCCCTTCCAATGAAAAAGTTTTTAAGAGAATGGTTTTGGAAACTCTCAAATGTGTATTTTAAAAGTTCAAAAGGGTTTTCAAAAAGGCATCAATATTTATATTGACGTTAAATTATGTGACTTTCATGACTTAATACATTCCTTATATTTAAGTTTTTTTCTGAATAAATTTAATAGAGAAGCATGGTTTAAGGTTTTAAAGGCCCTTGCAAGGTGTTTCGTAAGTTGTTTTACCCATCTGTCTATTTATTTATATGTCTACATTTATGTATTTATTTATTAAGATATGGGATGTTATCTATTCGTTGAACATTTGGCATTTTAGGTAATAGAGCTTAAACAAAATCTTCTTTAGAAGTGTAGGGTGGACCAACATTCACTAAGTAAACCTTCATTATTGTGCGAGGGTGATCATGTTTTGTTGGTTTTATCTCATATGTTTTGTAATCTAATTATAGCTCTACAAAACTCATAGGCAAGATCCCTAACCCTTATAAATGTGGTTTAGTAGATAGCGATGAGAGTGGAGCTCTCTTATTGTTTTATTGTGGTAATTTTCTACTTGTAAAAACTTCTAGAAGTTCCAATTTCAAGGAAATTTTTGATGAAATTTTTACAAATAGATGAAACCAAGATTTTCCTTGACGATTTTGGGGAAATGAAGTATGGAAGTTATATGATTGAGTTCCTTGTTATCTTATTCATTTATAGCTTTGTCTTTGAAATTAAGAAGGGGTCAATCTTGGTAGACGAGGCTTACAGAGACAGGATTCACCCCATGTTCCGTGACAGCCATACTTCAATTTCTAGGATATGATAGATATAATTTTTTATTTAAAAAATGTATAATTTGTTAAAGCAGATAAGATATTTGTGTATTTTTGTATTTTTAAGAGATTAAAAATTTATTTATTCTCTTAGTTAATATTTATATAGAGAGACATTACTTCTGATCATATTGAAAATTATAATGTTAATTAAATAGTCTTTTGTTTCAAAGGTTGATGCAGCAAAAGCCCTTAAAATAATATATCATCATGCTTTTAGGTTAGTTACCATTCTCGTGGCATCAAGACTCATATTTCAAGTTAACTTTAATAGTTATGCAACAAAGCAAAGGATAGAATTAATCCAAGTCACATCACTAGCCAACGTAGAGAATTTATTGAAAATACATGATTTCATCAAGGGACAAAATTTGAAGAAAAGGGCATCTATGAGATTTTGTATTTTGTGAAAGGACAAAATAGAAGTAAGCACATATTTAATAATTACTATATTACGTAAATAATAACTATAAAGATATATTAGTTAAAATAAGTGTAATTATAACTTATATTTTATTGTTAGGAAAGATATAATTTTTTATTTAAGAAAAAAGTATAATTTTTTAAAGCAAGTAAGAGATTTGTGGATTTTTTATATTTTTTAAGAGATGATACAATTATTTATCCTCTTATTTAATATTTATATCGAGAGATGATACCAAGGTTGATGCAACAAAAAACCTTAGAATGGTATATCATTCACACTTTTATATCAACATTCATATTCCAAGTTAACTTTTTTATTTATACAGCTAGTGCACCTGGTAATATAGGATAGAATTAATCCAAGCTGCGTCACTAGCCACTGTATATTTTAAAAATGCATAACTTCATTAAGGAACTAAATTAAAAAAGGGCACTATGAAATTCTATATATATTTTGTGAAGTGACCAATATTGAATTTAATACATATTTAACAATTATTATATTATGTAAATAATGAATACAAATATATATCCATTAAAATCAGTGAAATTCTAACTTATCTTTTATTATTAAAAAAGATAGAATTTTTTATTTAAGAAGCAAGGTATACATTTTCAAAGCAAATAAAAAATTTGTGTATTTTTGTATTTTTTAAGAGATGAAAGAGTTATTTATTCTCTTATTTGATATTTATATAGAGAGATATTACATTTTATTTTATTAAAAAAACACATTATAATATTAAATAGTCTTGTTGCAAAATGAATCATTCGTGATAAGCTGACTCATAACTTGAATTAATTGTTTTAATTAATTAATTAATTAATTAATTAAAAAGTTAATCGATTAATTAATTATTAAATTATTTGAATTTTGAAATTCAAAAATTAAAAGCGTTAGTTACTGTTTATTGTGAGATTATTATTTTATTTTAAATAAAAAAGAAGGGAGTTATCAAATTGAGGAACAAATTGTGCATTGAGGCAATGATCATATTCTAGTATCTAACACCCTTTTTCCTTCCTCACTTTCTCGGAAGAACATAGAGACTCTAGACACAACAAAAAGAAAAAAAAAAAAAAAAGAAACTCCTCCTCTAGAACGTTTGTGCATTTGCTGTGGAAAATTAGATTTGAGTTTCCATGATGACTCTGATCAAAATCACGTGCGGTAAAAAATTTCAAAAAGATCAACTTCCGCAAGAAAGTACCCCCAACCTTCCTTCAAGTCTCATATGTTGAAGGTTGATGCAACAAATATCATGTATATGTATGTTATGCATTATTACTATCTAATACTTCTTATACCATCATGCCTCATTCTATACAGTAAACCAATTACGGTCCTTAAGTGCTTTTATACGCGTGTATGTGTGTGTACTGAAGCAGAACTACAAGTCCAGATCATAAAGTAGTGAGGGGAACATAGCGGGGAGAAGAAAATAGAGAGCAACAAGAGCAGGATCCTCATATTTGGGGGAACTGGATACCTAGGCAAGTATATGGTGAAGGCAAGCACCTCTATGGGCCATCAAACTTTTGTTTATACCCGCCCTCTCATTTCCCAAACTCCTCCATCTGAGTTACAACTTTGTGAGCAGTTCAAATCCATGGGTGTCACCCTTGTCCAGGTCTCTTCTCTCTCTCTCTCTCTCTCTCTCTCTCTTTGATGTTGTAGAAGTATATTTTCATTTTAAATTTAATGCAAGTTCAGGGGGAAATTGAGCATGACCAGATTGTACCAGTAATTCAGCAAGTAGACATTGTGATATGCACACTGGCATACCCTCAAGTGCTGGAACAGCTCAAAATCATCGATGCCATCAAAGTTGCTGGTAATATTAAGGTATTGTATATATAATACCCTCTCTAATTAATTGTTATTCTTTCTTCATTGTTATGCTTGTTTTCTTTCCCTTTTCTCTTATTTTGTATTATTCTTCTTATATTTCCTTTCAATATAAATCTAAGTACTACAAATCCAGTGTGGAGTTTCCACTACATTTCGTGTCCTCTCTGCAATTGAAGTAAAACTATATATTTTAGGAATGATACTATATATATATATATATATATGTATGTATATAACACTTTGTCTTCATAATTTCCGTATAGTCGATATATCTAATTATAAAAAAATTCAATTCATGCATGGGATCATGAATGTTTATGTGAGACTCTAGATATAACACTAACAATTTATGTGTCGCTTTTTTTTATTTTTTGGCGAAATAATGTATGAGAACTCTGATTAAAAAGTTACCCTTGCATTCTACGATAAGAAAGATCAATGCAGCTGCTTAATTAGCTCCAAAAAAGAGTTCCTTCCATAATCGTCTAACATTATAGAGAATAAATGGCACGTTTATATGTCGAGCCAAAAGAATGAGTGACCCACATTCCCTCTGATATTTGTTGCATCAGAAACTGCCAAATTATCAACATCCACAATTTTGATGAAGGTTTCTTCAATCTTACTGAAAAAGAAATGTGGTGACCCGCATTCCCCTGATATTTCTTGCATCAGAAACCGCCAAATTATCAACGTCCACAATTGTGATGAAGGTTTCTTCAACCTTACTGAAAATGTAATGTGGTTTCTTGCATCGGAAACCACCAAATTATCAACGTCCGCAATTTTGATGAAGGTTTCTTCAATATTGCTGAAAATGTAATGTGGACATAAATAGGGCATCGTGAATTAATCAGGTTCACATTTAAAGGTGTATGTAACTGAATCAAATTCATATTTATTGATTTTTAATAAAAAAATTTAAAATTAAAAAAATTTGTTCAAAAAAGGAAGTAAACATCGTTAGGTCAATAAAACTCCATTTTATATGTGGGATCGATTTTTTTATTGTTATGAGGTCTCCTAATCATAAGTATTTGAATTGGCACAATCTGATTCAATTTGCTTTTAAAAGGTCTAAAAGACTTAATGACCGTTATTCATCAAGTTCCATGCAAAGAATTAACATGGCATGTTACCTAAATTGCTCTGAATAGAACAACTTTAATTTAACAAGCCACCTTAATCACACAGCTTTTATGGATGTACTAGACAAGCTTGCTTGACTATTATCATTAATGCACTACTTAGAAAGATTATAAATAGAGACCCCTACAACACAACACAAGAGGCTTGAAATCCATCCTACTTAGCATCATCTTATTAAGCCTAGAAGATATAGTCTTTGTTTTGTCCTGCCATAGTATTCCTTTTAAAAGACCTCTCTATATGATATCTCTTATATCTCTTTCCCTTTAATTCTTTTCTCATCTATATCATGATTTCTCGAACCAAAATATTCGGCACTACGTAGGGACGTTAGCCCCCTTTTTTGTTGTTCTATTTCAAAGAGTCATAATAGACAAGAAGGAATAATTCCTTCCAACCATAATATCTTCTGAAACTTTGGTAGACACAATAATATAATAGCTTTTAGGTCACATGATCCCTACTATTAGGATGATACAATAACATATTAGCTAGTTCATATCTTTAGTTATGAATTAGCATAGTAGTAGATTTATGATATCATAGGTAAGAAAAATAATCTTGTCCATCATAGGAAAACTATATTATTGTGTACTAATATATTTGCAATATCATGAGTAAGAAGAATAACCTTACCCATCAAAAGAAAACAATATTTGTCACACCTTATACAATAATAAACTATACTAATATAGTTCTAAGATCAATGAAGTGAATTAACGCTTTGCTAAGGAATAAATATCAAAATACTATAAATTTAGACCCAATTAAAATAGCTAAAATTAACTATGTAATTAAACCCAATAGATGACCAAATACACCTGTCATCAAAATCAATCTCTAACTTACCTTAAGACCACTTAAGAAATCCCTAAAAACTTCCAAACAACTAAATCACCACTTATTTTAGGGGTTAGAGGGTAAAAATTAGGAAAAGACGCATTAACAGACACTTTTGGAAATAAGACATTGTACTTGTCTATACACATAGGCGTGTAACTTAACATGAGTAGCCCATGTCTAACACTATCCAACCACACACCTATAGGCAACTTCAACGCAAGTGTGTGTATAGCACAGGCAGCCCTTGTTAACCACAGAAATAATAAAAATCACCCAAATGCCTCCTTTAACTTTGCCTAATGATTTGCAGTTTCTATTCTACTCCAATGACCACCAAATTTGGCATGTAAGGGCATCTACAAGTAATCTAAGGACATGCAAAGACTCATACTCAAACTTTAAGCATAAGCTCCTTGAATCTACACATCTCTTAAACTATCGAAAGGTGGCACCTTTGGTGATCAAAACACAACCTAATATCCTCCAACCATAACCAATCCTCCTCAACCAAATTTTTCAATACCTAAAACTAATCCAAACGTTATACCACCATGGTCCAAACCCTTAAAGATCAAAATTTGGCTTGATAACTTCCTTTAGCCACTAACTACACAATTACCCCACTTTGCACCAACACTCTTAAATCACCATAAAACCATCATGAGACTCAAATACCAAATTAACAAAATGAAATCAACATTCAAATAGTACCAACAATGCTAAGGGTCAAAATTTCACATAATGCATCATCATACATAAGCTAGATTCAATATAAATGAAATTTCATTTGTAATTCATTAACACTACTAAGTAGTTTCATATTAAACCATAATTACATATGAGATTCTTTTACAAAAGAATTAAGTATCATTTAGGGTCCTAATTGCTATTCTCACTTTTACTCAGTACCATTTAAGTGAAAATATACAACACATGTTCCTTTAGTATTGGAATTTAGCTATCAAATATTTCAAGTGGGCTCATTATACTCTAAAACAGTTTCTCTACAATTCTCACTTATAATTTAATTCCAAATATTTGTTTCCATGCAACATATCATGTATGTAAAGCTCAAACACATAAATGGAACAAATTCCTTACTTTAGCCACAATGCACATAAATAAAGCATAAATTCAAAAATTCATAACTTAAAGTATACAACTCTTATTACAGCAAATTAGATTTCATTTTAAGGCTTCACTATAAAAATTTCAAATCAAATGGAAACCATTTGGTCCCTCAAAACCCCTGAAAACTAGATCTGGTGCAGAAGGAATAGTACCAAACCATAATAGTTTTTTGCAGCAAATTTTGAAAATTTACCAAATATTTTACAAAACTCTAAAAAATACAAACTTTGGCTTTATAAAAAGCTCTAAATGTTCTCTAAATACTCACCAAATTTTAGCTCTAAATTTGATTTTTAAGGCAAGTAGGTATAAAGAGATATTTTATAACTCAATTAGTCAAATTTTTGGTTCCAAAATGCCCCAATTGAGCTCTAACATGCCACTTCTTGCCATGAGCCATTTCAAGTCATATATGCACCATCTATGAATGATTCATCATATAAAATTTTCCTTGGATCTAAAAATCACCATTTCACTTGAAAATATGCATACAAATCCAATGGATTTCCATATATCAAAATATATTCCCATGTTTTGTACATACATCAAATGGTCATACAATTATAGTCTAACACTTTTGCACAAGTTACTATCACATTAAATCAAAATATAAATTTACATGATCATATATACAATATCAAATTCTAGGCCAAATCTCTTGAAATAATAAAACTTTCTAGATCTTTGTCTCTTTTTTCTCCTTGCTTTGCATATTACTTGGTCATAGTTAGTGGAGATAGGAAAATAAGAGATTCAAAGAATCCCAATAGCTAAACCAACATTCAAATACATATATGGTTCACTCGAGTACATGGAAGCAAGTATGCATGTTATGCAATCATAGCCAATCATAATACAAGAAAGCAAATCCATGCGCTAGGGGTTTCCTAGGCTCAAGTAAGAGCAAATCCATGCCCTCAAAGGACTTTTAGCCTAAGGTAAAGCAAATCCATGCTCATTTCCCTAACTTCACCCAACATTAGAGCCACCTCTCTCATAAATCTAAATAGGTCTCATGCAATTGCATAGTCTACTCAAACAATCAATAAGCCAAACAATTGTAAACAATATACACAAGTAATCAGTGACTTAGAAAGCCAACCACACATATAAGAACGAAAGAAAAGTTACCTTATTAAGCAAATTCAATCAATTCCCTTATTTTCCTTCTCTTGATTACATGACCTCACACATGCACTTTGATCTAGTTCAACTTGCTTAGCCTAGGCACATCAATTAAGATACAAAACAACTAATTAAAACATATTCCATTTATTCTATCAATATATGTACATATTAGAACTTGGAGTATAGATTTTAGGTTACTTTAAGTATTTCCAAGTACCTCTTTCCATTTGCTACACTTCATGTAGTAGTTTCATTATTCATCTATCTCATTTTTACTTACTTGTCGTAGCTAAAACAAGTCTAAAACTTAGCCATACCACTCATTTTATTCATAAGGCACTATAGGGTTCTTATGGAACTATACGTTCAACATCATCAAATCTCTTTTTTTTCTTAAACCAATGGTTTATCTGGCCTCTATATCACTCATTTAGGCCTCTTAATCCATTAAACTAAATTTAAAACTTCCCTCAATGCTCTTCCCTTAGCTTGGCAGAAACACCACTCCATGGTCCCAACCTTGAGATTTTTGTTTATTTAAGAAGAGATTTGAAGTCTTTATGATATCCATGATTCATTTCTAGTTCAATCATGATATTATAGAAATCAAATAGTCCTCCTAGGATCTTGAAATATTCATAGCTTAACTTGAACCCTAGGTGAAGCTATCTTGCTTTATCTTGGTTTCTAGGTTAGTTTCCTTGTATATTCTTATTCGTCATCCTTTTAAACCCTTGATTTCATCAAGTTTTCATCAAATACATATGCTTCTCTCACTCTCTCTCCCTTGGCTAAACATGAAGATGTCTAGGGTTCTAAGAAATAAAAAATTTTCATAGTTAAATCATACCTTGTTTTGAAGCTCTCTTAATGTAGGTTCCTTTGGCATATTTGGTTTCCTTAAGTAACCTCTTTTGTTTTAGGTGACAGCCATAAACTTCACCTTTTTTAGAAACCAAACCCACCATGAGAAAAAGCATGAAGAGTAGAGAAAGTTTCATAAATGAATCATAGTAAAATTTGGCATAATTCCTTACATATTTTGGCTTATTTTCCTTTCTTTCTCCTCCCTTCTTCACACCACCATGAAAACGGTTTTGGAGCTACCTAGGCTGACTATGGCATGGAGAATATGAATGGCATGGCCCACAAATATATAAACTAGGGTTTTTAACATTTTTGAAAATGACCATTTTGTCCATGCACTTTAATTCCTCCGTTTGATCTCATTTTTTAGTTTTTTCATAAATAGACTAATCCATAGCAAATTTTAGACTATCTTTTTCATTAAAAATATCTACTTATGGGTTATAGTAACTTAAAATAGTCTAGAAAATTTTGGTCTAAAATATTGTCATAAAAAATTCTAACTTGCACATCATCAGGGATTTAATCAAACCAACCTCATTTGATTAATCAGCTAGCCTTATTTTATGATATTATGATGAAAGCAATATGTTTCTTATGTTAATTCTCATGTTATCTAAACCTCTAATTTTTCTTACTTTACAATTAACTAACTTTTTAGTCATTTTCATCTGTTCTACCTTTTTAATGTTGTTTTTCTATACCACTCTACTCTATACATTATTTAACTTTCTCCTTTACTTAAAAAGTAACAATTCAGAGTCCACAATGGCTTAAAACAACTTAAAATTGCAGCATCCAACTTATTTTCTCATTTTACTTTCCATTAATATTTTGACTAATCTGATTCATTTTGGTTAGGTCATTTAATCATCTTATGATGATAAATACCTTACTATCTAAAAATATTGAAATTTATAACACTCCTTGTATTTCCATTTTTACGTTATAGATTCCTTTACAATTCCCTCTCTTTGATGTCTTGACTCAACTTTTTCCTCTTTTTCGTTAGTCTTCTACTTCTTTTATCCTTCCTCTTACATTATTTAAGGAGTTTAGACTAATTTAGAAGTACAAGATATTATAACTATCATTTTCCTTGTATTTCTTCTATTGCACTATAAACTGCTTTTACGGTTGCATCTTTTAAGCCTTTAGTTTATTTTTAGTCTCATTTTCTCATCTTAATTGGGCGTCTAACCATAGGTGGTCCTTTCTCTTACTTTTATCTAAGAGTATGGCCCAATATAAAATACAAAATATTACACTTACACATGTACAAAAAATTAAATATAAGAAAGTCCTATAGTTAGCATATCATGTCACAAGTTGTAGCTTAATTACAATTACCTAAAATATAAGTTCCAAACTATAAGTTATTACAAAAGAAGCCTTATCTAGCATATCAATTCTCCATTTACTTCTCCTTGCCTAAACTTAATGCTTACCTAGAAAAATGTTAGCCCATAAATCAAGATGAGATATAAAATTCCAATAACCAGATAAGCAATTCCATTTCACATTCAAGTAGAATAATCAAGATTATTACCACACACACATAAAATACAAAGCATGCCATATTTCATAAGTCATATCGAATAAGCTTGACTACAATACCATTGTTACAGTAAATGCCTATAGTCATTGGCCAATAATTAAATGAGCATAGCAAGGACTGTAAGGAAGTATAGCAAGGCCTCATAGTGGTAGGAATGGAACATAGCAAGGCCCCCCTCAACAACCATAACTGTCATAACATAACCACGTCTACAATAGTACAATAATCAAGTAGTCAAACTTAATCATAGAATTTCAATTAAGCCCACATGCATGTATAAACAATCAAATAAGATTAATCAATCAGATATGAATGGAATAAACTCTCAGTTACCTCAAACAATATCTATCAACTCGCACTTAGTTATACACACTTTCAAAGAAACTATACAAGCCTAAAACAATCATGAACAACTATCATAAACTCATCAATCCAAAGAGACCCGTATTCATATCAACTCAAAGCACTTCATTGTCTAAATACTTACTTACCTAAGCTTTCAAGAGTCCCAAAACACTAATTTGAGCTCACTTGATCAAACCAACACAATAGGTCAGCTCTTCCTCTTGAATTTTGGCACATACAAGGAAAGCCACCAAAAACTCAACCTTAGAAATAGGTTTTATGAAGAAAAAGACTAGGAATGAAGGGTAAACACTTACCCAATGAATATCCAAGCTTCCTAGAGCTTTAAGTGTTTGTTCCAACTACCAAAGTCCAAGATTCTACAATGTCTCTAAAAATTTGCACATGTAAATGACCCAACCAAAAATTCAAGCTTCAAGTTGCATTATAGGTAGAAAGGCATCACAAATGGAAGGGAAACTTATACCCATAACACTCTGAAAATTCCAAATCTACAAAATCATGATTATGCAAATAGTCACCAAACCATAAAATGTTCAATTCAAAATGTAGAAGAGAAGGAGTATAACAAGTTTCCCTTCCCTCACCTGACTCAAGTCACATGTTTTCCTTGTGAATCAGAGTTTTAAAGATGAAAAAAAAAACACTTTTCCTTTGCTCTTGCATTTATGTTCATCCAAGCATCCCTTTTTCTACACTTATTCGAATTTTAGCATGAATGAAGGAGAAAGAGAGTATTAGGGTTGATATGGTAAGTGATACAGACCATTAGTGGTGGATGGGTCATGAGCTATCTAATTTTTAATGCGTTTCAACTTAATCTATATTTTAGAGCCCTTCTACCTTAATTTAAACTAACCTAGGGATTGATAGGCTTAAATAAATTTCCCTTAAGGTTACTTACTAATTTTCCCTTAACTAATTTAAGCCTAAAAGAATAAAAATTTATTTTTATTAATTTCTTAAAAATTATTTTTCATTAATAATTCCTCAATTATTTAATTTTCCCAAAATAAATTCCTAATTTAATTACTTTTTTTTAAAATCTTGCATTCATATTATTTTTCCTTAAACATCCTTAATTTAATTATTTTCCTCTATAATACATGTTAAATATTCTAGGATGTTACAATATTACTGTATAGTAATAGATTTGTGAGTGAGTAGTAGCGAGAAGGATAACCTCACTCCAATGATATCTATGGTAGCAATAACCTTGCCTAGGGCAAACAAGAAGGATAACCTCACTTAGTATAGGAAAATTGTAAGTACATACTTTATAGGTAAACATTACAGGCAAGAAGGACAACTTCACCCGAAAACTATGCCACTACTTAAAATTTTAATGTTTCTTCGTAGGAAATGTTATGTTTTCATGTCTCCTTTTCAAAAGACTATATTTCACTGAGTTTGAAAACTTCTTTCTAGCTTTGCAAAAGAATTATTTTGAAAAAAAAAACTCCTTTCCATTTTTCTCCTTGGAGAAATCTATTTCAATCAATTTTGAAATGATATTTCAATTATGCTCCTATGTTTCTAGAAAAAGAGCCTTATTTTAGTCAATTTCACAATAATATTTCAATTATGGTAAATTGGTCAATGTCAAAATGATATTTTCTACCAAGGAAAAAGGGATTTCAATGAACATCACTTTCAAACTCCATCTCATGTTTCAAATCACATTATTTTTACTCCATATGCGAGGAAAAAAACTTATGTTAAGGAGCCAAGGATTTGAGTGCATATCATGAAGAACTATGAACATGTTACAAATGGTCGAAAGTCTTGAGTATGTGCCACATCACACAATATGCTACAATCTCTATAAAGGCTAAGGCCTTGAGTGTGTGTGACCAAGAATGATCAACATGCTACAACCCCAACAAGGCCAAGGCCTTAGGATGTTCCACTTAAAATGATTATTCACACTAACATTCTGACAAGACCATAAGCCTCAAGCACGCATGGCTAAAATATTCAAGGTACCTTCACTAAAGACCTAGTCATCCAAGAAAATCAAAAGAAAAAGTTTGGAGTGATCCACCAAAACTTCAAAAAATACTTCGAACCAAAAAGGGTACGCCTTTCTATAACAAAGTTGATTAAAGATCAAGGATATTTCTTGTTTATGAAATGTTTTCAAAGGCATGTCCTATTTATAAAATGCTTACTTTCCAATTTTACATAATGTATCTTTTCAAAGGTATGCCTTTAATATATACACCTTACCTATTTGCACAAAGCATCTTTTCAAAAAAAGATCTATCTTTTATACATTTGGTTTACAAAAACACATCTTTTTATATATGCATCTTATTACACACACTTAAGCTTTTTTTAAAAGCATGCCTTTTATTACTTGCATCATTGGCTAAAGAATCTACAAATGTTTATCTTCCAAAGCATGTTTTACACCTTCTACAAAATAACTCCTCAAATACATCTTTTCCAACCCTGCAAAGATCTATACAATACTATTGGCATAGGAGAAAAGGCTACTAATTAGGAAAAGTAAGCAAAAAAGCAATCCAAAGAGCTTAATAGGGTGAATTTATAAGCTCAAATTATCATAGTAGCTCTAGCTCGATGGCTCCACCTCAAATAATAAGCATAAAGTAAAAAGCCACCACCTTTAGTTACCCCCCATTGTTTAAGAATGATGATAGTAACATCTAAGCAAAGATAAACTAAACAGTTGTTACTACCACTGATACCAATCATCAAAACATAGTTCCTTCTAAGAAGAGTAAACATTGGGTGGATAAGACCACCATATCAAAAGGAACTGAAGCCTCGATAGCCCATAACATCGGCTAGGCTCATCCTTAGTACCTTTTATCCATAAAGATACCATTTTGGTTATGGTTCAGATTTATGTGACGACCCTACCCTCTAATCATTGTAATTATGGTTAAATATACGATTAATAATTAATTATCAAGGTTTGAATGGCTACAATTTATCACGTTGTGTAAATATGAAAAAATTTGAACCTTGATATTAAGGTCATCACCATACCACCTCAACAAAACAAAATTTGCATAAAAGAAATTCTACTACCATAAGGGGTTTATGATTCAACCGTCCATCAGTTTCAATACCCAATAACTTCCCACAAGTGTTCCTATGCTATCTCATAATTTCACAAATCTCGCCGCGGCGAGTTGGACCTTCATCGCGGCCAACCTATGTGGCGCCGCGGCGGAAACACCTCCTAGAACTACTGTTCTCAACTCCCACAATTCTCGTCTTGGCGCAATATATTTGCGCCACGACGAGTTTTGCTTCTGTCCAACCCTTATTTTATTTCCTCAACTCACGCCACGGCAGGACATAATGCGCCGCGGTGAGTTTTGGTTCTGTTACCCTCCTGGGCGATTTTTTTCGCTCTGCGCCGCAGCGAGATTTCTCAAGTCATAGCACTCCTCGCCACTGTCACTCCCTGGGCCAATTTTCTTCCCTTGCGCCACGGCAAGTTTAGTTATACTGTGGCGCCCTTCGGCTCTGTCTCTTATTTGACCGCGGCGAAACCTTCTTAGCCGCAACGGAACTCCCTCCTGTGACTATATTACCCAAATTTTGCCCCCTACACTCCAAACCTCATCTTAGAAACACTCCAGGTCCACCTTCCCTTATTTTATGTGATTCTAATGGTGTTTACCTACCCTATTTACCCATTAATCCGTCCATTACCATTGCAAAACTTAAATACTACTTCTTACTTGTCCAACTAGCTCATATCAGCAAATTCATGAATATATAACAGCAAGAACACATGCATTAGCAGCAATTGACATCCCATGCACATTCCATAGAGATTCCATTCAATAATAGTTTATGTCCATATCCAAGGCGTCATATGACTACAATCTCCATATGGTAATCCATATCACAATTTCAACAAAACTACATATATGATACTATAAGTTCATACATTAATATTCAACTATAATGAGACTTAAATCCTTAACAATTACATTTTAATCAAACAAAATATAAATGCCTACACTTGGCAACATGATTACATGATGATGCTATGTAAACTAATAACAAAATTGCATCTACCCTATTCTACTCAGACCAAGTGTAGCTCCCCACACCCGGCCTCAGCTCATGGATGTTCATCCACTTGCTTACCCTTATCCTTACCCGAGGAACCTTCACCTGAAATATTAATCCCATAAAATGGGGTGAGATATAAATCTCAGTAACCAAGGCAATTCCATTATATATCCAGTTTAATTAGCATATATGCATGAATCAAAATCAATATCAGAATCACATCTATCATATCAGCAAATGAAACAATTAGGCTATCATGATTACTATCCCATACTAGCAATCATATTATCACATGTTAAAGGCCATTAACACCGGGAGAGACCCGTCCACGACACCTACTCCCTATTGAGTACAACCGGGGCTCAGTGCATCTAGGTTTGATTATAACCTGGTGCTCGATCGAAGCACATGCACGGGTGGCAGCCGCACCACAGCTCCATCATGGACTCACAAGGTCCAATCACAATTCAACAGATAGCCAACCAATTCATTCAACATTTCAAATCATTCATATATAGCAACATATGAAATTAAATCAAATATATACATGGAATTGATATAAACCCAGTTACCTCACTTGTAGACACTTGCAACAGTCACCAATGGTGCAGAAATCCTCCTATAACCATAGCAACATAGAATTACTACTCTAATTCATCATTAACAGTTATAATCAGTACCCAGAGAATTTAAAATGCTAATAACTACCTAAGAATCACTTACCCAGCCATTACAAGTCCCAATTTCGGATTAGAGTGTCCTTCACCAGAAAACTCAATATTCCACCCATAATCCTAAGCAAATTTGTACAAAATTAATACCCATTTTATAAATCAGCTATGGGGGTCTCAAATTAACAAATAAAGCATCAAAATGGAGGGTTTAAACTCACCTAAGGTCAGCCCTAACCTCAACCTACGAATT
This sequence comes from Erythrophleum ivorense, assembly GCA_026724425.1. Classification (NCBI taxonomy): domain Eukaryota; kingdom Viridiplantae; phylum Streptophyta; class Magnoliopsida; order Fabales; family Fabaceae; genus Erythrophleum; species Erythrophleum ivorense. The sequence goes on from JAIUCV010000042.1 coordinate 443,022, forward strand.
TCAACAAGAAAATCTCCAAACACTCACATTTTAGATTTTGGGTAGGATGAAAATGCTCCAAATGAAAAACTAATTAGGCCAAATTAAAGAGAAAGATGAGGAGATTCAGTTGTATAACATTACATTGGCTAAATCTTGCTCTAAATGTAAGAAAATGCAGAATTCTTGCCCCAAATCCTAATCTCCTCTCCAAGCTCCAAATTTGCTTCTTGAGTTTCAGCAAATGAGAAAGTGGCTGGAGTATTAGGGTTTAAGTTAGGTTTTAGTTGGGTCAAATATAGATCATGGGTTGCTCCAAGGTCCATCTTCACTTGGGCTTCAGATTTTTGCTTGTTGGGCCAGTTTTTAGAGTGTTGGGCTACAGAAGTTTAATTAAGTTTGGGCCAAGTTTGAAGAGCTCAAGAATGTGGGTCTGCACAAGGGTTATTGGGCCACTTAGAAGAGTCTATACAAGGTGGATTTTGGGCTTCCATCACACTAAATTGGGTTGGGTTTGCACCTAACCCATTGGGCCTCCATTAGCCTCTTATCATGATCTATTAATTTAAGCCTAGATAGGATTTCTATCTCAATTAAATCTCAACCCATATTAATTATTCCTAATTAATCTAATCCGTGATTAACACCTTAATTAATTGTGGGGTGTTACAATTTACTTTAGCCTTCTATATAGCAAGGAAAGCCTAAGCATCAAAAAATCCTAACATGCTTCACATCCTAAAGGATACAAAGGGATATGACTATCAATATAATCAAAACTTTAAAAGAAACTTCAATAAGAAGCTATTATTAAGTATCATGAAGTTACAAGATTTGTTTTCTATCAAAGTTATAGGAATTTGCTTTGATAAATACTACTTAGATGCCAAAGGCTAAGTTCCCTTCTACAAAAACCTTAATACAAAAGTTATGTCGACAAGATACATATAAGCTATAAGGTCTTACAAGTTTGAAACACCATTAAAAATGGCTCATGGTAGAGACTTAATCAACCTCGTGCTACTAGACAAAGGTAATCTCATAGGATTAGGGCTAAAGTCATAGCATAGACAACAAAGGAAAGTCAAACCCACCTTAAAGTAAAGTGACACCACAAGGACCTGAGGAAATTTTCTTTAAACCCTCTTTTAAAAATGTTAAAAAAGCACAAAAGTGGAGACCGATCACCATTGCAAAGATCAAATGATGATGCTCCCTTTCTTCCAAACATGGTACAAAGTGTGAATCTAATCAACCTACTGTTTTGCTCATATTGAAAGAAAGGAAGGCATTGATGATCAAACCTCATGAAAGGATGTATCAGGAGGTAAAAAAGGATCCCTTAGCAACTCTTAAAATCTTAAAACTAGCAAATGCAATTATTAAGGCATTTGGAAAGGACAGTAATTACTTTGATTTATTATTTATGAATTTGTTAGGCTTCACATTGGGTTAGTTTAGCATAGATATATTAGGCCTTGCATTAGACTAGGCTAATTATTTCATTTACAAAAGTCTAAAGAACAAGAGGAAACACCGTCTCAAGGTACATAACCAAAATTATAGAACTTATGTCTCATTATTCATATACTTTTGACAAAGTTCTAATAATACATCAACAAAACATCAAACCCTTACAAAGAAACATGACATTTTTCTATGAATGGTCAAAAAGTCCTGTCAAAGGATGAAGAAAAAGATAATCTCCTTAAAAAGCTTTAACATCATCAATACAAGCAAGGGAAAAAGATCCAAATGGCTCATCGCCAACTGTAATGTTGGTAAAGATAGCTTGCTCCCAAATAATGGATAAAGCTACTTGAACCCTTATGGCAATAGCTACAAAACCATAAAGCTACTCCCTAATAAATAGAAAGGAATGAAAAACTACAAAGCACAAAGTTAGCATTTGTAGCAATGAACAAACTAGTAATAGAGGAAATTAGTCAATACATTATAACTATAGAAACTTAGTTGTTCAATAGTGTTTAGCTCAAGGATGAATGGATAGAACATATTTGATTCAAATAATAGAAGCTTAGCAGTTAACAGCAATGATTATAAACTTAGTTGATAAGTAGTGTTAGCTTATGAATAGTGTATTGGGAATTCTAGGACACAACGAAAAATTAAAACCCTGAATCTCTTCACATGGATCCATCAATGTCGTTTAAATCGAGTAGATCTAGAAATATTTATCTTTATTACATAATATTTCTTTCACCGTCGGATCTCAAAAATTGATCTTTAGATCAGCTCCCTCTACCGGTATCCACACGAACGGTTACTCAACTCAAACGGGGTGCTAGCGCCTCTAACCAACATCCGTACACGTTCTTAGTAGAGAAGACAATTTTCTCTTTCTCTCTCTAGGGTTTTTTTTTCTTTTTGTTCTAGGAAACCCTAGCCTCCTCTTTTTTATTATAGAGGTATCTCATTAGGGTTTCAGATTTATTTGATTGATTTAAAATACATTATTTTAAATCAAATCAAATCTTAATTAAATAAATTAGTTTAAATTTAAGTCTATCTAATAGATTAAATTTAACCAATTATTTAATTTAAATCTAAAACTAAATTCAAATTTAATTTATCTCATAAATTAAATTTAAATTATCATATTAGTTTAAATTTAAATCTGTCATATAGACTTGAATTTAAAACTAATTCATTTAAATTAATTAAAGGATATATATATTGAATATATAAATACATATACACATATATATGTTTCAAATTTTATAAACTATATATATATATATGCATATTTATTTATTTATAAAATTCTTCCACCTAAGATTGAATATGACATTCAATGAATTTGGACATTGTAGCTCAAGTTGACTTGTTCTTGTGTGCGACCTTATAGGCCATATGACGTTGACAGTAGGCTAATGACACTATTTAACCTACAAGTCACAAGCGGCCTCTAGCAAAACATTGTGACTACCTAAATCATATAGAGATCAATGATCCGATGCAACCTGTCATATAACCTTATCACATCCATTTTGTCACATAATATCTAGATCAAGTATGAGGCATGGAAATGTCATCCTCATTTTACTCGATCGTCGTTTTCTCGATCTACTTGAAAACTGATAGTACAAATGGAAACCCTTTCATTCGAGTACAGCCATGCATTTCTCAGTCTCACTCATCGAGGGGCCCAAAGATATCTCTCTATTAATCAGAGGACAAATTCCATCTAGACTATTCATCTTCTTCTACGTGAATTCTACTATGTCCGATCATAACCTTTATGATCACCTGGTTAAAGATGACTTTTGACTATGCCAAAACATAGTATTCCTCATGTTGAAAACTATAGTGATCTCAAGTCTAAGGGCTCAATGACACGGTTATATATGAGATACGTTTATAACTTAATCTATGTAGCTATCTTATAATGGGTCGATCCAGCATCTTGTTCCCTAATGAGTGCCTATGATTTTAATTCATATCTATATACATGATTAACACATAATCATCAATCAAATTATACTAGTTTTAGTTCATCATCGTTCCCACAATGATGATCGACTAGGGATATTTAGGATAATCAATATGATTTATCCAAGAACATTATTATATAAAACATGCAAATAATATAATAAAAGAAAACTCTTATTTCTTAATAAAGTACAATGTTTATAATACAATGATTGGCATAGGGTACAATCTCCAATAATAATTAAAGAAACCTTAGATGATGTGCAACATTGATTTGAAGAAAATTTCTATACAAATTTAGTTGATAAATAGTGTTACTTAAGGATAGTTGATGGATATTGTTAAGTAAGGAGAACTTAGTTGATGAACAGTGTTAGTTAAAGACAGTTGGTAGACAATGTTAATTAAGGAAAACTTAGTTAATGAATAGTATTGATTGAGAATAGCTTTGGTCGAAGTTTAGAACCAATGACTTCAACAGAGAAAAATAGGACTAATTGACCTTAGAAAACTTAAATTAAGAAGGAGGGAAATAAGTTAGGAAAGCTCCGTACCCTATGAAGGGCAGCAGAAAATTAGAAATAATATTATTTGTATGCTTACATATCCACTTGCAAGGACATCATGACTTATGTGTGGTAACATTACTTCATACACCCCCCCCAAATATAATCTACACAACCTTTTACCTTGACCTAAACTTAAGTGACCCACTTGGTATGCATACTAAGACTACTTAATATAACCTTGGTTATGACACGACAACTAGAAGACAATGGTACTTTAATACATAAGTACTTAACGAAGTTTATTACTAACCTGTCATATGATTTATTACATATTGCATTATACCTTTTACATTTTCACAAAGGCCTAAATTTGAGTACATTTCAATAGCTCTTTGGACACCTTCCATAAAACCACTAACATATGCAACATGTCTTAGTATAGCTTTGTTAGCTCTCACTTTTAAGGACCTCTTAAGCTTGCTTAGGTTAGTCTGAAGTAAAGACACAAAGGCCTTTTTCTCAATAACCTCATCCTTAGGATCATAAGATGACTCTTATGCCTCTTAACAACATTTTCATAAAGTAACCTCCTTAGAAGATTGGGACAAAGAAGTCATGAACAAAGAACTTATAAGAAGAGCAGTAGCTAAAGGAGAATCCAAAGAAGCCGTAGGCAAAAAGTCAAGACCATCTTGGTCAATATGACTATCTAAGCCAGTGAGAACCATCATATCACATTAACATATCTTAGCACCAACTTTAAGCTCATCAACTGTAAATGAATCTCACCTAGATGGAACCTATTGGCTAAACCCAATAGAACAGTTGAATCATTCTCAACCATACCCTTGCTTTGCCTCCTCATCTCATTATGATTATAATTGATCTTGTCTACGTAATGCTAAGCAAAGGAAAAAGGATCACCAGTACTCCACATAAAGAAGAAATGATAAACCACCTTGACCTCGAACTCAAAGAACCACTTACAAAGAGACAACAATGATCAGGTCTATCATTGATTGTGAACATACCCCGAATAAGGGCATATTAACCAACATTAAAAAAAAAAAAAAGCAAAACAAAGGAGAATATGGCTCTACCCTTATAAACTAACATAGAGCCACATAACCCAACACATACTAAACTGCTAGTAGGGTCAACTAACAAAAAGCTACCTTTTTCAACACTATTATAAAACTAAAATAACCATTCAAAGGGAAATGCACTACTCTTCTAAAAGCATCCTCATATAGCATTAGAGAAACTCCACCATCCTCTACATCAAAAACCCCTAGCTAAATAAAAGGCAACATCAGAACAATATTTGAAGAAAAACAATTTTCATTTAGAAAATAATGAAAATTATCTCTTAACATGTTACTCTTGAAATCACCTAGAAAAGGCATAATCACTTAAACAAGATTGACCTACATAGAAGAGTCAAGGAAATAGCATGCAAACTAATGAAAGATAAAAAGAGTTGTAGCAAACAAGACTTAAAAATACTAGTAAATAACCATTCACATCCCATGACTTCTCGCATTCTATAGAGCACTTCATACAAATGTGATGAATCATAGGAATGTGAAATAATAAGGTTGCGAACAATAATTACATGACAACTAAGATGAACCAACTACTTTAAGCCTTCCTAGCTCATCGTTTTGCTAGTGAACTTGGGAGCAAGTATCATAAGGCCTCTTATTCATAAGTATTCGAATCGGTTCAACCCAGTCCAACCTACTTTTAGGAAGTCCAAAAGACTCAATGGCTACCATTCATCAAGCTTCATAGCATGATAAGCCAATTTGATCAGATGACTTGTATGGTTTAACTATGCAGCTTGGCCTAACTGTCATCATTAATGCTCCATTTAAAAAGTTTATAAATAAAGACACATCATAGCAGAGTTCTAAATCCATTCTACTTAGTATCATCTTACTAAGCTCAATTAAGAGACATAGTTTTTGCTTTGTTTTACTATTGTATCCCTCTTGAAAAATCCCTTTATAATATAAATCATTATCACTTTGATATCTCATTCCCTTTGATTCCTTCATTGTCTAAATCATGATCTCACAAAGTGAAACACATAATTATACATACCAATGGCTTGGTATGCATTAAAGTGTATATTAGTTTTTAAATTTATTTTTTAAACAAAAATAATTTTTATATTTTAAAATAAATAAATAAAATAGTGAAAAGTTAAATAACTTTTCACTTTTCTTTTATGTCAATAATTACATATATATTTTTTTATTTTATTTATACTAATATATGATTTTGGAATGAAATACTTGAAGATTCAAATGTCATATGTGTGTGTATTGTGAGTGCTCTTGAAATTGTTATGTTTCTCACGTGTATATGGTCTTTTTCAGCTGATAATATATAAATGAAATATTAAATAAATAAACTGCATTAAAAATTGCACTTAATTATGTATAATTACTTTTACCAAAACTTGTATGACAAACACCGCTGTTTTATGTTATTTATTTTTAATAAACGACATTTTTTATGTTGAACATATCAGAAATGTTTGGTGTTTAGTGTTTGGGAAGATATTTTGTTATATTTTAAAATTTAAAAGAAATACTCTTACATTTTTGAATGGCTATTTAGCAATTTAAGAAGAGCAAATTCCTTATCTCCAACTCCATACGGTTATAAAAGAGAATTTTAACTGTGTGAGACAGTACCTCTGACTTTGGAACGATGAATGTGAATTGTAGAGGTTCCTTCCATCTGATTTTGGTGTGGAGGAGGATAAAATAAATCCTCTTCCTCCGTTTCAAGCTTTCCTGGATAAAAAACGACGTATCAGAAGGGAAACTGAAGCAGCTGGAATTCCTTACATTTTTGTCCCAAAATTTATTGGGTGCTTACTTCGTCAATTTTCTGCTTCGTCCAAATCAGAAAGAAGATGCCATTGTTGTTTACGGCACTGGTGAAACCAGAGTTATTCCTTATTTCTATTAACCCGTAATTATGAAATTCAGGATTTAAAATATTTTCGAATTTTAAGAACAACAAACAGCAATAACCTAGATATCAAGATTTTGTTATTAATTGCATTTTACACTGTATTTAAATATTAGCAAGTTAAAGTAATATTCCCTAATCATTATCAATAGAAAAGTAAGTACTTTGACTACTTAATAGTGCCTTACACTCTTTTGTCGCCAAAAAATTCGTAAAATCCACACCAAACTATCATCCCAAGTTAAAGATGACAAGAGATACCTAGTCCAGGGTCCTTATTCAGGGACACATATTATTGATAGATATAAATGCCAAGGGATCTTAATGAACCTGAGTAAATTCATGACCCATATCTTCTTCTACTCTAAAAAACTGTACATCTTTTGTTTTATATATATATATATATATATATATGTAAAATATAAGAATTAGAGGTAATATATAATAATTCAAGAATTTTTTTCTACTAAAATTTCATGTGAAGTCATGTAATTGATATCCCTTACAACTCATCAGGATTTAAAACTATTAAAGGCTATTAATTATAAACAAAAGAGTAAAGAGCGTTTACTTTTCTTAATTTTTTTTAAATAAATTAATGCTTGCACTGCCTCTAATTTTAAATATTACAACCTTCTTTTGCTTTAAGTTTCCATAACACACTAGTTTTACTTTTATTATTTATTTTAAATATGTTGAAGATTATGGTAATTAATTTGCATTTCGTTGGATTAAGCTATTGCGTGTTTTAAAGATGAAAAACTTGTTGGGAATTATGGGAGGCACACAGCGAAAACGTTTAAAATTTTGATCCCAATTCCCACCAAGGATCCGTCAAAATTGCTTAAACCGAATAGGTTCAGAGAATTACCTTTTTCTATCGATTGAGTTTGTTGTTTACTTTTGTTTGGATCACAAGAACTGACCACAGATCAGCTCCCTCTACTGGTATTCACATTAATGGGATTCAGTAACTCAAACGATGTGCTAACAGCCTGTCCATACAATTCCGTATGACGTTCGTACGGTGTCCCTCTCTCTAAAGATTTTAGAGGCAACTCTAGCTATACTTTTTTGATATGGAAACCCCTATTTATAAACTAGAGTTTCAGATATATTTGATTAATCAAAATTAATTAAATATATCTATTAGTTTAAATTCAAATCTATCTTATAGTTTAAACTTAAACTAACAATATCTAGAGCTTAATTTAAATTATCTGATTAGTTTAAATTTAAATCTATCGATAGAATTAAATTTAAATTATCTGATTAGTTTTAAATTTAAATCTATCTGATAGAATCAAATTTAAATTATCTGATTAGTTTAAATTTAAATCTATCTTATAGAATTAAATTTAAATTATCTGATTAGTTTAAATTTAAATCTATCTAATAGAATCAAATTTAAAGTAATTCATATATATATATACATATATAATATCAAATATAATATACATATATATATAATATATTTCAAATTTAATTATTTATATATATATAAATAATTCCTTCATCCTAGATATTCATTGAATCTAGACACATTTCCGATTCAATGAATGTGAATATTTTAACCCAAGTTGGTCCGTTCTTGTGTGCGACCCTGCAGGCCCATATGATGTTGGCAGTGGGCCAACTGCACTGTTTGACCCACAAATCACAAGCGGCCTCTAGCAAGACATTATGACTACCCAAATCATACGGAATCAGTGATCCGATGCAACCTATCTTATAACCCTATCATATCCCTTTTGTCATACGATATCTAGATCGAGTATGAGGCATGGAAATGTCATCCTCAACTTGCTCAATTATAACTTTCTCGATCTTCGAGCAGACTGATATAAGATGGAACCCTTTCCATCTGAGTATGGCCATGCATTTCTCAGTCACACTCATCGAGGGGCCCAGAGATATCTCTCTATTAACTAGATGGACAAATTCTATCTTGACCACTCATCTTCTTCTGCATGGATTCCATTATACCTTATCATAGTCTTTATAATCACCCGGTCAAAGGTGACATTAGACTATGCTAAAGTACAGTGTCCTTCATGTAGGAATCTATGGTGATCTCAGGTCCAAGGGATCAATAACACGATTATATATAAGATAAACTTATGACCTAATCCATGTAGCTTATCTCATGATGGGTCTATCCAGCGTCCTGTTCTCTAATACACGCCTATAATTTTGATTCATATCATCATACATGATTAACACTTAATCAATCAAAATCATACTAATCTTAATTCATTGTTGTTTCCACAAGGATGATTGATTAGGGACATTTTGGATAATTCAAAAAATGATTTATCCATGGATATTATTATATATAAACATGCAAATAATATAATAATATAATAAAAAGAAAACTATTATTTCATAATAAAAACAATGTTCGCAATACAATGATTGGCCTAAGGCACAATCTCCAACAACTCCCACTTGCACTAAGTTCAATCATTAATGTTTCTAATACCCATTGACCTAACATGATGATCATGCTTAGCCTGTGCAAGCGGCTTAGTAAGAGGATTAGCAACATTGTCATCAGTTGGTACTTTGCATATCTTTATATCACCTCTATCAATGATTTCTCTAATAAAGTGATATCGCCTGAGTATATGTTTACTCCTTTGATGTAATCTAGGCTCTTTAGCCTGTGCTATTGCACCATTGTTGTCACAGAATAAATCTATCAAATTTGAGATGGTAGGCATCACCCCTAACTCAGTAATGAACTTTTTAATCTAAACAGCTTCCTTAGCTGCATCTGATGCTGCTAGGTACTCAGCTTCTGTTGTAGAATTAGCCACAGTGCTTTACTTTGAGCTCTTCCAACTCACTGCTCCACCATTCAAACAGAATACAAATCCTGATTGCGATCTAGAATCATCTTTGTCAGATTGAAAACTTGCATCTGTGTAACCATTTACAACAAGCTCGTCATCCAATCCTCCATACACCAAGAATACATCCTTAGTTCTTCTCAAGTACTTTAGGATATTCTTGACGTCAGTCCAGTGATTCTCACCTGGATCTGATTGAAATCTACTAGTCATACTCAAGGCATATGAGACATCTGGTCGAGTGCACAACATGGCATACATGATAGATCCAATAGCTGAGGCATATGGAATCTTACTCATGCGTTCTCGCTCATCATGTGTACTAGGACACTGAGTCTTGCTGAGATTGATGCCATGAAACATAGGTACAAAACCCCTTTTTGAATCTTGCATATTAAATCTATGTAATACCTTGTCTATGTAGGTGCATTGACTTAGACCGATTAGCCTCTTAGATCTATCACTATAGATCCTAATCCCAAGAATGTAATTGACCTCGCCAAAGTCTTTCATTGAGAAACATTTTTCTAACCAAGACTTGACAATCTGCAAGATAGGAATGTCATTTCCAATAAGTAGGATGTCATCAACATAAAGCACTAGAAATACAATTGTGCTCCCACTAACCTTCTTGTAAACACAAGGTTCATCAACATTTTGGATAAAACCAAAATCTTTAACTACTTTGTCAAAACGATGATTCCAACTTTGAGATGCTTGCTTCAATCCATAAATGGATTTTTGAAGCTTACAAACCTTCCCAGAATCCTCTGGATGCATAAAACCTTCAGGTTGTATCATATACACATTTTCAAGCAGCTTTCCATTAAGGAATGCTATTTTCACGTCCATTTGCCAAATCTCATAATCATAGTACGCAGCAATGGCGAGAAAGATCCTGATTGATTTGATCATAGTGACTGGTGAAAAGGTTTCATCATAGTCTATACCATGTGTTTGTTTGAATCCTTTTGCAACCAATCATGCCTTGAAGGTATGCACTTGGCCATCCATGTCAGTTTTCTTCTTGAAAACCCACTTGCACCATATGGCTTTTATACCTTCAGGTGGGTCAATCAAGGTCCATACCTGATTGTCATACATGGATTGCATCTCAAACTTCATAGCTTCTAGCCATTTCTCAGAGTCTAATCCCATTATGGCCTCTTGATAGGTGGTTGGCTCATCTTGATCAATGATGAACACATCATGATATCTTTGAGGCTGATGTCGTGTCCTATCAGACCTTCGTGGGACTTGTGTTACTTGAGTAGGCTCAACAACTTGTTGTGAGTCTTCTCGATTTTTCATCTCTAGTTCAATGCAATTTTGTAGCTCTCGAACTTCTTCAAGATGTATCTTACTCCCACTAGTTCTTTTAAAGATGAATTCTTTTTCTAAAAAAATACCATTTCGAGCAACAAACAATTTGTTCTCAATGGGGTTGTAGAAGTAGTATCCTTTAGTTTCCTTAGGATAACCCACAAAAAGGCATTTTATAGATTTAGGTGCTAACTTATCTGGGGCCTATTGCTTAATATATGCCTCGCATCCCCAAATCTTAAGAAAAGATAAATTGGGCTTCTTCCCAGTCCATATCTCATATAGTGTCTTTTCAACCTCCTTAGATGAAACACGGTTTATGTAAATGTAGCTGTTTCTAATGCATAGCCCCAAAAGGATGGTGGAAGATCCGTTTGACTCATCATGGATTGAACCATATCTAATAAGGTTCGGTTCCTTCGTTTAGAAACGCCATTCCATTGTGGTGTTCCTGGTGGGGTCAATTTTGAGACAATACCACAATTTCTAAGATGGCCAATAAACTCTTAGCTCAAATATTCACCACCTCGATCGGATCAAAGTGCTTTAATAGATTTGCCAAGCTGATTCTGTACCTCATTTTGGAATGTTTTGAACATTTCAAAAGCTTCAGATTTGTGTTTCATTAAATAGATGTAACCTTATCTACTATAGTCATCTATAAAAGTAATAAAGTACAAGTGGCCTCCTCTAGCAGTTATACTTAGTGGACCACATACATCGGTATGTACTAGGCTCAATAAGTCAGTGGCCCGCTCACTGTGCCCAGTGAAAGGTGCCTTAGTCATCTTTCCCTATACAAGATTCGTATGTGTCAAATAATTCAAAATCAAATGATTTCAGAAGTCCATCTTGATGGAGTTTTGAAATGTGTTTCTCATTTATGTGGCCTAGACGACAGTGCCAAAGATAGGCTGGATTCAAGTCGTTAGTCTTGATCCTCTTGGTATTTATGTTATAGATATCTTGATTATTGGGAGCATTAAGATTTAAGTAATAATGACCACTATGCAAATCACTATCCGCATAAAAAATGTCATTATGATAAATAGAACTTTTATTATTCCCAATAATTGAAATAAAACCTTCCTTATCCAAATAAGAAAGTGAAACAATGTTACTACTCAAAGCAGGAACATAATAACAATTGTTCAAAATTAACAAAAGCCCACTGGGCAAATTTATTTCATAAGTTCCTATAACTAAAGCAGCAACTCTTGCTCTATTTCCAACTCGTAGGTCTATTTCGCCCTTTTTCAACTTCCTACTCCTTTTAAAACCCTACACATTTGTACAAATGTGAGTTCCACATGTAGTATCTAATACCCACGTAAGAGAAGTAGAAAGATTAATTTCTATAACATAGATACCTAAAGGAATAGCCCCACTATTCTTCTTTTTCTTTAGATCTTCTAGGTAGAGCTTGCAGTTTCTCTTCTAATGACCGGGCTCATGGTAAAAGAAACAAACGCCTTCCTTGGGAGGCTTTGCCTTCTTGGTTTCAGGCTTGGGTTTGGGCTTGTTTTGGTTCTTGAACTTATTGTTCGGGCCCTTTCCTTTGCCTTTGCCTTTCTTTTTCATTCCTTTACCTTTCTGAACCATTAAAACAGAGCTTGGATTTTTCTTAATATTTTGCTCAACAGTTTTAAGCATCCCATGCAATTCAGAAACAGATTTCTCCATGTTGTTCATATTGTAGTTTATGACAAATTGGTCATAACTTTCAGAGAGTGAGTTTAAGATCAAATCTGTAGATAACTCCTGACTTATGAAAAATCTGAGCCTCTCAAGGTGATCAAGGTAGCCTTTCATCTTCAAAACATGAGTGCTAACTAATGCACCTTCAGCCATTTTATAGGAATGCAAGGCCTTGGTGGTTTCAACCTTTTCCTGCCTTGCCTGTTGTTGGAACATTTCCTTGAGATGCACAATCATCTCATAAGCCTCCATAAGTTCCAGATCTCTTTGAAGTTCTGGGATCATGGTGGCTAACATCAGGCATCCCACATCCACAGAATCATTGAGATGCTTGGTGTGGGCATTCTTCTGTGCTCTTGGAGCATTGGCTACAGACTTCTCAAGAATGGGCTTATCTAGGACATATAGCTTTCTTTCCTATTTAAGAATGATTCTTAAGTTCCTAAATTAGTCAAGAAAGTTTGTCCCATTGAGTTTGTCCTTCTAAAGGACGGATCGCAATGATAGTGCAGCAGAGTTATTTGTCGACATTTTTTCTACAACAGAATATGCAAAAAATCAAATTAATAACTTTCCACTAAAATAACTCTCAATTTAATTTAGCAGACTAAGATCCATATTTCTCTTAATTATAAGTCTGCTTTGGCAAGACACTTAAAATTAAGCTATTTAGGTAGGTAACTCGTTTACCAATTATATTACATGTAACTTTTAGATGTTTTATATGATTCATTCATCACATGATTCGTCATGTTTAATCCCATCTAATGCCTTGAGACTCAAAACCGTTTTGATAGTTTAAATTAAGTCAAACCACTATGAAACTTATAAGTATCATTATTACCCAAGCTGCCTTACTAAGATAACCTAAGTGTATCCCACTTTGGTGGAACCTACAGTCAGGTGATCAAAGTCTTGGCAGATGTTCATTAGTGGGCAACATTGCAACTTAAAATTTTACATGAGGGATTTTATTTCATTATTTCATAAAACTAGTTGTCACATAATTATATACTACGATAGCATACATGCATATGATCTCATCATAAGTCTTAAAATAAATGTGACACAATATGGCCCATCTATCCTATCTCCTCCCAAGCCAATGAGAGGATTCCTCTAAGATAAAATCTATATATACAAAGAGAAACCTCGCTTGAACATTCGAGGGGAGTGTGAGATGAGAAAAGAATGTACATTCAGAATGATTAGAGAGAGGGACAACACGCAGGCCATATTTTAAAAAAATTACAAATCATAAGCATCTTAAGGCCATATCATGCACGATACCCATCTAAGCAAATTACAACACAAACACACATGTTACAAACATCTCATCTCATATGAAAGGCTATAAATTTAGTGAATTAATTTTAAATTAGATTATGTTATGCTAGGATTAGATAGCAATGGCAGATTCATTTAGTGCGTCACATACATAGCGAAACGAATTCGAATTAAAACAGAATAAAATCTGTACAAAATATATCAAATATATATATGTAACGGATTAATAATCATGTTCCCAATCACATTGAAAACTATACATATATCATATATATGAACGAATTCATTAAAAGGACCTCTACGCTTAGATTTCATGCTTTTTAAAATAATTTGATCAAATCAACATCGCATACATATCTTATATTAGCACATGCGAAAAATTGATTATAAGATAAAATTCTTAGAACACACAAGTACTCAATTTAAATAATTTTTGACGTGGCTCTGATACCATTGTTGGGAATTATGGGAGGCACATAGCGGAAACGTTTAAAATTTTGATCCCAATTCCCACCAAGGATTCGTCAAAATTGCTTAAACCGAATAGGTTCAGAGAATTACCTTTTTCTGTCGATTGAGTTTGTTGTTTATTTTTGTTTAGATCAAAGGAACTGACCGCAGATCAGCTCCCCTTACTAGTATCCACACGAACGGGGTTCAACAACTCAAACGGTGTGCTAGTAGCCTGTCCGTACAATTTCGTACGATGTCCGTACGTTATCCCTCTCTCTAACGATTTTGGAGGTAGCTCTAGCTATACTTTTCTGATATGGAAACCCCTATTTATAAACTAGAGTTTCAGATATATTTGATTAATCAAAATTAATTAAATATATCTATTAGTTTAAATTCAAATCTATCTTATAGTTTAAACTTAAACTAATAATATCTAGAGCTTAATTTAAATTATCTGATTAGTTTAAATTTAAATCTATCTGATATAATCAAATTTAAATTATCTGATTAGTTTTAAATTTAAATCTATCTGATAGAATCAAATTTAAATTATCTGATTAGTTTAAATTTAAATCTATTTAATAGAATTAAATTTAAATTATCTGATTAATTTAAATTTAAATCTATCTAATAGAATTAAATTTAAGTTAATTTTTATATATATACATATATATAATGTCACATATAATATACATATATATATAATATTTTGAATTTAATTATTTATATATATATATATAATTCCTCCATCCTAGATATTCATTGAATCTAGACACATTTCTGATTCAATGAATGTGGATATTTTAGCCTGAATTGGTCTATTCTTGTGTGCGATCCTGCAGGCCCATATGATGTTGGCAGTGGGCTAACTGCACTATTTGACCCACAAATCACAAGCAGCCTTTAGCAAGACATTGTGACTACCCAAATCATACGGAATCGATGATCCAATGCAACCTATCTTATAACCCTATCATATCCCTTTTGTCATACGATATCTAGATCGAGTATGAGGCATGGAAATATCATCCTTAACTTGTTCGATTATAACTTTCTCGATCTTCGAGCAGACTAATATAAGATGGAACCCTTTCCATCTGAGCATGGCCATGCATTTCTCAGTCACACTCATCGAGGGGCCCAAAGATATCTCTCTATTAACTAGAGGGACAAATTCCATCTTGACCACTCATCTTCCTCTGCATGGATTCCATTATACTTGATCATAGTCTTTATAATTACCCGGTCAAAGGTGACATTAGACTATGCCAAAGTACAGTGTCCTTCATGTAGGAATCCATGGTGATCTCAGGTCCAAGGGATCAATGATACGGTTATATATGAGATAAACTTATGACCTAATCTATATAGCTTATCTCATAATGGGTCTATCTAACGTCATGTTCTCTAACACACGCCTATGATTTTGATTCATATCATCATACATGATTAACACTTAATCAATCAAAATCATACTAATCTTAATTCATCGTTGTTCCTACAAGGATGATTGATTAGGGATATTTTGGATAATTCAAAAAATGATTTATCCATGGATATTATTATATATAAATATGTAAATAATATAATAATGTAATAAAAAGAAAACTCTTATTTCGTAATAAAAATAATGTTCGCAATACAATGATTGGCCTAGGGCACAATCTCCAACAAAACTAATGTGTCTAGTGAGTACAAGGTCCCTTAATAATTTTATTAGTGTAAATATATCTTCCTTTTAAAAAAAAATAAAACTTGCCTTTTTTTAATATTTTCTTGAGAAATTTGCATTATCTATAGCGATATTCAATTATGAAGAAGACATTGCCATGTACACCATCAAAGTGGCTAACGATCCAAGAACATGCAATCGCATCGTTGTCTATCGATGCTCCAAGAATGTTTTATTGTAAAATGAGTTGATTTCATTGTGGGAGAGGAAGATTGGTCAGAATTTCAATAGGGTTTTTGTTCCAGAGAAAGACATCGCCAAGCTGTCTGAGAATAAGAACTTTTACCCTCACAACTATTTATTTTAAAGTAAATTATATAGATTTTTTTAAAAATTTTGTTGAAATTATATAAACTTTTTTAAACAAAAAATTACCTTATATTTAATTCAATTTAAAAAATTTCAGTTAAAATACCCTCTATTAATATAAATATATTTTTTCAACTAAAAAATTTTTAAATAGAGGGTATTTTGATCAAAAATTTAAAATTAGATTAAAATATAAGACAATTTTTTATTTTAAAGGATGTCTGTATATATTTAAAAAATATTTATAATTTTAATAAAATTCAAAAAAAAAGTATATAACTTACTCTTTTTTGTATAATTCTATCAAGAAAATTAAATAAGGATTGATACATGGTTATTTTCACTTAAGAATATAAAATTGGATACTTCAGATGCCAAAGTTAAATGCTAATACTTAGTAGACAAGCGTAAGATTAGATTTCTGTAATCCAAAGCACTTGCCAAGTATAAAATCTTATTGTTAGACTAATTTTAATTAATATGTGTTGAATTATCATTAATTAGTTACTTGACTAACTAAGGGACTCATGTTGGATTCATGTTTGATGATATAATAATCAGTTTGAAATCAACACTATCTAAAATGGATTAAATTACGCGATTGAATAGCTTATAATAAGTCAGACTATTCATCAATCTATTGATTCTAACTTACACCCTGTTTAGAATAGAAGTTAACGAACATCGTACTGACTTAGGTCATTATATATATATATATATATATAAGGGTCCATCAAAAAATATATATATATAAAAGAGGGGCTCTTCAAGTTGTAGTTTCTCTCTCCTCTCCCCTGTTTCTCCTCCTACCCTCTATCTTTTCTTCTCCCCGCTTTTCCGTGTCAAGAAGGTTCAATATTGCCTGTATTTGAAGTAAGGGACTAAACTGAAACTTTTATAAAATTAGGGGGTGCAAAAGTGTATTTAAACCAATAAAAACTATTTCTTATTGTTTTCATTGTAATTACTGTTTAAGATTTAAGAATTTGTATTTTAATCATTAGTGTTAATTGCTAGTACTTTAGAGATTATCAATAAAAGCATTTATACCGAAAATATCTTATCCTATCCTAATATAGTAGAATTAAGATTTCCATTATTCCAGTTTGAGTTTCACAAAATCTTTAATTTAGATAAAAATTTCACATTGAAACAAGGTTTAATAATTCGAGTTTTATTGAAAATTTCACATTATTGAGTAAAGAGCCCTAGTCTGCTTGTAAATTATGGCTTGTATCTTCCTTTTTTAATTTTTATTTTAAATTTTATTTTCTCACAAGAAAAGTACGAAGACATGAAGCTAGAAATTTTTGCTTCCTTCTTTATATTCTGTCAAATCATGTAATTACTATTGAATAAGTTAATGGTATACTCTTGCGATGATGCTGCAGCCTTACCTTCTCCACAAAATATACCAACGTCCATCATTCACAGCGTATTTGTGAGAGGGGACCCTGTGAACTGGGAGGTGGAAGAAGAATATTGCATTGAGGCTTCAAATTAAGATCTATCCTGATTATGACTACACGTCCATTGATCAACTTCTTGATTTGTTTCTAGTTGACCCGCCACCCCCTGCATCTGCTGCTTTTGAGTGAACTGTGACATTTCCCATGCATTTCAGTGGAGAGATTTATCCCTTAAGAGGTCAAGCTTTCTTGTCAATGGCACCTAAATAAGCCACCGAGGCCATGTTATCAAGTTCAAAATATTGGCACTCTCTCCCTCTAGCATTCTATAATAATGCTGCTTATTCAAACTGAGTTTTTTAAAATTGTAATATTAAATTATACTTCCCGATATTTCAAACGGTTTAATCTTGTTCTATCTTTGATTTGGATTCATGCGCTAGAACTATACTTCACGCCTATCCACTTCATATGTGCAGATTATCATTCCTATGTACTTTATGCGTGCTAGATTATCTATCTTATCTATTAAGGCCGGTGGAAACATTAAATGCACTTTAACAATTATATCTCAACTGGTGTGTCTCTTTTCTAACTATCCATTGAGGAACAAATAATTTTTTTAAAATAAAATTAATCATTAAATTAATAAAAATATTAATTTATAATTTATTAATTTGACTGTAAATATTTAATAATTATATATTTTTTTTAAAATTTTATATATAAAAAATTGACATAATAAATAATAATAAATTTTAAATATTTAATTATTAATTTCATATTTCTTAAAATATTTGAAAAATTATTTTTCAATTGAAATATAAATACTATCATAATTAAAATTTAAAAGTATTTAATATTAAATTTTTAAAATTATCAAATTATATTAAGATTTTATTTATTATTAAAAAATTAAAAAAATGTATCAATACTCCCCTTGCATCACCTTTCAAATAATCTTTTGTTGTATAATACATTGCTATTTTTTTCAAAATCTTAAAGGTCCGATGAACTTTGTATCTCCTCTACCAAAAATGCTTTAAAAAAAATCTCTCACTTTTAGTGTAATGTTTGATTTTCCTAAACCCTAAATAAAAAGATTTGAGATCAAATAAAATTAAGATAATAATCTAAAAAATTAAAAATGACAATATAAGGTTTAAAATGTCTAAAAACCAAAGTCGGAGTAGCTAAATAAAATCAAACAAGAACTAATAGCATTTTTGTAATTTTGAGCTCTTTTTAAAAAACTTAAAGGAAGAATCTTTAAATTAAAAATATGAGTTTTTCAAAGTTCTTATAGGTCTTAAAAATTATAGGAACTTTTAGAATAGTTAAAACCCCTCCGATTTACGTTTTAGAATGTTGATTGACCCAAATTTTAACTCATTCATTTGGGAAGGTTTTTAATCCAATTTGAATGAAACCAAAAGTATTTTATGAATTAGAGGACCTAAATTTCATAATGAAAAAAATGATTTTTGAAAAGGAGTTGAAATGAGTTCAAATAAAAAAAATTAAGAATGAAGGGCAAAATTAAAATTTTGAAAAGTCTTAAATGAATCCCTAACCTATATATAGCATGCCCCACTTTTTCCATTTGTCTTAACCAACTTTCTTTTAAACCAAAACAGAACCCTAAACTTCTTGAAGTGGCACACCAAGAGGGAGGAAGAAAGGAAGAGAAAACCAAGCAAAAAGGTAAGAAAATTCATGTTTTTTCATACTTCTTCTTTCACCAATCTTGTTATCCTCTTTCTCCTTTCTTTTCCTATGATTTTGATGATTGATTTAAGAATGATTCATGGCTAGTTTAGTGAGAGGAGGATAGAAATTGGATGAGAGACAAGAAGCAAGTGAAAGAGCTCTTGAAAAAGTGTGAAATCAAAGTAACTTCCATGGCTTCATTTGCTTTTTCTTCCTTGTTCTCTATGGGTGAATTTTTAGCCAACCCTAGACCACTTAAAAGGAGGATGATTTCTAGTCTTAGTAAGGAAGAAACAAAGGTTTTAAAGTATAAGAAACAAGAATATGCAATTAGATTTAAAAGAAAAATTTTAGAATTTAAGTTGTATAATTTAGGGTTTTTGTTGCATCTAACCATTCTTGAAATTTTCCAAAGATAGTCTAGCCTATGTAAGAGTATATATGAGATCCTAAGACATCTAAGAAGCTTTACAAGTACCAATTCTCTAAGAGAAACTAAGCAAACTCTATAGGTCTTCTTCAAGTGTGCACATGTCTCGGCCAAACCTAGAACAAGCAACTAGGGAGAGTTTTAATTAATTCCAAATATTGAAATGGCCTAGATATGATTAGTAAACATCAAGGAACGTATTGATTTGAATTTAGGAATTATGATTTGTGAGATGGAGGTTTAGGTTCCTTTTTAAGACATAAAGAAGCAACTTAAGTCTAGGCTCCTTGAATTAAAATTGTAATGACTCCAAAGAGTTTAGATGAAGTCAAGAGATTGAGATTGAATGAGAAATTGGAACCAAGATCATAAATCCTAAGGGTTACTTCATTATGCACTTATATGGAACCATAACCAAGTCTTAGAATAAAGTAAACATGTATAGAGTTTGTGGAAGTTAGGATTTGCTCCAATGATGTAATTATGGCTCATTTGATGTTTCTAGGCCAAGAGAAAAAAGTTTCACCTAGTTGCATGTGTGTGGCTGAAAAGGGAAAGGAGTAACCAAAGGAAAAAGTTTGTGTTCTTACTTCAAGATAGCTCTCTAACCTTTCTTGCATACATTTCTTAGATGTATGCTTGTCATTGGCTGCTTGTCTGTATGTTTGACTAATAAAATATATTTATAACTATTGATTACATGTATGGCACCATTATGCTTCTTAAAATACAATTTTGAATGCAAAATGACTTGAATGGATGTGATTATGCCAAAAGTCCCTTAGAATGGGTGAGGATGAGCCAAAAGTCCCTGAGAATGGATAAGACAAAACCAAAAGTCTCAAGAATGAGTGAGGCTAAGTTAAAAGTCTCTTAAAGTAGGTGAAGCAAATCCAAAAATTCCAAGAAAATTGGGTGAGGCTAAACCATTATTCCCTAGAGTCTATGTTTGATATATATGAGTTCATATGATAAGGAAATTGATTTATGTATGTTCATGAGAGATGTTTATAGCATGCATGCATTCTTTGACATGAAAATGAATCCTTTATGTATGTTTGAAAGGGTAAAGAGTTATTGGGATTCTTTGAATCCCACTCTTCCCCCACATATGTCTTGTAACACCCCATAATTAATTAAGGTGTTAATCATGGATTAGAATTAATTAAAAGTAATTAATATGGGCTCATTGGGCAAGTTAAGTGAATGGAGACTTTAGAGAGATAAATTATTAATATGGGTTTGAGATTTAATTGGGATAGAAATTCTATCTAGGCCTAAATTAATAGATCATGAGAAGAGGTTAATGGGGGCCCAATGGATTTTGTGCAGACCTAACATAGTTTAGTGGGATGGAGGCCTAAGATTTATCTTGTATAGACTCTTCTAAGTGGCCCAATAATCCTTGTGCAGATCCAAATTCTTGAGCTTCTCAAACTTGGCCCAAACTCAATTAAATTTCAGCAACCCAAATGCATAAAAACTGGCCCAGTAAATTCTGCAGCCCAACACCTCTAAACTGGCCCAACAAACTTAAAAAAATCTGAAGCCCAAGTGGAGATGGATCTTGGAGCAGCCCATGACCCACTTTGACCCAACTTAAGCCCACTTGAAACCCTAATACCCCAGCCACTTTCTCACTTGCTGAAACATAAGATTCAAGAGGCAAAATCGGAGGTGGAGAAGGAGGCTAGGGTTTGGGACCAAAATTCTGCATTTTCTCATACTTAGAGCAAGATTCAGCCAAGGTAATAGTTATACAACTTAATCCCCTCATCTTTCTCTTTAATTTGGCCCGATTAGTTTTTCATTTGGAGTATTTTCATCCTACCCAAAAATCTGAAATATAAGTGTTTAGGGGTTTTCTTGATGAAATTCGTAGGTTGGGATTAGGGCTGACCTTGGGTGAGTTTAAACCCTCCATTTTGATGCTTTAATGGTTAATTTGAGACCCCCATAGATAATTTATAAAATGGGTATTAATTATGTACGAATTTGCTTAGGATTTTGGGTGGAATATTGAGTTTTCTGGTGGAGGAAACTTAAATTCGAAATTGGGACTTGTGGTGGCTGGGTAAATGATTCTTGGGTAGTCATTGGTATTTTAAATTTCTTGGGTACTGATTATGATTATTAATGATGAATTAGAGTAGTAATTATGTGATGTTATGGTTATAGGAGGAATTTTGCACCATTGGTGATTGTTACAAGTGTCTACAAGTGAGGTAACCAGATTTATATCAATTCCATGTGTATATTTGATTTAATTCCATATGTTGCTATATATGATTGATTGAAAAATGCTGAATGAATTGGTTGGCTATCTGTTGATTTGTGATTGGACCTTGTGAGTCCATGGTGGAGCTGTGGTGCCGCTGCCACCCGTGCATGTGCTATGATCAAGCACCGAGTTATGATCAAACCCCAGATGCACTGAGCCCCGGTTGTGCTCAATGAGGAGTAGGTGCCGTGGACGGGCCTCTCCGGTGTTAATGGCCTTTAACATGTGATAATATGATTGCTAGTATGGGATAGTAATCATGATAGCCTAATTGTTTCATTTGCTGTTATAATGGATATGATTCTGATGTTGATTTTGATTTATGCATATATGGTAATTAAACTGGATATATAATGGAATTGCCTTGGTTACTGAGATTTATATCTCACCCCGTTCTGTGGGATTAACATTTCAGGTGAAAGTTCCTCGGGTAAGGATAAGGGTAAGCAAGTGGATGAACATCCATGAGTTGAGGCTGGGTGTGGGGAGCTACACTTGGTCTGAGTAGAATAGGATAGATGCAATTTTTGATATTAGTTACCTAGCATCATCATGTAATCATATTGCCAAGTGTAGGCGTTTATATTTTGCTTGATTGAAATGTAACCGTTAAGGATTTAGAGTACCTCATAGTGGAATATCAATGTATGAACTTATAGCATTATATATATGTATGTGGTTTTGCTAGAACTATGATATGGATTACCATATGAGGATTGTGGTCATATGATGCCTTAGAGGTAAGCTATTGTTGAATGGAATCTTTATGAAATTTACATGGGATGTAAATTGTTGATAATGTATGTGATCTTGTTGCCATTTATTTAAGAATTTGTTGGTATGAGTTAGTGGAATAAGTAGGAAGTGACATTTGAGTTTTATAATGGTAATGGATAGATTGATGGGTAAATATGGTAGATAAACACCATTAGGATCACTTAAAACAAGGGTAGGTGGACCTAGAGTGTTGCTAAGGTGAGAATTGGAGTGTAGAGGGCGAAATTCGGGTAATATGGTCACAGAAGGGAATTCCGCCGCAGCCAAGAAGGCTTCGTCGCGGCCAAAGGGGAGACAGAGCCGAAAGGCGTCGCGGCGCAACAAACCTCGCCACGGCGCAAAGCGAAAAATTCACCCAGAGGGGTAACAGAACCAAAACCCGCCGCGGCGTAGTGTTTTCAGCCGCGGCGCGAGTCGGAAAATTAAAATGTGTTGAACAGAAGCAAAACTCGCCGCGGCGCGAATATATTGCGCCGAGGCGAGAATTCTGGGAGTCAAGTAGAAGTTCCAGGAAGCATTTCCGCCGCAGCGCCATATAGGTTGGCCGCGGCGAAGGTCCAACTCGCCGCGACGATAGCCGCGGCGAGATTTGTGAAATTTGGGGAATGATTTGAGAGTACAAGCCGGGAGGTTATTGAGTGTTGAAACTAATGGATGATTGAATCATGAGTCTCTTATGGTAGTAAGATTTCTTTTATGCACATTTTATTTTGTTGAGGTGGCATGGTGACGACCCTAACATCAAGGTTCAAATTCCCTCACATTTTTGTAATGCAGTAAAATATAATGACCTAAGACCTTGATCATTAATTAATAAACCTTGTATTTAGCTATAATTACAATGATTAGAAGATAGGGTTGTCACATGTCTAACTATGTCTAAGTGAGCCAAGTGGACCAAAGAATAGAGGCCAAATATCTTGAAGCATGGGACTTTGATAATGGAATAGAAATTTTAGGTATTTTGATATCAAAGTTTATAACTCAATGATGTTTATGTGATGTAAATTATTGAGCATGTATAAGAGTATGTAAATATGATGTATGAATCCATTTTGGAACCAAATGTATGCATATGTGAGTTTTTGTCATCCATGTGCCTTGATGTATATATATATATTAGCAACTAGGATGGTGGTTTTGAGATACATGAGGATTTTGACCATTTGGGATACTCTCATAGGCTATGTTTATACTTTTGGACATACTCAAATGGTTGTGGATTGAGTAGAAAGCCATTTGATGCCTTTTATCCCTTTATGGACTCCAAATTGACCACTTTCTTGAGCTTAGTCAAAATCTGACCAAATGGATGATTTTTTGTATGAAATTTGGCAAGAAAATAGGTCTCATATAGATCTTTTCACAAAGCTAAAGAGAATTCAATTTGGAGCTCTAAAGAATTTATTATAATTTTTTAAAGTGAACCAAATTATGCAGAAATTGTCAAGGAGATTGTTCATATGGTCAGTTTGCATTCCTATGTCACTCATGGATCTTAGACATCATAAACTTTCCATAGTCACCAAGAGCACTCAATTTGGATTAGTATAAAGAGAGTTATGAATTTTTGAATTTCAAGGTTTGCATCAATCTGAGAGCATGACCTATGTTACTGTTCTATTGATTTTCATGGGATAAATGCTTTTATCTTACTCCAAAATTATTTTTATTAGTTAGTTAACATCTAGGGCTTTCTAAAAAGCTATAGCATGTATAATTTCAATTTTTCTAAAATTAGTTATAAATTTTCAAAATTCATATCAGAAAATTGACCCTAAAACTTGAAAGCAAAATTCTAATATTGTGAAGTATGGTCCAAAATCTGAGTTTTGTGCATTAAATTGTGATGTTTCTTATATAAATGGATGTGTTATGCATGGATAATGGAATTGGTATGCCTTCATGGTTCCTAAAGCCAAGAATGAATTAAATGGGCTTTCAATTACGCAAAATACCATGATAAAAAGTTCTAGTTTTATGCAAATAAGTTTCATGTACCAAGTATGCCACGAGTTAAGAGTTATATAGATATAGTATTACATTTAGCATTCTCATTTTCTTAACATATTTTTTATTCTAAATCCATCAACCACATGAGAATAGAAGTTTGTAACATCATCACTTTAGAAATAGATGTTGAAATGCAAGAACCTGTGAAATTGGTGCTTCCAAAATCTTCTTCCTTATCCATTAAATGTGTATTCGCATACATATACATACACACATTCCACCCATCCTTACGACATGTCACCAACTACATTGCTATCATTGTCTATCACGAGTTACCATTTTATTTTTTTTTCTTATGTACTTCAAACCAAAAAAAATTAAAAAAAATTAACACAACAAATAATAGAAAATTTTGCTATAAAATTAATTTTTTTTCTTTTTCCTTGAAACATAAAAGATCAAACAAAAAGTAAGAAAAAAATTAAAAATTAGACTTAGATACAATTTCTTATATTTTTTATTGAATTTTTAATTAAGATTTTATAAATATATAATTTTCTAATAATAATGTAACAAATATATAATTTAACTAAGAATCATATACTTATTTACCAAAAATCACATATTTGATATATTATTATAAAATAAAAAAATTATTATATTTAATTAAAAATATAATAGTAAAAATATAAAAATTACACTTAATTTTTTTAAGAATTAAAGGAAATTCCTCAAAAAATTACGCCTCTTCCTCTCCAACATAGGTTCGGCCCAGAAATGATTACAAGCCCAGTATTTAGGCCCAGCACAGTCGGCCGAGGAGCTACTAGCCCTTGCTATTTAGTATCTAGATTCTCGTCAATAACCCAAAAAAAGTCAGTTCAATTTAATCATTAATTGTTCTGTAGTCGTACAATGGCTCTGCTATGACCTCTGTCCTCCATGAACGTGCCCCCCAAGTTTGTACTTGAACAGTACTAGAAATGCAGCTCAGAAAACTCTTGCCCTAGCTTTCGCCTGATTATCATACATTCCTCCAACATGCACCCTCAGCCCCAATCTTCCCTCTCTTCAAACACACTCCTCTTGTCTTTACCTCAACCATCGCTTCCTTCTGCGCTATCCTACAATCCTTCTGCTTACGGGGGCCAAACAACAAATTCTCTGGACTCAAACGCAAGTGTTCAGAATTGGATCGTCAAACAAGTTCGCCCCATAAGACTTGAAGATGTGAGTTGAAATTATCCCATTTATTAGTTTGGAAGATGTTAAATCCGAAAGATAGTTTTCAATTGTGAAATAGTGGCAAATTTGATAGTTTTTTATATAAAAAATTTCGGCTGGTTGGTTCCTTTCTGTTGTTGAGTTGAACTCTGGAATTCTAGTATTCGAGTATTGGAGTTGGATTTCGACGTTTTCAATTTTTTTCCAAAATAAACAGGACATAAACACATATAGGACCCACTTGAATGGTGGGTCTGGTGGAGCCCAGAATGTATGGGTCAGTTGGCCTCTAGTGTTTAGGTGAACTTATCCTTTTCTATATTAATGTAATGAGCTGTTCCTGATTTAAACTGTTATTTTGGATGATAATTCTTTTGATATGCAGGCTGTAGAAACTTCTCATGGGACCTCAGATGTGCCCTCAATTTTTCATTCTGCGTGGAGTGACAGCTGGGCATATCAACTTTTGCCTAATGAAACCCCAGTGATGTTGCCTAAACAAACCAAAATCAACAAGCCAATGCGATGTGAAGTTTGCAAAATTGATTGTAATAGCAAGAGTGTGTTTGAAAACCACATATCAGGAAAGAAACACAAGAGGAATATGCAGCTGCAGAATAGTCCCGGTAATACAATATTATCAGGAACCTCTCCTGTAAATTCACAAATCCAAGCCGGTGGTATCCAAGGACAAGAACTATTTGTTGCTGTAGGCAAAGAGTTAGAGTCTAAGAAACAGAAGCTTTTGAGTGGTAGTGCAGCAGTTGATTCAGTAAGGGTTTGCACGATATGCAATATTGCTTGCAATAGTCAAGAAATATTTAGCAAACATCTAGCTGGAAAAAAGCATGCTGCTCAGGTGAGTTGGGCATTGAATCAGATTTTCTTAAGGTTACTTGCCAGCAATAGCATAAGGTTATGTATTTCGCGTGTTTTCTCCCCTTCATTTGTTTGATTGTTTATATGTGTTTATCTTCAATTATTGAAGTCCAGTTTTCAATTTTCTAAGTGCTTTATTTCTTGTGCTAAACTCAACTTGCCTTGATAGAATTACCTACACAACCTCTTGATCATGGTTTCACTTGTAAGGATGCTGTGACACTGAATCTTACTGCAAACTCTTTTATAATTTGTCGTGTTTTGCTAGTCCAAAATAAAATCCACTATATCCTCATCGGCTAATCTGTACCTGATCTTATACTGCTTGGCCAAACTCCAGATATCTCTTTCACTTGGGGCTAATAACTCATAAATAGTTGAACATGACAACTCCTATAATTTTTTCCTTAACATCGATATGTCAATTAGGTGAAAGTCTATTAATTGTTCTTTGATGAGGGCAGTGAGGACCTGAAATGGTCATACAGGAGAACATTAAATGATAACGGAGAACTACATAAGTGGATAATGTAGTTGAATAAAGTAATGCATGTGCAGAGTAGTTGGCTCTACTCCTTTTTTTTTTTTTTCTAATTTTTCCTTAGGTTGGCTCTATTCCTTTTTTTTTTTTCAAAAAGGTCCCATGATAACCTTAGGTTTATCATCTATAACCATTAGATGATTCGTATTAGATTTTTTGCAGCCTTGCTCAGTTTCTCTGATCCGGATTGCTTGATTAATTATTTAGTTCAATACCTTACTTCATTTTGGTCAGTGGTGTCTTTTATTAACTTTTGTGTTGAAATGCAACGAGCGCCATGATGGCAGGGAACCACAAGAGCAATATTCCTAAATTGATTGAGCATTTTTGGTCACCCTGTAGGTTGGCTTGACATCTAATAATGGGATTGGTCCAAAGAAAATTGAGGTTACTCAACCTGCGCGGTGTGAAATTTGCATGATCGATTGTAATAGTAAGGATGTTTATATCACACACTTGTGTGGGAAGAAACACCTGAGGAACCTGGAGAAACTATCAAAATCAGAAATTGATGGTGCTGGTGCTGATGCCAGTGTAGCTGGTGCCACTGTGGCGATTATAACAGCAAATGCTATGCAACAGGAAACAAATCCAGTAATTGAGCCACAGGAAAAGCCGGATGCTGGTAAACAAGAAGGGATCAATTCACATAAACCAGAAAATGCAGTCATGCTAGAGCCTCCAGAAAAGCAAATCGAGACAAAGAAACGCAAACGTGAACTCGTGGGTGGGGCTGCAACAACTTCTTTCAAAGTGTGCAATCTATGCAATGTGGTATGCAACAGCGAGACGGTCTTTAATTCTCACCTCGCTGGGCAGAAGCATGCTGCTATGGTTAAGAAGCAGGCAGAGTCAACTACTAGATGACGTGATTACTGACATGTAAACTTGGAGTATATTTTAGGTGGATATGAAAATTTGATATCCTAGGCAGTCGAAAGCTTATTAAGTGATATTAGCTGTATAAGTATGAATTAATATATATATATATATATATTAGGATGACAAGTTACTCTCGTAGAAATAGTAATGCAAACGTATTCTTTTTATGCAGTTTATGTAATATTTATAATGCTTTTTGTAACGATTACTTCATCTTTTAAATTATAACTTTAACCATGACATTATTTTTTTAAAGTAGAGACTCAAAAGTTAATTTTTTCTTTTTTTTTATATGTACTTTTTTTTTTAATATCATGTGACCAAATATATCTAATTGCTTAATCTCTTCTATTACTATAAAGACACATTGTGATCTCATTCACTCCCTTCGGGACACATCTTTATGTATAAACATAAAAAAAATTAATTAGATAAAAAGTGGATTGACATGTACTAAGTCAAGTTTATAAAATGTTTGTGAATATCTAAAATAAAAATTTTGAAAATTGCTTTGTTTATTCTAATGTAACTAATATTAATTGTGTGTATGAGAGAGAGAGAGAGAGTATTTGCGCGCTCTCAAAATTTTAAATACTTGGAGAGATTGAAACGCTATCTTACATTGGAAAGATTTACCACAGGTCCATATCATCATAGATAAATAAAGCTTGGGAGGTACGAAAAATTTGATGGCGATGGCGGAATAATATGGGTCAACTTTATGACTCGAAGCATTTGTGTCGGTAACAGGAAAGCTAAGGAGTTTATGCAGAAGGTAATGCGGGATTCTTTGCGAACGTACGGATGCTATGCAATTTTTTTTTCACTGCATAATTGTGTAAAAGCTAAATATACTATCTGAGTGCAATTTTTTTAACAAAAATGTAAAAAAAAAAGAAATTATTCTTTTTACAACTTTGAAATAGTAGTCACAGACGTTTCTTTTTTGTTTATTTTCTATATTAAAAATTATTTTGAAGATCTTCATGTATTTAATGTCTTTTGAAAAGATATCAAGATGTACTTTATTAATCCTAAATAATAAATTTAAAATTTTAGACTTTAAAATTTTGAATAAAAAATTGACTGAAACCCTATAAATACATGCAATTTTTAAATTAGTCATTAACATATTTCAATTTTCATTTTAGTTTCTAATATTTTAAAATTTATCTAATATAGTTCTTCATTGTTAATTTTGCTAATGAATGTAGCAACATTAATGATGCTGTTTCGGAGAGAATATACTATGTCAATGAATCCGTAAACAAATTATTACAAGAAATAAGCATTTTGGGAACGATGAAGTTTGTAACAGAAGATAGCGTGTCGTTGTGACAAAAGGTCGATTCAACAATTACAAACGTTGTTGCCTCAAATTACTTTTCATTTCTAAAAAGCCACTTATTTAAGATTAATTCAACCGTTTAGGAACAAAAAGACTCCGTTGCCAAAGCTTTTTAGATATGGCAACAACTTTAGTTGTTTGGCTTGTTTAAAATCAACTTTACAATATAGTTATTTTAGTTATTTATCCTTTGACAACAAGAAAATATCGTTGCCACATTCATTATTTAATTATTTTTATTTTAAATTTTTAACACAAAAATAGCAACAAATTACTTGGTGTTTAAATCAGATTAGAATTACCAATAGTAGACAACTGATCATTAACAAAATAGAGTATCATTACAATTATATAAAGATATATACAAAATATGCACTACTATCAAAACTATGATAGCCTTAAAGGTCCAACCTATAGAAGTGATAACATATGCTTAAACAATTGATTGTAATAAGAAAAACTAAAAGTA
Organism: Erythrophleum ivorense; assembly: GCA_026724425.1. Taxonomy (NCBI): domain Eukaryota; kingdom Viridiplantae; phylum Streptophyta; class Magnoliopsida; order Fabales; family Fabaceae; genus Erythrophleum; species Erythrophleum ivorense. The sequence continues at coordinate 473,511 of JAIUCV010000042.1, forward strand.
GTCGATCTGAAACTATGCCAGTAAAAAATGTCTTCTTCCAAGCCTCATTTATCATATAATCAGCATGGCTTGTTTTCACATGGTATTTTCCTGTTCCAAAATAATAATAATAATAATAATAATAATTAATTGCAAATAAAAAATACAACTAATTAGTAATTGCAACTAAAAGCAACTTAATAGTAATATACAATAATAGCTCCATGGAGAACCACATGAACAATATAGCTAATTAGTCACAATAGAAATTGAATCACAAGAGTGCAGCACCTACATATAGCACTTTAAGAGATTCTAATTAACTTTCTTCTCGTTCAAAGGCTTTAACTATTGCCTGGCAGGTAAAAGACCAATACCAAAGAAAGTGATTGCAACACAGTCCAAATGCTCCGTTCTATCACTCACAATTCTGATTCTTTAAAGTTTTAACTGGTGCCTGGCAACCACCTCAGTTTTTATCAAGGAAAAAAAATGCAAAAATCCTTCTTAAACTTTGGGTCATTTACAAATAGTCTCCTAAATAGGTCCCTCAACTTTCATACATTAGGAAAGAGGTCCTTCTATCTATTTCACCTTTAACATTGTTACTTGATATGCCACTTTAGATTCTCCCATAATTGATGTGGCAAGCTCCGATTTGTTTCCAATGTTAGCATGTGGCACATGAGAGAATCGCATTAAGAGTGAAATAAACAGAAGGACTTATGTCCTGAAATGTGAAAGTTGAAGGATCTATTTTTCGATTTTGAAACTTCAAAGACCTTATTGCAATTGATTCAAAGTTCAAGGGGTCTTTTTAATGTTTTTCCTTTTTAATATAATGATTGTGATGTAAGGCAATCTTTAAGTAGCCAAACTATCAAATCAACCTTCCAAGGTCAGTCTTAACTCTCGACTCTCGACTCTAACCCAGTGTTTGATTTGAGGGTTTTGAAGGAGAGGGAAGGGTTTTGCCTTCCCTCCCCTTGTTTGGTATGAAAAAATTGAAAGGAAGGAGAGGCACCTCGCCTCATTCTCTTCCCCTCCAAAAGTAGGGGTTTTTGGAGGGGAGAGAAACATTTATATTTCATTTGACTAAATTGTTCTAGATATACCCACTTTTGCTTTCATTAAAAATATAACGCAGATCTTATTTTTTTTAGTGGGGTTCAAGATAATAAAAAATATTTTTTGAATAGAAATGACGAAAAATTATTTTCTATAATAGAAAATAAGGAAAAGTCTTTTTTTATAAAAATATCTTAAAAACAAAAAAAAATTAATTCTAATATCATAAGGGTATAATTGTCCATTTAATTTTATCTCCCCTCCCCTCTTGAACCAAACAAGATTTTATTAAAATCTCTCCCCTCCCCTCCATTAAAATCCCTCCCCTCCCCTTAGTTGAACCAAACAATGCCTAAAGCTCGTATGCTTCTCCTATGATTATTCACCAACCCCCGCTTGGACCCCATCATTCATTCACACTCTGAACTGCAGGTATCTCCTCTTATATTTCTCTTCGGACATACGTATTTGGGCCATTCCATCATTTTGACCACATAATTCATGAACTACAACTGCCTTTAATAATTATACCAAGATAGATATTTTATGTCCAAACCAAACCCATTTCAAGCAAAAAAGGAAAAGAAAAACTGCCTATAAGCTAGCCCAAAAGAAGGGAGAAATGTAGAGAAAATGAGAGGTTTTAGCTTAACACTGAAACAGAAGTAAGCATGCTTTTGATGGAAACCTCTGGTACACTTGTATCATTTATATAAAATGGTCTACAATTCCTATCCAACAGTTAATAAAGAAGAAAAAAATGCAGAACCAGTGCTTACAAGAAGGGAAATGAAAACAGGAAGAAAGAAAAGATGTTCTCTAGCATTCAAGAGGGTAGAAGCTCTCCTAAGACAAAATGATCTCTTTCCTGCCTCTCTTGACAAGCCCTCAGTACCTAAAATAGCCTTCTCTAACTGAATTCCTCTTTTATCCGTATACCTTTGGCCAGGCAGCTAAGCATGGGACATCTCATCATTCCTCTCTTTGGTCCCCCCCCCCCCCCACCCCCGGCTTTTTTTTTCTTCTCTTGTCTCTGGTCTTTCTTTTATATGCCCGATTCAACTAGGGCCCAATGGGCGCAGGTCCATCAACACCCACCCCAACTAGTTCCACCTTGTCCTCAAGGTGGGAATTAGAAGTTATGACCAGGGGCTTCTTTTCCATCGAACCAAGTGTTTGTTTCAACAAAGGATTGAAATAAGCATCTTTCAACCTATCATAAAAGCCAATAACAGTAACATGAACCAAGCAGTCCCAATCCACTTTGCAAGATCATGAATCCCTCCATAATGTTGGACACCTCTACCTCATTACCACCATCGCAAGCTACTCAACTGTCACAGCCTCTAAATCCCCTGTAGGCATTCAAAATCTTAATGCCAGCTCTTTGAAATGTCTCTAAAGCAGCGGGTACTCCCTCCTGAAGTTTGTTGTTTATGGCGGTGCAACCAATCACAATGCGCCATTCTCTATAAGTTCTACCACCTTATCTAACTTCTTTTCATTATCACGTAGAGAAGATTTCACTTGGAAGAATTTTTCATTCCAGCTTTCATTGTGGTGAAGGCATAATGTACATGGTTCAGCAGATCCAAATTGTTCCCAATGCACCATAGTCACTTCCTTTATGTCCATCAGTCCACATAGCTTTTTCTTTTCCATTTTTGTCATATTTGAGTGCTCTTTTAAGTAAATTTTAATAGCTCTATCATCTGCATTTGGTCTAGCCAACCTTGGGAACCATTTGTGACAAACCAACAAAATTAGAAAGGCTGAGATTCAGGTCATGTGCAATTTCTGCAAGAAAATTGTCCGCCAACTATCCAAAAGGCATAAAGGACCTATGTGCAACAATAGCTCAATTCCTTCCCTTGTCTTCATTCTCAGCAACTTCCTTAATGCAGTTGCCGCCTTTCTCATTCATATATCAATTCAAAAGACGTTGTACCAACTGAACCATTTATGGTGCTCTAAGGAGACCTTGCAAAGATCAATAAACCTTTTGACATACGTTTCATGCCATTTAAGGCAGATGCTCCTCATTAATTCTTCGGTTGATGACTCACCTGCTTCTACGTAAAATGGTCATTTTCAGTGGCCTCAGCAAGAAACTACATGAACCCACAATATTGTCAAATAGCGACAAACAAACCATTGTTTCCACCAAAAATTTGATCCTCCATGTATCAAGTTCAGAAACTAATGCATCAATAGAATCAAGAAATGACCCTACTGCAAAAATTTTTAGTGCCTCCCCACTCACAAGACCATCCCTCCTTCCTTTGGATTTTGTAGCAATCATTGCTTGTTTGTAAAGATCAATGTGCCCACAGCTCTTGCAGCTCTCCTTGTGCCAGACTCATGGTCACCACTTAACATTATCACACTGAACTTTGCTTCATCTTGCAATTCCTGTAAGCCCCAGTCTCAGACCTATCCTCTAAGCGAATCAGTGTTACCATTTGATCAACTGAGAGATTAACATGAACAAATTTACTTCTATAAGAAGATGCGTTATCTGCTTCCCTGATCCTCTTTGACTTGTTTTGAGATTGACAAAATGAGGTGATGAAATCTACAGATCCAATTGATGCTTTTGAAAGTGTGGCTCCTCCAATTTCTTACTCAATGCTGTTGAGAGTAGCAATAAGGCCTCTACCAGGGAAATACTCAAAATTTTCAACAGAAACAGATGGGAGGTCTTTCCTTTCATTATGGTCAACGACTGCCCTTCCACTGGGGTGAAGGGTATCTTTTCCACAGCACGAGCTTCTTTTCACAGCTAGGAATATAATAAGAAATTTTTGCTATGTGATTTCTAACCTTATGGCCATAACTAGGTTCAATTGCTTTGAATACCAGCCCACCTTTTAGCAATATCCCCTTGGACACTTTAATCTTCTTCTCAGGTGCCTTTCCTCCTCTATCTTTATCATTCTCTTCATCTTCATCTTCTATCATTATAAGTTGAAATTGTCAATTCATTCCCCAGTTGTTCGTCTCAATAGAATGGAGACTAAACACTAGTCCTATTTGTCCTGCTCCCTTGGCATTGGATAGTTGCTGGTAATCATCAAAATTAGTTGTGTTGAATGTGTAAAGGAGCTGGCCTTTTCCACTGTTTTTAGTTGTCATTCTGCAATCCCCTCCAAAGCAAGGATGGACTCAACTCATTCAACAATCTCCTTCAGGGTAAGATGGGCACGGCCTGTGAGTACTGATGGATCAAACCCACTAGTGTGAGTGACTCAAACATACTTCGGCCTTTGTCCCTTCTGAGTAACTTAGCCTCTTTCAGAGTCCAGTATTTGTTTTTTTACCTAATTTAATTTTGGGCTACTTCCCCATTTAATTACCCCTAACCAATCCAAAACCCAGTTAGTCTCCACCTCTTTGCAATCATCGTTGCCATCTTCTCCAACACAGCAACATCTCAGCTCTTTTCTTCTATTGCTCTTGGCGTTGCATGGAAGATGACTGCCTGGGGGTCTGCTTGGTGCTGAAACTGTGACAAAAGCTAGTTTGGCTGGTTCTACTTCTTCTGATTTGTTCTCACAAGCCACTACCACAACAAATCTGGCAACAATACTATCTCCTTCAAAAAAAATATTTTTTTCCTCTAACTTCCTTCACCTGATGATGCAACTCTTCCGCAGCTTTCAACTCTGCCGAACCTTCACCAAAAAACGACAAAAACTCTAACTGATGATCTCAGGTAAGTTTCTCCTCAATTTCTTCATCTTTTTCTTTTTTAAACTCTGCCTTCTCTTTTCTTAACTCCATTTTCCACTTGGCAATCACTCTTTCAAATCCTTCACTGAAGATTCTCATTCTATTCTTCTTCACTTGTAATGTGGGTTGAGTGTGTACAGCCTTGCCTCTACTAACATCTCCAACCATCTGAGCAACTTGATCACGCATCTCAATTGTCAATTCCTTGATGGAGGTCATTTTTCCCTTCATCTCTGCAAAATCCCTCTCCAAGACTTCAATTCTGTTCTCCATTCCCTTGTAATCGTACCACTTTGACACCAAATTGATGGAAACCTCTAGTACACTTGTATTATTTATATAAAATGGTCAGCAATTCCTATCCAATAGTGAATGGAAGAACCAAAAAAATGCAGAACCAGTGCTTACAAGAAGGAAAACGAAAACAGGAAGAAAGAAAAGATGTCCACTAGCATTCAAGAGGCTAGAGACTCTCCTAAGCCAAAATGATCTCTTGTCTACCTCTCCTCACACCCTCTCAGTGCCTAAAATAGCCTTCTCTAACTAAATTCCTCTCTTTTACCCTATACCTTGTGACCAGGCAACTAAACATGGGACACCTCATCATCCCTCTCTTAGGCCCCCCCTCCTATTGTCTTTTTGTTCTTTCTATTATATACCTCATTGGCCAGGGCCCAAGGGGCATGGGTCCATTAGCTTTCAAATGGGAAACCTTAAGTTAAAATTTCCTGATGTTGAGTGAGGGTTATCTCTTCTCCATCACTCAAATGATGAATATGGTGCCACAATGAGCTCCTTTTCAATCTCTACTCTCTAAGGTTGCTTGACAAGCTTAGAGGGTTCATTTCAACCCATTTGTGAGAAGTTAAAAAAACCAAAGGCCTCACAATATAGAGGCACTCAAGAGCGTAAGATAGTGCCCCAGGTTATTGAATAAATTACATAAACCTCCCTTAAATTTTGTTGAAATTATGCAAATCTCCCTTTTATTTTCAAAATATACATAGACTTCCCTTGAAACAAAAAGTTAACATATATTTAGTTCCAATTTTAAAATTTTTTACTAAAATACCCTCCATTTAAAAAAAAAATTAGTTTAAAAAAACATGTATTTAGGTTTAATGGACTATTTTGGTCAACAGAATTTAAATTAGACTAAAGTGTAGGGTTACTTTCTATTTTAAGGAGGGTTTGTATATATTTTAAAAATAAAAAAGAAACCTGTGAAATTTAAACAAAATTTAGAGGACATCTGTATAATTTACTCAAAATTATAAAAAGATAGGATCAAAATGGTCTTAAACTCTAGATCCCCTGAAATCCCACCAAGTTTGATCAGAATTTAATTTTGTACTGGAATGCATACTTTTTTTTTCCAAAAAATAGAACTGAACTCTAAAATTAGTTGCATTCCATACAATTTAAAAAGTTTAGAATTGAATCAAATTGAATTCCAAAATTTTCAAAATTCCAAATATATTTTGAAGAAATGGAACAAAGAGAAAATAAAGAACACTATGTATCAATGGATGCAATGTTGCAAGTGTTAATTGTATTATTGTTTTTCTTTCCTAAGCATTTGAATATTTGTACCTATCCACAGAAACAGATCAGCCTGTGTATGAGCAAGAGAGAGACAGAACTCTAGGGAGGGATTACCTGCTGAGAGCCAAATAAGGATTTCAGCAACTGTGATACTGAAAACAACCTTCAAGAAGCATTAATGTATGATCATCTCAAGCCCAACCTTGATGCCAATGACCAATTCTGCATCTTCATTCCCATGGATTTAGGATAGCAAAAACCTATTATTAACCCAATCATACCAGTATTGACAACGAACTGGCTTTTGCTCTACACCAGTGGTTTCATTAAAACAAATCCTCCTGTGAGCAGCATTCACAAGCTCTTTCAGAACAAAGCAATGAAAAATGGATGAGAAGAGAGAATCAGGCAGAGGATATGCTGTTGTCAAGAATATAATATGTCTTAATCAAAAGTTCAAGGCCAAATATGTAACTATGAAAGATGTCAAAACAAAGGACAAGAAAACATAATGCTCAAACGGAAACCTAGTTTAAGTGTGAGGTATTACAAGCCTAAGCTTCTGTCTTTAACCACCAAAAGCCATAGACTATATATAAATGTAATCATGGTCATTCTTCTCCAATCTCCACTATAATATTTTCTGGAAGAATTGATGAGTACTTGAGAAATCAAGATAAACATAATAGTTTGACACAAATGCTCCAAAACAAAAAGAAAAAACCAAACAAAATACTAATCTAACCCAAGCCAGGAACAACATTTTAGCCATATATTGAACTAATTTTCAAATCTTACATTTGAAATTGGGCAAATAAAGTAATTTAGGTTGATGTCAGGCGGTCATATCTAATGGCCTTTTTTCTGTAGATTTTTTTTTTTGTTCTTTATTTATTTTCTTGTTGATCTTTATTTGTTGTCGCTTGTCTCTTACAATGGTCATCAATATGAAACTACAAACCTGATTCAAGAAACCATGGCAAGTATTTGATGTATCAAAGATCAAAGATTCATGCATCTGAAAAATGAAAAGTTTAAAACCAACAAAAATATACCTTATTTCTTTTCTTTCTTTCCCTTTTTGTTTCTACTATCAACCCAATCGTACTGGTAAACAAATATAATTCATTTCTAGTTTAGGTAGATCTAAGCTTTCATCTAACACCAAAGAGACATATTTGCAATTAACATGAGAGAGACTAGATCACTCACATCAAATGATGTTGCATACCTGGTGCTGGGGTGAGCATTGGTTGGATGTGATCAGGTTAGATCAGGTGATCAACCCGATCAACTATCAGTTAGGTGGGAAAAACTCTACCCAAAAACCAACAGATTTTTCTATTAACCTGCACTTTTTGGGTTCAAATAGGTCAGGTGGGTTATATCACAAACCATGTTTATTTTGACATACTTATTACATTCCTTTTAAAACTTTATACCTGCCTAAATTGGGAAAAACCGGTTTTTACCTAAAATTTCACTGCACAAAACCTAATAACCTGCCCAAACCTGGCCAAAATCATTAATAGTTTTCAGATTCAGTCAAGTTGAAATGAGTTGGTGGGTTATGAACCCCTAGCCGATGCATTGGTCCCATTGTTTCCTTCTTTCTCTTTCTTCAATTCAAGAATCTCATCCATTTTCTCAAGCCAACTAAAACCAGGCTTCTTGTGGACATTCTTCTCCTTCATCACCTTCCTCACATTTCCAACCTTTTCCCATTCCCCATCAGCTGCATATATGTTTGATAGTGTTACAAAGCCTCCAGGTCTTTTTAATTCCATTCTTATTATATCCTTAACCATCATTTTTGCAAGATCTCTTCTTCCATGGACTTTGCATCCATTGAGAAAAGCTCCAAGAATTGACTCTGTAAGTTCAATTGGTATGGCCTTGAGAAATTCGTATGCTTCTACCATCATCCCTGAACGGCAGAAGATATCAACAACACAAGCATAATGCTCTGGGCTTACTTCAATGCCATAAGATTCCTTCATTAATCTAAAGATCTTTAAACCTTTTTCCACTAAACCACTATGGCTGCACGCTGAAAGAATGCATGTCAAAGTAATTTCATTTGCTTGTATTCCTTCTTCGTGCATTTTTCCAAAGAGTTCAATGGAGGAATCAACCATGCCACACTTCCCATAGCAATCAATCATTGCATTCCACGATGCAACATTCTTATTTGGAATCTTGTCGAACACATTTCGAGCATCTTTTAAATTCCCACACCTTGAATACATGTCAATAAGAGCACTTGCAATGAAAACATTGACATCAAACCCCTTCCGACATATGAATCCATGAATTTCTCTTCCCCATTTATTGGAACCGATTGACCCACATGCAGGCAGCAGTGCTGCGATGGTTATGCAATTCGGCTGAATCCTTGAAACTAGCATTTCCCGGAACAATGTAAATGCTTCAATGTCTTTATGATTTTGTGCCAAACCAGAAATTAATGAATTCCATGAAACCAGATCAGGAACAAGGCCCTCTCTTTTCATTCTAGTGACAAACACAAAAGCTTCATAGATGTCTCTTGACTGGGCATAAGCAGTAAGCATCGTGTTCCATGTGAAATCATTTGGTTGCAATCCTTCCAACTTCATCCTCTCAAACAACACTAGTGCTTGCTCAATTTTCCGTATATTACAAAATCCATTGATCATTGATGTCCATGAGGCAACATCTCTCTCAGTCATTTTGTCAAACACATCGGAAGCATAAGAAACTCTTCCACATTTACCATACATATCTATCAAAGCATTAGCAATAGAGGTATCATTACAAAAATCCAATTTGTAGACCATTGCATGAACTTCTCTGCCCTTGTTTACATCCATTAAGCCAACAAATGCTTTAAGAATAATTGAAAATGTGAACTTATTACCTATGTTCCCTAGCTCACGCATTGAGCGAAAATACACAAGTGCGTCTTCATAATGCCCATTAAATGCCAAAGCCAAAACCATCCAATTGAATGCAAAGACATTTGGATATTGTATTTGACCAAATACAAGCTTTGCTGATTTTAGATCTGCACAGCTAGCATACATTCCAACAAGCTTTGAATTCAAAGACAAGATACTCATTTCCATTCCACTTGTCAACAGCATGGAATGGACCTGCATGCCAGGTCTCAAAGCTTTTCCTTTCAAGCATTTTTGCAACCACGAAGCAAAATCATACGGAGACCATCTGAATAATGAAAATGACCAATTTTTCATTTTCCAATTTACTTGCGTGCCCGCGCCAAATTGTTGACTTAAAGGTTAAATCATACTGATAGTCCCTGCAGCTTCAATTTGCACAATTCTTGAATCATTAGAGATAGACGAGAGAGACATAGAGATAGGCAATGAGTTATCCACTGATCATGAAAAACGAAATATACGGGTAAAACCTTTCTTTATATCTTTTGAATCAATAGACAGAGATAGAGATAAACATAGAGATTAACAATTTTGATATCTCTACCTATTCTATGGAACCTCTCCCCTGCAGATTCAACTTTCTCGATTAAATACATAAATAGAGCTGGAGAAATAGAAGCAATGGAACACGAGATAGGTAGAAAGTTAGAATATTTTGAATCGCTCACAATTTCAAAATCCTTACAACGGTCAACTTCGAGATCCCGCCGCGATAGTTGCAGCATCTAAAGTGGTTCACGCAGCACTGCAAGAGAACCCGCTGGGCTTCCCTCTGCTCCTTTTCCTTGAAAAAAATGAAAAACCCACTGAATAAGAGTGAGATGAAGGAGACGGGGGCACTGGCTCAAATGAGTTTGGCGGCTGCGAACGAGTGCCAATATAGCAATTGTTGTGTGGTCACATAATCATATTTTTGGCCTAGAACAAAATGTTATTCCATTCGACGTAAATGCAGATTATTATATTTTTATTGTTAACTATTTCAGTTAAATTATGACGTGTGTGAAAAAAATTTGAAAATTTAATCATATGATGTTAAATTATAAAAAAAAACATACATGCATTAGTAAAAAATATTAAAAACATATACCTGATCGCCCACGATAGCAAAATGGTATAAAATTGGCAAGAGAAGGAAGGGGGTTTCTCTTAGAGCTCCAATAGGAGGATAGCTTATCGCATAATAATGATCATCCATTGACTTAAAAAAAAATAAGATTTGTGCCCTCTCAATTTCATTTTGAAATCAACACTTTTACTTTTGAAGCAAAATAGACATAGGCATAATGGGTTTCGTTTGGATGATATATCTTATTGTAACACTCCAAAATTAATTAAGTTATTAATCATATATTTAGGATAATTAAGAATACTTAATAGGAAATAATTGGATAAACTAAGTGAATAGAAATTTTAAAAAAATAAATTATTAATATGAGTTTGAGATTTAATTGGAATAAAAACTTCACCTAGGCCCAAATTAATGTAGGAGATTATGATAAGAGGCTAATGAAGACTCAATAAATTAGGTGTAAATCCAATCTGATTCAATGTGATAGAGGCCTAAAATCTACATTTTATAGGCTCTTATAATTGGCTCGACACCCTTTGTGCAAACCCAAATCCTTTGAGCTCTTAAAACTTGGCGTAACCCAATTAAAACCCAACAGCCCAACACATGAAGCTAGGCCAACAAAGCTTAAATCTAAAGCCCATTTGGAGTTGAATACTTGGAGCAACCCATAACCCATAAAAAACTCAACTTAAACGTTAAAAACTAACTTAGCCACCCCTCATTCTACAGAATACAAAAACACAAAAGAGAAATTAGGAGGTTTGAAGGGAAGTTAGGGTTTGGGGCAAGAAATCTCCCATTTCTCATTTCTAAAGTAAGATTCAATCAAAGTAATAGTTGTATAACTTAATCCCCTTCTCTTTCTCTTCATTTTGGCCCGATTAGTTTTTCACTTGAAGTATTTTCACTCACACCCAAAATCTAAAATTTGTCATTTGATGTTTCTATGGTAAAAATTCATAGGTTGAGGCTAGGACTAACATTAGGTAAGTATAAACTCTCCTTTTTTATTATTTTTGCTGGTTTAAGACCTTAATGATTAGATTATAGTATGGGTATTAATTTTTCATGAATTTACTTAGGATTTAGGGTGATATATTGAAGTTTCTGGTAGAGGACACTTCCATTCCGAATTTTGAAAATTAGTAGTGGTTGGAGAGATTTTTGTACCACTAGTGGCTGTTGCAAATTTGTCTACAAGTGAGGTAACTAGGGTTCATGCTAATTCTATGCATATGTCTGTTTTAATTTTGTATTTGTTGCATGATTATGATTTTGATGCTAAATGAATTGGTTGGCTATCTGTTATATGTGATTGAACCTTGTAAGTCCATGGTGGAGCTATGGTGCGGCTGTCACCCATGCATGTGCTTTGATCGGGTATCGGATTATGATCAAATCCTAGATGCACTGATCCCTAGTTGTGCTCAATGGGGAGTAGGTGCCGTAGATGGGCCTCTCTCGATGTTATTGGTCTTTAACATGTGGAAATATGATTGCTAGTATGGGATAGTAATCATGATAGCCTAATTGTTTCATTTACTAATATGACTAGTATGTTTTCCGATGCTTATGTGGAATCATGCATATATGTTAATTAAACTGGAATATATGATAGAATTTGCCTTGGTTACTGAGATTTGCATCTCAACCCGTTTCATGGGCTAAATATTTCAGGTAAAGATTCTTCGGGTAAGGATAAGGGCAAGCAAGTGGATGAATATCCATGAGCTGAAACCTAGTGTGGGGAGCTACACTTGGTCTGAGTGGAATAGAGTAGGTGCTAATTTTGTTAACCTTTGTATAACATCATCATGTATCTATATTGCCAGGTGTAGGAGATTGTATTTTGATAACATAGAATGTAACCAATGAGAAATAGGCTTCATATTAGTTGTTGATGGATGTATGAGCTTATGACACTTATTATGGCTTATAAACCTGTGTCTTAACTGACTATTTAAGTAATTAAATCATGTGATATATTGATTGTGGATTTGAGCTAGCGATGCATGAATTATCTGATGAAAACATGATTGAATGACCATTATGAAAAATTTATAAATTTGCTGATATAAGACCAATGAATGAGTAGGAGAATCCACCTTTAAATGTGGGATGGGTAATGATATAATGGCTGGGTCAAATCAGCAAGACAGGTGCTATTAGAATCTCATAACAAGTGGGAGAGTGGCCCTAGAGAGCCCCTGGATAGAGAGTGGAAAGTATGAGACAAGATTTTAGGAGTTGTAGGATCAGAAGGCATTTTACCGCAGCCAAAATATTGTTAGTCGCGGTCAATAGAAGCGAAGTTGCCCAGGGAGAGTACCAAAGAGCAATTCGCGGTGGCAAAATGTGAGAGGCAAAACTGAGAGTCATCCAGAGGGTAATTCGCCAGGCTAAATGGGAATTGGTCGCGGCAAACTTTTGTGAGAATTTGTCAGGTGTTCCAGAGAGGAATTAGCTACAGCGAAAGGGAGAATTGGCTATGGCCAATAGAGAGAGGTGAGCGAGGTAAGTTCTAGAAGGTTTCCTCATCGCGGCGTCATGTAGGTTAGCCACGGCAAAGGTCTAACTCGCTGCGGCGAAATCTATAAAGTTAAGGAGTGAACCCGAAAGCAATTAGCCGCGATGCAAGGACATTTAGCAGCGGCTAATGGTCCCAAACTTTCAGTCTAACCTAGCAAATCTTGGTTTTTCATATGGTAACCCTAAGGGATGACTTATAAACATTGGTAGAAGATTTTTGTTAGTTGGAATTAATGGATAATAGAATCAAAGGCTTATAAATGAATGTTTGTTTCCTTGATGTACATGAATGCTTATAATTATATAGTTGATGACTCTAATAACATTAAGATTCAAATTTTCATGTATTTCTGAATATAATTAGTCGTAATATCTTGTAACCCTAATTTATGATTATTAATCATGTATTTAACCTTAATTACAATGATTAGAAGTTAGAGTTGTCACACTTATAATGTGTGTGAGTCTCATACTTTTTGTATCTATTTCTCTTTAAAAGTGACCATGTCAATTTGGTAGAATAATTAAGATAATTGAAATCCCAAAAATATATCTTAGAGTTCACAAAGTTATTATTAAAGATAGTTCAAAAAAACTTAAGTGATATGAGAACTTAAGTAGTTATGCCTAAATGTTGAAATATAGAACACCATTGATAGGCTAATCCGATCCAAAAAGAGAAAATTAATTAATTACTTAAGTTATTACTTAATTAATTATTACTTATTAGATTACTATTTTTGAATTTTGATTTTTTGTATTCAAAATTTAAATAAAAGGAAGTTACATTCCTAACACCGATCAAAGAAAGGGATTTTTTTTTTGTGAAACACAAACATGATCATTTTTACAAAGACATGAGTTTGTACTCTTTTCTTTCCTTTTCTTTAAAAAAACTCTAGGAATATAGAGATATACATAGAACATAGAGAGAGAATTTCTCCATGGACTATGTGTATCTATTGCAAAAAAATGATGGAATTCCATATGGTGATTCTATTTTAAACTACACTGGACGAAGATTCAAGAAGATACACATTCGTTGCAATAGGTAAGTATTCGAATCTTTACTTTCTTTTATTAGTATTAGAGTTTATTTGGCTTAGCTCTGCTATTTCCTAATTTATATATGAATTTTCATGTTTTATTATATGAAATTAGAGAAGAAATAATAATTGCATAAGAAAATTCATAAATGAACATAGAGTACACTTCAATGGCATAATCTCTTAGAGACTAAATTAGGCCATGAATCTCACATTAAGTGAAGTCTAGAGTATGATGATTATGTGGTAGAAAAATGGTAGGAAGAATATTAGCCATTATGGAGATTTTGACATTTAAATTTGCTGAAAATTAATGATCGAACAGCTAAATTTCAAAAGATGACGCTTTCACCACAAGCCATCATTTGATATAAACCATATATGGTTGGAAAAGCTTCTTAAATAATCTTTCTAGTGCTATAAATTTTTTCTAAAATAAATAAAAGATGAGTTAGTTATGAGGCACCTTGAATCTAGAATTTATGGAAAAAAATGACCAAATTGCCACATTTTGAAGGCTATTTCTCTCTTCTTAAACCATTCCTTTATACAAGCTTTATATCATTGGAAAGTTCTTATTGCAAGCTTTTCGATGACATATAATTTGTCCAATTTAGACAAGTAATAAAAGAGATATGGCTTTGAGAATTTAGCCATTCAAAATTAAAAAGCTAAAAATTTTCTAAAATTTACATTTAGAGGTTGAAGATGAAATAGGAATCTCACTCTTGGGGATGGAGAGTGGGGCTTACCCCCACCTCTATTGGGCCAAGTGAGCTTACCACTAAAAGGAAGAGATCAAGAGGAGTTTGATAGTGACAATCCCGCTGTTAGAAAATGCCTCTACAATGGCATATGGTGCTCACGTGCCATTTAGGCAAGTGGGCTTCCACATTTTTTCAATGTTAAGCCATTTTTTGAAGTTGAAACTTCTTAAGTTGCATAGAGGTGTGTGCCACATGTTTTTGAAGTGATTTATGTCTTTAAAAATCTTTAAAACCATACTCTACATGGAGGTATATGAGTTGAGTATGTTAGGATAAGTTTGGGTACTATTCAAATATGTGATGGACACTTATGAAACTTTTTAAACTAACCTAAAAATGAGATCATTTCTCGTCAATCTTAGGTTTGATCAATACATTCCTAGATAATGTTTGGTAAACAACAATCAATAAGAATCTTAGGAAGAAACTTGGAGAACAAAATTAAGACAATAATTTGTCTTTTAATTAGTGTGCATCAGAGATAGAGTTTTGTAAGAAACATCATACTATCATAAATATTGATGAGAAAATATGCTTATTTGTTTTATTATGAGCAATATATTTTTGAGGCATAATGCACTAAAAAAAAGCACTCTCTATAAGATAATTGATTAAACACATGAAGTATATTTTTAATATATGTTGAAATGATTGTTACAATTGGAAATAGACATGTGATGGCTGAAGAGAAAATCTTTAAGATGATAAACATTTTTAGAATGAGATATTTTTAAGTATGACTTCAATGTTAACATAATTTATGAATGTGTTATATTAAAGAAATTAAATAACATTAAGAGAAGTACTTTATTAAGTGAAAGTTCTTGATTTGGTAGGCTTTAGGCTCATATAAAAGTAAATTTAATAAATTTAATAAAGAAATGTGAAAAATACTTTATCATGTGGAAGTTCTTAAATCAATAACCTGAGGCTCATCTAAATAACAATAGCTTAAATAATATTTACATATGAATTTAATAGAAAAATAATGATAATCTTAAGACACACATGATTGAAGTAATACAAATGTAGATTTCCAATCATGAACCTAATAATATTATTATTAGTCTAGTCAAAATTTATTGTAAATATATACATAGCAGTGTGTATATATAGTCACTCCATATTATGTTTATATAGAATTAAGTTATGATTATGGCTATTAAAAATATTACTGCCTAACTTGATAAAAGAGACAAATTAGATTATGTCAATTAGGGAATTTGACATTGTAAGGTTAATACATCCTAAAAAAGAATAGGATATTAAGAAACCTAAATAATGTCATGTAGGAGTTTAAACATGAAAATGCAACTTAGTGAAAGAGATATCTATATTTTTTATTGGAAAGAGAAAAAAATAATATTATTCACATAACAATGCTAAGCAACATGGCTGATAACCTCATATGTGAGTATAAGTTATATCCAACTATTCAAGCCATATTGATAGTCTCCAAGGACAAGTTTGGTTATAAAAGTTTAACCAAACTAAGAACACTAACAATCAATAAATTGAAATCAATTAGTAAGATCTTTACTGATTACTGATGAACAATAAGTATTGGCTATCATAAGATCTTTTCCTATCAGTTGGGAAGATATGAAAATAAAGTTTGAACCATAAAGAGAGCATCATTATTTTTAAAATAATGTTGCTTATCATATAGAACTTTAGGATGAACAATTAGAAGTTGCTAGACCTCTTGGACATGCCTATATGGTTAAGATAGCTACGACTTCAAAGTCTATAAGAAAAACAACACTTTCATATCAAGAAAAGATTTGGTCAACATTTCAATAAAAGCCAAGAAATAAATTAAGGAAAAAAACAAACGTGGTAAAGAAAAGCTTGACATAGTAAAGAAGAAGTATTATATTTGTCAATGAATAGGCCTCATTGCTTATGATTGTGCTAAACAAAATTAGTCAAAGACCACAAACCATGTGGCTAAGGATCGAGAATGCTTTGTAAAATACTATTAGTTGCTTCCAAAAGCAAATAACTTTGAAGGAATGCAAAATTTTTTTTTTTTTAAAGTGATCAGAACTGCAAAATTAGTTTTGCATGGAAGACAAACTCTCATCCTACAAAGTGTTTTATACACTTTTAGAGAGATGATAAAATTAAACATGTATTATTTCTCTTCTTAATCCAAGTTTTAGTACTATTTTTCCATGACTATTCTATTGACATTAAAAAAAGGATAATGAATGAGATTTTACTTTCTTTGAAAATAATGTTATTGTTTGGACACAATTAAGATAATGATTGTTTTATCTAATATTCTGCTTATCAATGCACATTTAGATATTAATGATTGATACACTAGGCTAAGCCTTATGGACAAAGAGAGAATGAGTAAACTAAAAGAAATGAGATAGGCTAGGATACATTTTTAGGTTAGAAATGTCATTATAAGAATGCTGCCTAGTAAAAACTATTTGAACAAGGAAACTAGGATTAAGAAAAGTCTATTGTAATTAATTCATTCTAATATATATGATCCAAAAAGAGTAAAGGCAAGACAATTATTTACAATATGGTCAAATTCATTTAATCTTCCATAAGTCAGAAGTGTAAATCTCTAATCTCTAGTTAAGCTAAATCATGCAGTTAAGTTATTAATTAATGGTAATTTAAATGTAAGGTCAATTAATGAACCATAAAGATGCAAATACGCAAGTAAATTAAAACTTTGTTCAATAAGATACATATCTCCATTAAGCCTAATTACCTCTCTTTAATATCCTTTAAAAGAATTATAACAAGTGTAAGTTAAGTCTCTAACCCATATTCATCAATAGCTCCAAGTAAACAAGCTCCAAAAAGTTATATATGAATTCTAAGATTCAAGTCATGACTTAAAATGATCAAGTCACAACTTAACAAGGGTTTCAGGAAAAACTTTCTAAAAATCATCCTTAGACCATTTCTTCCCCAAATTTCACGAGTTGCAAAACGACTTAAATGCTTCAGTCATGGCATAAATGCTTACTAGATCACTCCTAACCCATTTTAACTATGACTTAAGGGAATCAGGTTGCTACTTAAATACCTACTAACCCTAAAACTTAAATGGATGAACCATCAAGTTATTACCACCCTATAATCAATCCTAGAGTCTTTCAAGAGCTATAAGGCAAGGCCTTATAAGGGTTTACATTTTTATAATTATCATCCAATCACCTAATATAACTCAAGAGTTAAAAGTTAACCAAAACTAATCTTACTTCTTTATAATATAGTAGGAAAACCCCTTCATGATAGCAAATGGAAGGAACTGACCTCAAATGGCAACTCTATAATCTACACCACAGCACTTAAATTCATCTAACCCTTTTAAGCAAGTTTTAATCAACCAATTAGGCTTACCAAAACACCCAAAGTCTTGACACAACCATGCTACACTCTAATTCACCAAAATAGTGACTTATGACAGCATAATACATTATGGTAACACTAAAGGATGAACCATTTCGCATTCCACATGACCAAGATAATAAATACATACTCCTAAGGCTTCTACACCACAACTAAAGCCAAAACCAAAATTATTCAAGCTTTAATATCCATATTACACTTCCCTATGATAGCAAAATCCCCCATATTATAGTAACAAAATCCAAATGACATGCAAATGCCATATCTAAATTCAACATTTGGTAAGATAATCCATCATACAATCATGGCAAATCATAATTAATCAATTATAAGTAAAGTCATCATGTTAAACATGATTTGAGGCTTAATCCTACGAGGTCCACTCTAAGTTACAAAATATTAAAATACATACACTTGATAATATATGAATGCAACATGATGCTATACAAGGTTTTGCTTACAAAAAGAATAACATCTAAAACTAAATCAAAATGTCCAAGTGTGAAATCCCATAAAAGGTCTCAAGTTAGGAATTAACATCTGATAGCTTCTCTTTGCCCTTAGCGGAAGAATCTTACTTAAAAATGTTAACTCACAACTGAGATGAGATATAAATCCCAATAACCAAGAGAAATTACATTTATATGTACAATTTAACCAACATAATGATCAATATAGAAACAAAAAGTAACAAGATATCTATATATGCGGATTTCCAAATGAAAAAATTTGACTACAAATGACTACTATCATATCCTAACAATCACATACAATATGTTAATGGCTAAAAACAAAAAAAAAGGGGCATGGACATGGCACAGACTCCGTATTGAGAATGATCATAGCTCGGTGCATTCCAAAGAGTATGATCATGACTTGGTGCACAATCACAATACAATACACAAGTGAAAGCATGATCATAGTTGCATATAAGGACATTATCACAGTCCACAAATAACAAGTAACCAAACCTACCATTTATCTAAAATTCATGTGCAACAACATATGATTAACATTAAACATAAACGTGAAATTTAAATCCCCATTACCTCATTTAAAATACCAACTTTTTAAAAGCTATCAACAAGCACCAAGAGCATCTCAAATATCATAAACAAGCTAAAAATCAAATTTTAATCATCATCTACCAAAGGAGTCATATATTCATTTATCTAAAATATCATGAATCACTTAGAGAACACTTACACAAGCTTCTAATAAGCTAAATGAATTTTCACACATTAACTCAATCCAAAATAGAAATCAGTCATATGGACCAATTTTTAGCATATTAACATATCAAAATGAAGGAGAATACTTATTCAATAGTTCCTCTAGCCTTAAGCTTCAAAAATCATGCAAGAAATATCCAAAAACACAAAATTTTAAACTTAGGGCTTGGATGAAAAATCCACCAAATGGAATGCTAATTGAACCAAAATGAAGAGAAAGATGAAAGGAACAACTTTCATAACACTCACCTTAGCCAAATCTTCCTCTAACCTAGTAGATTGAAGCCACAAAATTGAAAAACCTTAGCTCTCCTTCTCTTCTGCATTTTTCCTTCTTGTTAGTCGTTGTCCAAAATGTTTTAGCTTAACTAATGAAGTGTGCGATGCCTCTCCATTTATAACTTAATTTAGGCTTAACTAATGAGTGTGTGGCTAATCTAGGGACATTTTTGTCTAATTAGGTTTATATCTAGAACTATGGCCTACTAAGTTTAAAAAAGTTAGATCTCAATTTATAACTTAATTTAGGCTTTTAAAAATTAATTTTAGTATATCAAACTAATTATTGGGTTTTAAATTAATTTTTTGAAATTACACTAATTAATTTCTCCTAAAAAATTTTAATTCTCTACAATTAGATTTATTTTTTGCCAAATAATTATTTTTGCCTAAAAAATACTCAAATAATTATTTTTCTTGAAAATTTTTATTTTTCATAATTTTCTTTAATTATCATGATAATTTCCTTTTTTCAAATTAAATATTTATTTCTATAATTTCGCTTAATAAATTTTTAGGGTGTTATAAGAAGCACTTGAGTGCTTTAAACATTATATAAATATTGTTGAGAATCAAAAGAATAAGAAAATTAAAACTTTAAGTTATGTTCAAAGATGTGAATATTTGTTAGATTAGTTTAGTGAACTACATGAAGAGAAAGGAATCATGAGATAATTGATAATTTCTTAATGCTCTACAACAAATGAAGATGTTGAGAAAAAAGCATAAAAACCTTATGCAAAATAATTATGTTAATAATAGCTTAAACAAACTTACCCATTTCCTATTGGGGGTAATGAGTTATAAATGGCTATGTTCAAACTTAATCAAGTGCCCTCTAAGTTAGATATTTGTACACCATATGAATTGTAGACATAATAATAAGTTAGTTTTAAACATCCTAAAACCATTAAGTCAACTATTTATGTCCATAATAATTCCCATGAACATGAAAATTAGATTCAAGGAGTAAGAAATATATCGTTATAAGATACTTGGAACAATCAAAGGAGTATTATTGTTTGGAATCAAGTGACTATAGATATTAAAAACACTATGAATATTCAAATTAACATGATTAAACATGACATCCAAATTGAAAATTAATGTTCTAATTAAAAGGTATGATTATTCATAATCAATTATATAAATTGATTATAAACATAGAAGAAAATTATTTTTTTAATATATCATTGATCTCCCTATTTCTTTGAACACCTTTATAAGTGATCTTAAAGAGAAATTTCCATTGGCGCTAAATGTAATTCATTTGATACATGCTAATACAAGTCATTCAATACATAAAATTGTTCTTAATGGAAATAGAAAAAAATAAGAATATAAATGAAATAAAATAATTGTATTTTATATGATATAGAAAAGAATTAGAATACTATTTTATTTATATATTTAGTTGGATAAAAATAGTGTTGGAATTGAAAAGAATGATAGAAAAATAATAAAAATACCCCTACTTAAAAAAATTAGAAAGAAAACTTATGATAACAATAGGACTTTGTAACAACCCTAACTTCTAATTATAGTAATTAAGCTTAAACACACAGTCATAAATCATAACTCGAGAGAAGACTTATCTCAATTCATCAAATTAGGAACAAGTGAGGAAATTTGAACATTAATGTTATTTGAGTTATTAACTAAACAATTACAACTATTCATGTACATAAGTGAAACAAATCTCCAATTAGAAGCCTTTAGATTTATTACCCATTAATGTTCAACTCTCAAGAACCCCTTACAAGTGTTTCTAAGGCATCCCTTGATGTTGCTATAAGAAAAACTAAGGTTTCTAGGTTAATATATGATTTGAGAACCTTCGCCGCAGCTAAATGCTTTCGCGCCACGGTCAAATGCTCTCAAGTTCACTTCTTACAACTTTGTTGCGGCGAGTTAAAGCTTCACTGCAACGAGAGGACTTCTTGGAGCCTACCTCATTCGCCTCTTACTATTGACCGCAGCCAATTTCCATTTTCACCGCCGCTAATTTCTCTTTGGAACACCTGGCATATTTTCACAAAGTTCACCGTAGCCAATTCCCTATCTTGCCACGGTGAATTACTCTCTGGACGACTTCCAGTTTAGCCTCTCACATTTTACCACAGCTAATTCCATTTCTCACCGTAGTGAATCACTCTTTAGTACTCTCCCTGGGCAACTTTGCCTCTATTGGCCACGACTAAGACTATTTTGGCCGTTGTGAAATGCCTTCTGATCCTACAACTTCTAAAATCTTATCTCATACACTCCAATTCTCCCCTTAGTGACACCCTAGGGTCATTCTACCTTAATTTATGAGGCTTTAATGGCTTTCCTCTACCTAATTTACCCTGCTTATCTATTGTTACCTATAACACCATATATTTCTAGCTCATATCACAATATTTACCTATCTCACATTCATAATTCCCATGAAGGAGCAAGAAAAGGAGTTAAAATAATACAATTTCTTGCGTTGCGTCGTATGTAAAATTTTCATTTAGTGTCACATGGACCATGTGAGCTCACACTATACTTTGCCATATTTAATGACATAATTATAACTCATTGCATCATAAAATGTGGCCCACAACTCATGGAACTCAAGGGAAAGCTCAAAATAGTCATGTGCACTTTCGGCCAGAATTGGCCCCTTGTCTAACCAAATTTTGAAAAATCATAACTAATTTAAAAAAAATTGAAATCATGCATTCTTGGTCATTATGAAAATCTACAGATGTCTAAGTTACACTAAAAATATGTCTAGACCATAACATCTATTACAAAGGACGTTTAATATCCAAAAAAGTCCAGAGGTCAAACTGCCTTCTGGAACTATCACAGATTTCTGCATCAAACTTTGAAAATGTCCAATTAATTTCAAAAAAATCCAATCCATGCAAATAATACCAATCTGGAAAGCTGTGGATGTTAGCTAGGGGGAAAAATAGCTCCAAACCAGCTTAGGTAGTCCAGACCTCAAAATTCAATGGAATAGTAACTCAGGTTGGCTGAATTCCCTGATACTGGACAGAATTTTTAAAAATTCATATCTCCCTCTCTAAAGCTCCAAATGAGGTGCTTCTAGTTGATACAAGTCACTGGGAATTTCTAGTTTCTCTGTAGAAAATTTCATAGCAATTGGACATCATTTGGGCATTGTGTGACAAATTTCATTTTTAGACTAAATGAATAGTATAGCAGACCAAAACCAAAAAAATTATCAACTTTGAAAATTCATCAAATATTCTATAGACCTCCGAAAATTGTGATCTTTAGATTCTCAAAAAGCTCTAAATATCTGCCAAATCTCAAATCAAGAAGAGCTCATTTGGCTAAAAAGTGATATAGGGTTCTATTATGGTCAATTTTGGTTCCATATAGGGTACCAAAATTGCCAAATGGCTTTCCTTTAGTTTTGGCACATTTTGGACAAGTCTAAAAGCACATTTAGGACTTTTGTGAGCTATTTAAATGGTCCTAAATCTCATGCATCTCATTTTGGCCTTTTTATCCACACATATGTACATTACATCAAACTTTTCAAAATGCATACCTTGGCATTACATACCCAAATTATGTTCTAGGGTTCATACATCATATTCATTCATTTACACATCATATATAATCACAATTACACATGTCTAAGGAGTCATAGACCATATACATCATTGGATTACATTACTTGACATAAATATGGCCTTAAAGTGACAAAACTCAAGCAATTGGTTGTCAATCTCTTTCTTTCAAGGTGGTTGGCTTCCATTACCTTGTCCACTTGGTCCACCTAGCATGTTAGAACATTGGAGAGGAGGGAATGAGATTCAAAGAATCCTAATAGCTCATCTCTCATTCAATCATACATAATGGATGCAAACAAGTCTCATAAATGCATGCATGATATGTGGACATGTGCAAACATTCAAGAATCATTTTCATCATTTAAGAAAGTCATACATAGCATACAAAGGCTTGTCAAGCAAGTGGATTGGCCTCACCCAATTTCTTATGGATTTTGAACTTGTCTTACCCATTCTTTAATGCATTCTCTTAGATTCAACCATGCTCTTGGGAGCTCACTTTACTTTTAGAAGACTCTTTGCTTTGTCTCAACCAATTTTAAGGGTTCTTGGCTCATCCTCACCATAGCTAAGGATTCTTGGCCTCATCACACTCAAGCAAACCCAAGCACACATCAAAACATCATATGAAATATATCTCATCATAAAACCATGGCATATGAAATCATACTATCATACTTTTCATGGCTTGAAAATACACATACACACATTCTAAGACAAGCTAAGCATACATCTATGCATGAGAGAAGGTGAAGAGAGCTACCTTGTATACAATCATACACTTTTTCCTTTGAATCCAAGCTCCCCTTTTCGGCCACGCACACACAAGAGTGTAAGGAAGGTTTCTCTTGGCTTAGACATAATTTATGGAAGCCACTTAGGTTCATAAACTCAATTCTAAGGCCATACAATTTGCTTATACACTAGGTTGGCTTATAACCTCATTATGGTCCATAAATGCACCTAATGAAGCAACATCCTCAAATAAATTCTAGGCTCCATTCTTTCTTTTCAAATATGATTCTTGACTCCTTTTAAACCTCTTTGAGTCATCACACAATTAAAACAAAGAGTCTAACTACATGTTACTTCTTTAGGTCATAATATGGAATCTAAGGCACCAAATCACTTTCTATGACTTCTAAATTTTTTCCAAGGCCTTCCCTCATTTTTATTCATCATACATGATTCAAGAATGGCCTTAGAAAAATTTAAAACTCTCCCTAACTACCTCAACCTTGTTTGGTTGAGACATAGGGCTTCCTTGGCCTCCTTGGAATTCTCTTTGTTTTCTTGAAGGAGGAAGCATGTGGCGAGCATCTTAGGGATCTTAGGAACTCATTTAAATTCTTAATTAGACCTAAATATCATCGCACAAAATTAGAATTTGGAAGGAACACTTGAAACCCTAGAATTTGCATCTTGAAATCTAATAATTTTTTGATAATTCCCTTTGCATATTCTTAATCTCTACATCCTTTTTCCTTATATTCATGCTTGGTTCTACCTAAAAATCATCTCCTTCTAGGGTTTTCTCAAGTGGGGCAAAATAGTGGAGAAGGGAACCAAAGATGACAACCATAGGAAGAGAAATTACCTTATTTTCTTGCTTTTTCTCACTTGAATTTTGTGTTCTTTGATCTCCTCTCTTCAAATCCGAATTTTTCCTCAATTTCTCCTCTAAAATAGATCCATATACTTCATTATAATCATAGGAAATAAAGGAGAATGAAGGAGAAGAGGTTTTGGAAGAGAAAGAGCATGAAAAACTATGAAAATCCATACCTTTCTACCTTGAATTTCTCCTCATTTTCTTCCTCCTCTTGTGTGCCTCATCCCCTAGGATTTTCCTTTGGTTTTGGGCAGAACATGGTCATGCATAATGAAGGGAGAAGAAGGGTGCATCATATATATAGGTGGGAATAAGTTACACTTTTCAAAAAATTTTATTTTGCCCTTCGTTTTTGACATTTTCGTTTCTCCTTTGTTTTAACTTCTTTTTGAGAACCATCTTTTCTATTATGAAATTTTGGTTCCCAATTTAGTAAAATACCTTTGGAATCACTCAAATCAGGGCTAAAACCTTCCCGAACGAATTTGTCAAAGTTAGAGTACACCTATATTGAAAAACGTCCACCAAAGGGGTTTTAGCTATCCTGGGGCTTGCAATAGTTTTTAGGGCCTCTGAGAACCTCGGAGAACTCAAAAATTTCATTTAAAAAGCCTTCCTGTGTGAATTCCAAAATTTGCTCAAAATTATAAAAATGCCATTATGTTTCGTAAGCTTTTCGTAAGAAATTGTTTCTTCATTTTAACTCTATTTTTTTTTCATCTGAGCTTAGGATTCTCATTTTTAGGAGTCTAGAATGCTTCCTAAATTTTTTAGGACCTTAACTACATCATTTCGGGGGACTTCCTTTTGTATCCAGTGAATTTTATTCGTTGACAGAGAAATCATACATTACGTTTCTCACGTTTTCTTTCATTTACAGAGGATCGGATGTTACATTACCCATTCAAGACTTAAGTGTTAATTCCTACTCATCAAACTACCATATATCAACAAGTTCATGGATTAATGACAGCAAAAATTTTATAAGCTACCAATAATTATTATTCAAATATATATTCCATTAAAGATTTCATGCATCACTAGTATAGGTCTACATCCAATGTATCACATAATTACATTTCCCAAATGGTAAATCATATTATAGGTTCAACAAAGTTCATAACAGATGTTATAAATTCATACATCCAATACCAAGCTAAAATGAGGCCTACCTCTTCAATAGATACATTCTAAGTAATCAAAATACAAACACCTATATTTGGCAACATGATTACATGATGATGCTATACAAAAAGGAATACAAAATTTAGCATCTACTCTATTCAAATCAATCTAAGTGTAGCCTTCTCCATACATGACTGGAACTTATAGATTTTCATCCACTTGCTTCCCCTTATCTTTACCCAAAGAGCTTTCACCTGAAAGTATGATCCCATGAAACGGGGTGAGATGCAAATCTCAGTAACCGAGATAATTTCTATTCATATAATCTAATTTACTTAACATATATGCATGAATCAAAATGAGTATCAGAATCATATCAGTCATATCAACAAATGAAATTATTAGGCTACTATGATTACCATCCTATACTAGCAATCACATTTCCATATGTTAAAAGTCAATAACATCGAGAGAGGCCCATCCAGGGCACCTACTCCTTAATGAGCACAACCAAGGCTTAGTGCATCTGGGGTCTGATCATAACTCGGTCCTTGATCGAAGCACATGCACGGATGGTAGCTATACCACAGCTCCACCATGGACTCACAAGGTCCACACACAATACAATAGATAGCCAACCAATTCATTTAGTATTTCAAATTATTCATGTGTAGCAAATATAAAATTAAAGCAAATATATGCATGAAATTAATATAGTCCCCGATTACCTCACTTATAGCAAATTCTTTACGAGCCAACGAAATGCTACTTTAGCTTAGGGGCACAAAACCAAGCTATTACTATCCCTAATCATAATTTATATCAGCAAACCCATTACTCAAGGAGTTAAGCTATATAGGAGGACTACTTAGAAAATACTTACCTAATTATTACAAGAACCAAATTCGGGTTTTGGTTGAGCCTACACCAGTAACCTTTAAACAACATCTCAAATTCTGAATAAATGCGCATAAAAATAATACATATATCATAAATCAGCTTTAGGAGTCTCAAACTACCAAAAAATGCATCAAAATGAGAAGTTTATACTTACTTAATAACACCCCTAGCCTCAACTTATGAAATTTCACCAAGAAAATCGTAAACAACCACATTTTCAGATTTTGAGTATGGTGAAAATGCTTCAAATGAAAAAATAATTAGGTCAAAATGAAAAGAAACAGAATATGATTAAGTTATATAACAATTACCTTGGCTGATTTTGAGCCTAGAAGTGAGAAATGATGGATTTCTTGCTTAGAACCTTAGCCTCCCTCTCAAGGTGCAAAAATGCTTCTTGTGTTTGTGTTTCAGCAAAGTGTGGAGGGGCATGCATGTGTTTAAGGTTTTAGTTGGGTTTAAATTGGGTCCTGAATGAGTTATTGGCTAACCCAAAGGTCCAATTCTAAGTGGGTTTTAGATTTAAGCTTTGTTGGGCTAAGCTTCATGAATTGGACTGTAAAATTGTAGTTGGGTTAGGCCAAATTTTAAGAACTCATTTGATTTGGGTCTGCATAAGGGTTGTTGGGCCAATTATAAAAGTTTATATAAGTTTGGTCTTGGGCCTCTAACTCATTAAACCAAATTAGGCCATTGCTAGGTGGTCTCTCTTGGGTCAAGACTCACAATAGGAAGTTAGGTCTACACCTATAATCCTTGGACCTCCATTAGTCTCTAACTATGGCCTACTTAATTTAATTTGGACCTAGATGAAGTTTCTAACCCAATTAAATCTTAAACCCATATTAATAATTTATTGCTCTAGAAATTAGCATTCCCATAGCTTGTTTAATTATTCCATAATAATTATTCTTAATTAACCCAAATCCATGATTAACACCTTAATTAATTTTGGAGTCTTACAGACTTTATATAAATTAAGCACAATAATTATTTTCAATTTGCATGTTTATCTGAAGGAAATAAATGTTATCTCTTTTTTCTAATGTTTGGACAATATTTGACTATCAAGTAGGTTTATTGCTTTAAGAATAGTGTGCCTTACACATGTTTCAAAGCCTTTTTTTGTTTTTTTGTTTTTTTGTTTTTGACTCCGTATCTTCCTATTTGCTAATAATCTTAAAGCAATAGTTTATGGAGTCCACATGTGAATTTGCATTTAAAGTGATAAACCAAGGCTTTGTCAAACTCAATCAATTTGATGGCACTAATTGCAATAGGTTTTTTTTGGATTTAGTGTTCAGATCATATATATTTTAAGAGTGTGTTAAAATGTGAGCTTATTTGTAATCTCATATAAGAAAAAAGGTCCACCTTTTTATACCACTAATGCATTACAATAGATAACAAAGGAAAAAGTAAAGAGAAAGAGGGAGAAATAGAGAGAGAAAAAGGAAGGGAGGAAGTTGGAAGAGAGAATTGCTTTAAAAAAATAACTAATATCAACTTGTCTAACTAGTCTAAGAAACTTACACTACACTAAGGCTATTTATAAGGAGTCCAAAATATAAGAAATGGAAATAAATAAAAAGTCAAAAAAATAAAAAAAATACATGAAACTAAAATATTTTTAAATTAGAATTTCTTAACCTAAAATAAGCCTTCCATAATTTCCCATCATTTACTCTTCTAGCTTGGGAAAGTATTGTGGTTATTAGGTGTTTAAACCTTCATTGAAATTGTTGTTGATGAGCAAGTAAAATCTAACATGTAATCTATTTTAAGTGAGCGAGAGCAAACCTTAGCATTATGCATGAGCATTGAAAACCTTCAAGTGTTACCATTGCTTACTAGTGGATGTAAAACAAGCTTATTGATTGAGTGAAAAATCTCTTGCTTTGCAAAAGGACTAGATATAGATCCTAAACCATGATAAATATCTTTCTCTTGCCTTCTATTAGCTACCTCATATTGTGCTTATTGATTTTGCATTAGTTACTTGCATTAAGATGCATGGTGTTACACAAAGGCTATTTAGTGTTATGTCATACTTACTTACTATTGTTCTAATTAGTGGCTACTATTTTTACTCTTTAGCTACCCTTTTTAAGTGCCAAAGCTACTAACTGGTGCTATCTTAAGTTCGTCTTCTTCTTATTCACTTTAATTTATGCCTTGGGACGGGCTCTTGGAAGCTTGTAGTTGTTGTGACAAAATTCCACATACACCTATTCATCTTCCTTTTAGGTGTAATTATCACATGCATTTAATCCATGTTAGATCAAAAGGCCTTATAGTGTAGTAGCCTTTGAAGGTTACTACTGGCATATCAAAGAGTAGAAGTGCACATGAGCTAGGCTGGGCCAAGCGTTAATTTAGCTCAATGCTCAGCACGTGCAGTGCTCAAGCCATTTTTTTTTTCTCCTAAAGTTTAACCTAGCCTGGATAGGCCTAGTTTCATATTGGGTCAAGCTGAGCCAGGCCAATTTTTTCTTGTTTGGTTCAATAAAATAGAAGATTGGGCTAGATGTCATTAAACCAAAAACAATCCAATAGACATGGTGGAAAAAAAATAAACAATTGCAAGAAGTAAGGGTACCTTTGCAATTTGCTTAACATTGTTAACATATATAGCATCTTCAAAATTTGGATTTGTTATCTTTATGCACTTGTCCACTTGTTCAATACATAGTCACATTTAGTAGTGCCTACGAATACAAAAACTATTTTGAACCAAAAATACAAAGATACCATTTGAAGAGGCTACTCCTCTAGCATCCTTTGTTTATGAGGAACGAGATCCCACTGACTTGGTGAAGCTAAACTACTATCAGATTCCTTGATACTTGTAAATATTATAAAGTATGTTAAGTCTAACAAAATATGCACATGTTATTAGCACAAATATAGAATCTATGATAATAGTAAAGGCTGTAGTAGTAGCAACATTTAAAGTAGGAGAGTTTTAATTAGGAATGGAGTTAAGTTAGGGTTGGAGTTGGAATTGGCCTTGTATTTGTTCAATACTTTAGTTTGCCATTAGTGCATTTGTCCCTCAAATGTTTATTCACATTTAGTAACTAGTAATTAAGAACAAATCAACCACCGTTAACATGAAAACAAGCACTTACAATAACCTGTTGCATAATCTTTTCTTAACAAAGCTAGGATTTAAAGCTCAATCTTTCAATCCTCTCCATGAGACTACTTAAATTTGTGAACTATTTAAATTTAACTTGACTTATTTATTAAAGAAATAAATAAATCTAGTCAAAATATATTTAATTTGACAAATCAAATTTAAAAATTTGATACTCAACTAAACTGGTTTGCTACCATTGTTTTCTATTTCATATAAAGAAAACTTTTCAGGTAGCATCAATATAAATAATTAGATCAAATTAATTATACATATATATATATATATGTATGTATATAATTATGGATACTTTCTAACCGTAACACTATGAAGTATGAACCACGGCAAAACAGTATTTACATGGCCTACAAAATTAACTACAACCTAGTCATCACAACATAAGTAACATTGAGATTTTTTTGCTATCTAAAAAATTACAAAGGAAGGTGTAATAATATATAAATTAAAAGCTTAAAATAATCAGAAAATTAATAAAAAATTAATACTTGAGTTGTGATGCCTATTGAACTTAAGGATTCAAATATTCAAGGTTAATAATAACAAATTAATTCAACAAATTAAAATAATAATAATAATAATAATAATAATAATAATTAAGTGAGAATATCTCACCATTATTTTCTTCTTTTTTTTTCTCCTTCGTTACTGCACATTCAGTAGGTGACATTAGAGTCTAAACTGCAAATTTTGAAGATTACCTTTGGACAATTTAGATTCCATGAGGAAGGTAACGGAAAAGGAATAAAGGAGAGAGGATCCGGGTTGCTCATCCCTTATTTGACAAGACAAGTTCTGTTCTCTCCCCGCATCAGATTTGCTGCACCTCCCGCTCCTTCTTTCATTTTTGGTACTGTTTTTTTATTTTTTTTTCCTTCCCTCTTGTTTATGCGTCTTGCTTGGGCTTTATTTTTAGCTGCCTTTTGGTCGATTTCCGCTGGTCCAGTTCTGAAATTTTCAGTGCCCTTCCCCCTGGTTTCCCTATATTTTATTTCCTTTGTATTTTGTGCTCTATTTTGGGCCTAAAGTAAGTAGATGGAGATGGGTGTCATTAACTCTAGGTAAGACTTGCCTTCTTTCACGACAGCATTATCCCTCCTTTTTGCCTCATTCGTCTTCATCGTTCAGCTTTCATCCTTGGTGTTTTAGGTGCAGCGTCGAAGCTTCTGGTTCTTCCCCCCATCGTGGCTGTGTCTCCTGTTGCTTGGCTCCTTTGTTCCGGCGTTTAATTACATTTTCTCAAGTTAGTAGGCAGCAAACTATTATTGTGCCAAACCAGCAGCTTAGGCGTCTATTCCCGTGTTTTGAGCTTGCAATTCGTTTTCTGCTCAAACTGGTCTCACTTGGAAATTGTCTTTGTTGTTCCCAGCTTCTGTCTCGTTCGATGGTAGCAGTTCAAGCTTTTGACTTGCAGCTCCATTTTTGCCGTCAAACCCTACCTAGTATCCCTATTTGTTTTTCATGGTCTCTAGTTGGTGCTACTGAAGAAATGGGTTCTTTGATCTCTAGCTTCTTCCTTCGTTTCTGCACCTTTCCCCTATTGCACCCTGTTTTGTTCTTTTTGATCTTATCTCAACTTTGCCTTCTTTTAGTTTCTTCATTCACCAAAAGCTCCATTTCGTTTGTTCTGAAATTTTAGCAAACCGTGTAAGCTCTTGTACTCATCTTTGGTTTGCAAATGTCAAATCTCTGTTTCCCTTTATTTTGAAGTTTGCAACTCGATAATTGTTTCCCACACTTGTGATTTCTATTTTCAGCCTAGAGTGGCCAAGAGCTTGTGTAGAGGGTTCCTTGTGAAGCTACACTTTTGGAGGCGTGGGAAAGGCTATAGGTCCCAGAAGTTTAGTAAGTTGCTGATCTTGGGGACGGACTGTCCATTCATTATGTACCCAGAGGAATTTTTCTTTTGTGTTTATTAAGTCAGAATAATTTGGGGAGTTGAATTAAGGAATACGGAAGGCTTTTTGACATTGATATAGCAAAAGAAAAAAGAAATAATTTAAATGATGCGCCATAAAAACATTTGCTTGAAATGTTTAAATATATTATTTTAATTAAAAGGAAGCGGAATACAATAGTCCACGTTCCTGATTTTTTTTTTAAATTAAAATTTCAATAAAAGTTTATCTGCGTGACTCTTGAGAGGAGTCGGTGAAACTGAGCAAAGAGCAGCTCTTCTTTTATTATAAAAATGCTCTCCCCCATCCTTCATCTCACTTTAGAATCGGTTGTAAAATTTCTCCTGCTTTGTTTCATTTTGTGTAAAGGTCTATCTCTCTGCCTTTCGAGAGTTTGGTGAGCTACAAATTTTTTTGCAAACTCAAGGCTTGCTTATTTCAAAGAAAATTTTTAGATGTTTCTTTTTTTATCTTCAATTGATGTTAATATTTTTATTTTCTTTAATTTTTTTCATTTAAAAATATTTGATCTTTTTCATTATCCATTAATATTTTCAGTGCTATCACTCTCTTTAGTTTCTTATTTAAAGATATTTGATATCTTTTATTATTCTCAACGTAAGTTAACAAAATTATTTTATGATCCAATAAAAAAAAAGAAGTATAGTAAACTATATATCAACTCCTTTTGCTTATTTTTTATTTTACAAAAATTGTATGGGTTATTAATATTTTCTGTTGATTAAGATTTTATTACAGGTAAGAAATTTTTTTTATAATATAGTAATTATATTTTTCATATAAATATGTTTAGTTTGTTGGGTTTTTTTTAACATTTAATTAAAAAAGAGTAATTTTGATATTTATTTACAATAATATTAATTTTGTTGTGATATATTACCTTTACTTATTTTGTTAATATTTTGGTAATTTATTTGATCTTTTTATGAATAGAATCTTTTTGCACTTTTTTGACTATTATACTTAAAAAAAAAATCCATAAAAACTTACACTATCAAAACATTTGTCTCACCTACTTAAAAAAGATTGTGGCATAACTTATACCACAATCTTTAAAAGTTATTTTTTTAATTAAAATCAAAGGAATATAGATTGACAAAGCAAATGATTTACTATGTCAATCTATATATGTTTATAGAATATATAATATATATTCTATAAATATATGTAATATACCAAATAATTATATAAAATAAATATATACTTTAATAATATAAAACTACAATCAAATCTAATTTAATAAAATGTTAATATAACTGAATACATGTTTAAAATAAATAAATATAATATATATATGATATAAAATTATATATAAGTAAATATAATTTAAATAAGAAACACATATAATTAAAATTTTAATATAAATAAATACATATATAAAAAATATATTATTTTATAATTATAAATAATTTTTATTCATATATTATATAATAAGTTATCTATTATATATATATTGACATATAATTTTAAGTATATATATAGTATTTAAATTATGTTTATTAAATTATATATTTATAGCATTTAGTTATGCATTTATTTTAATTATATAATTATATATTTATAAAATATATATTGTATATTCTATATCTATAATTTTAATCAATTTATATGTTTATTTTATATATTATATATATTTATAGAATATATATTGTGTCGAATCCTTTGGTAGTGCACTACCTCATGGATATGTTTTACTTTTTTAAGTATGATATATATATATAAAAAGAATAGTTTTGATTATTCATTGTGATGTTTCTTTTGAAACATATAGAAAAAAGGTTTGTTCTATAGCCTAGATCGGTCTAAGAAAATAATAACAATAATTTATTCCAATATTAATTGACTAATGTGTTACAATATTAATTTTCCTCCAATTGAAAATTTATTGCTTTTGTCATAGATAAGAATTTTTATTATCATTAATATAAATTGAGAAGAAAAAAATGAAAAATGCATAAACAAATATATGGAGATGAAAAATTATATAAAATAAATAAATATTTATATGTATAATATAAATGTTATTATTGTATTTTTTTTCACTTGCCTATATACAAATTCTATGATAGGAATCATAATAAGTATGAGAAATGAAATTATATACATTTAGGCAAATGAAAAGATTTATGATAGCAATGAAGGTGTAACATTTATATGTGATAAACTAAAAATATTAAAAGTTGATCTAGACATTACTCTTATTGGGTTTAAGAAGGCAGTGAGAGAAAAGTTACAATTGTCTAAAATCAGTTTATATCTAAGTTAGTATATAGGTACTCTTTTTTTTGTAATCCCATAAGATACTTAACATGCATTCTAGAGAATGATTCTGATGTCTAATCAATGAGAGAAACCAATTAGGTGCACCAGATATATACACACATATATCAACTACCAATGTAGATTTAAATGTGGCACAGGATAAGGTTTATGCATTGCTGACACTCCCTTCCACTAATTGGTTCCATTATACTAATGAGCATGACTCACTGTTTAACTTCTACATAGCATATGTATACCCATTTGATTCTTAACCTATTTTTAACTTTACATCCCAACCAAGCTTGTCTTAATCACCTATTTTCAATCCTAGCCCTCCATTGCCCCTAAATGAGGTGAAGGGTGTAATGGACAACTTTAAGGTGGAGGATAAATATGATGCTCCACCAAATGGCAATAACCATAGAGAAGATGATTCTAAGGGAGACGATGCTAACAAGGATGAGATAACTCCATTGTCTCAATATGTGGATCGAAATATGTTATGCTATCATAGATTAACATAAATGATGGGAGTTATGTTGAGATCCTTGAGATGGTTGAGGACATTGATTTGAATAATAGTCAAAAGTTGCATATTGGCATGAGGTTCCAAGATAAGCAGTCTATGCGGTGTGCAGTGAAAATATGTTCTTTTTATATATACCATACCTTTAGAGTGCATTACTTGTTAGAAAAGTATGAGGAATATCATTGTCTAGAGTATGGTAACCGGTATAATTGGAGAGTCAGAATAAGCTGAGATGACTAGGAAAATCACTAGAAAATCATAAGATATAATAGGCCACATGCATGTGTTTCTCTATCATTGTCATAGGATCATTTGAAACTTGACTCTTATATGATATTGTCACACATTGTGGCAATGATGACTAAGAATCCGTTAGTATTTATAAGGCAAGTTATTAAAAGGGTACATATCATATTTGGCTATACAATGTTACATAAAAAAGCATGGACTTCAAAGTACCAAGCAATCGATATCGCATTTGTGAGCTAGGAATGATCATATGCTTTCTTGCCAAGATAGTTGGCCGCTGTTCAACCTTTTATGCCAATTTCATATTACGAGTTTATTCATAAGGAGTGCCCACAAACTAACTCAACTGCAAAACTTTTAATGATATTCTGTTGAGTATTTTGGACCTTTAGACCATGTGTTGATACTTTCAATTTGAAGTGAATGATCCAAGTTAATGAAACCCTTTGTTATGCAAAAGTACAAGGGCACTATGCTAATTGCAAGCTCACAAGGTGAGACCAAGAAAGTTTTACCTTTAGCATTTACCATTGTTGAGGGTAAACTACATGAGTCATAGGCATGGTTCATTTCCTCACTCCCACATTGAGTGGTACCAAATAAAATGGGGATTTGCTTATTTTCTAATAGATATCTTAGAATTTTAGCCACCATCTCTAATCTAGAAAATAAGGGGCAATCACCACACGCATATCATATATTCTGTTTGAGACATGTTGCAAGCAATCTGAATATAGTGTTTAAGAGTAAGGGGCTGATGATGAGATTCATCAATATTGGTATGTTTTGCCTACTATATACAATGAATTAATAGATGTTTTGTCAAAATGATTACTCATGGACAACTTGTACAAGTTACTTGTATAAGCATATATTTACTCCATGCAGAGGCACAAATTGGATTGAGGATATTCCAAAGAGTAAATATTTTTGTGCGTATGATGTTGAGGGTTGATGTTAGGGGCATAGGACAGTAAACTTAGTTGAGTGCATAAACAT
Organism: Erythrophleum ivorense; assembly: GCA_026724425.1. Taxonomy (NCBI): domain Eukaryota; kingdom Viridiplantae; phylum Streptophyta; class Magnoliopsida; order Fabales; family Fabaceae; genus Erythrophleum; species Erythrophleum ivorense. The sequence continues at coordinate 509,419 of JAIUCV010000042.1, forward strand.
GGTTAGGTTCTTGCCTATAAGTGATTTTGTAAAGGCAACTATATACAAGTTGAATAGATATTGCTTGATGTAACACCCCAAAATTAATTAAGGTGTTAATAATGTATTTGGACTAATTAAGAATAATTATTATAGAATGATTAGGTAAGCTATATGAATGAAAATTTATAGAGAAATAAAGTTATTAATATAGGTTTAAGATTTCAATTGGGTTAAAGCCTAATTTGGGCCCAAAATTAATTTTTGTAAGCCATGGATAAGGATTTATGGAGGCCCAATGATTTTAGGTGCAAGCCCAACTCCTTATCATGAGACTTGGGCCAAGAGAGATTACCTAGCAATAGCTCAATCTGATTTAGTAAAATAGGGGCCCAAGACCCAATTTATATGAGCTGGCCTAACACATATTATGTAGACCCAAATTAGATTAACTCTTAGAACTTGGCCTGACCCTATCAAATTGTTGTAGCTCAACTTATGAAATAAGGCCCAACAAGCATAAAAATCTGAACCCACAAGGAATTAGGCCATTGGATCAGCACATCCCACTTTTAGCTCTAAATTTTCTGCAGCCCATCTCATCTAGCACCAGCCCACTTGATATAATGGGCCCACTGGACCAGCCTATCTTCACTAAAATCCTAAGAAGTCTTCTTTCCACCCATTTCGCTACCAAGAAATTCATGTTCTGCAGACTTAGAAAGCCATTTTCGCACTTGAGAAGAGGGGCTAAGGTTTTTCTGCATTCCTCCACCATTTCTCACTTTTAGAGGAAGATTTGGCCAAGGTAATTTATATAAAACATATCCCTCTCATCTTCCTCTTCATTTTGGTCTAATTAGTTTCTAATTTTGAGCATTTTCATCTCCTTCTCGAATCTAAAATTTGGTGTTTGGGTGTTTTCTTGTAAGATTTTTGGAGTTAGAAGTTAGAAGAGTGATTGGGTAAGCATTTCCCTCTCATTTTGTGTATTATTTTGCTGGAAAATGTCCCCAAGGATTGATTTTCATAATGGGTTCTGCTATTGTACGAAATTACAAGAAGATGAAGGTAAAACAATGAAAATTCTGGACTTGATGACTGAAATCTGAATTTGAGAATGTCCTATAGGGTGTTCTTGGTAATTGAGGCTCGACCTAGTCCATTTAAGCTCTTAGATATATGGGTAAGTGATTTCTCTCCTTTTATGAGGTGTATGTACTAAATTTCCATCATTTGGACTAACTTTTAGGGCATGGCTTGTATGTGTGCGAAAATAGAGATGTGAGGAGTGAATCATTGTGAGCTTTGATGTCTTAACCTTGAATTGGTTCAATTGACCCTTTAAGAAGCTAGGTGAGAGGTGAGTAACCTTTAGGTAGTCATTAGCAGTTTAACTCTTTGGCTATCTGATTTCTTGTTAGAAATGATGATAATTATACTTGTTATAGGCTTGATGTGCATTTGCAATTTTATGGTAGCTAGAGGAAGAGTAATTGGCTTCATTGAGGTAACTGGGGTTATTTTCCTAATTCCATGTATATGCTCATATTAATATGATATTTGTTACACATGCTTGATTTTGAAATGCTAAATGATTAGTTGACTACTTGAATTGTTATTGTAATTGGACCTTGTGAGTCCATGGTGGGGCTGTGGTGTGGCTGCCACCCATGCATGTGTTTCGATTGAGCACCGGGTTGTGATCAGACCTCAGATGCACTGAGCCCTGGTTGTGCTCACTATGGTGTAGGTGCCATGGACGGACCTCTTCCGGTGTTATTGGCCATTAACATGTTATGTATGATTGTTGGTATGGGACAGTAGTTATTGGTAGTTTAACTAGTTCATTTGCAAATTGAATTGATGATTTTGGTATTGATGACATGGAATTTACACTGGATTGATTAACTTGTACATATATATGGAAATTGCCTTTTGTTACTGAGATTGTATATCTCACCTCGTTGTGGGTTAACATTTTCAGGGACCGGACCTTTTAGTGGCAAGGAGAAAATTAATGGAAGCATATTAAATGGTTTGGTAGCACATAGGTTTGGAGGCCTTGTCGAAATGTATTGTAACCAGATTGCTAGTTTTGTATCATTGCTGCATTGCATCATGAATTGCCAAGTATAGGAATTGTATATGTAATTTAGTTATCATGGAATGGAACATTTTGGTTGTAATTGGCTAACAATGGATAAGTAACTTGCTCTTGTATGAACATTAAGCATGGGCCTCATGTACCTTGTGGCCAGAATACATTTGTTGTCACTAAATTATGGTTTTTGCTGATGTGTGATAGCGTGGTAAGTAAAAACCAATACTTTAAATCTTAGGATGGATAAGGATAGATTAACTAGGTAAATCAAGTAGATGAACACCATTAGAGGTTCACAAATGGAGGGAGAGTGACCTTAGAGAACCCTTAAATAGAGAGTGAAGAATACGAGATAGGGTTTTAGGAGTTGTAGAATCAGAAGGCATTTCGCCGTGACCAAAATATTGTTAGCCGCGGCTAATATAGGTGAAGCTGCCCAGGGAGAGTAACAGAGAGAAATTTGCCGCGGCGAAATGTGAGAGGCAAAACTAGGAGTCGTCCAAAGGGTAATTCGCCGCGGCTAAATGGGAATTGGTCGCAGCGAACTTTTGTTAAAATATGATAGGCATTCCAGAGAGGAATTAGCCACGGCGAAAAGGGGAATTGGTCATGGCTAATAGTGAGAGGCGAGCGAGGTTGGTTCCATGAGGCTTCCTCGCTGCAGCGCCATGTAGGTTAGCCGCGGCAAAGGTCCAACTCGCCATGGCAAAATCAGTAATGAAGTAAGGAGTGAATCCGAGGATAATTGGCTATGGCTAAGGGGAATTTGGCCATGGTGAATGTCCTGAAACCCTTATATTAATAAGGATATCTTAGTTTTTCATATGGTAATCTTAAGGGATGACTTAGAAACAGTGGTAGAAGATTCATTTAGGGTCAAAATTGATAGGTAATAGAATCAAGGCATATAAATGAATGTTTATTTCCCTAATATATGTAAGTGCTTGTAATTATATGGTTGATGACTCTAATAACATTAAAGTTTAAATTTTTCTGCATTTTCAGAATGTAATTAGTCTTAATGTCATGTAACCCTGGTTCATGGTTATTAATCACGTATTTAACCTTAATTACGATGATTAGAAATTAGAGTTGTCACAATTGAAGCATGCACAAACAATAACCGCATAGCTTGAGGTAAGTGCAATTTTTTTTGAAGACATGATAAAAAAGTTATTGTTATTGATACAAAGGGAATCCACTATAGTTGTACATAGGTTTAACAAAGTATCATAATTTAAGGGAAGAACATCTGACGAACAAGCAATATAGTCAGTGTTGTAAGTTTAACCTATCATGTCACACATGTGATTGTAATGAGTCTAAAATTCAAAAACATCCATTCTAACATGTATTTACTGTGTGTGCCATGGTCTCCATTGACCTGTTACAATATGTAAACCAAATTTTCTGGCTGGATACCATAATAAATGCATACAAAATTGAGTTCTAACTAATGAGGAAACTATATTGGCTATAAACAGTGAGTCCATAATTAGTAGTTGATCCTGCTATGATTTGCTAAAGAGGTCAACCTAAATCCTCCAAAATTTAGAATGAGATGGATTGACGTAAAGGGCCAAAGGAATAACAAGGATGTAGGTTGCACAGACAAACTAGTCATAATTGAACAACTTGTTCATCTCAGCAACCAAATGGATCTTGATGTATTTGATTTTATTGTATATTTGACTTTATTGATGTATTTGACCTTATTTATGAATTTTTCTTTTTACATGGATTTCTTGTTGCTTTATATACAAATTAATTTTTTGACATATGAATTTTGTTTTGTCACATTTGCCATTGTTTTGCCATATAGATTTGTAGTTGCCTTGTATATAATTTGAATGTGATAACCTTAACTTTGAGAGTACAATAGTACAATGGTTGGTCATTAGGGCACTGTGAATCCGAGCTTAAAGGATGACTCATTTCCATACTTGTAGACTCATTACATGTTATAAGCTGTGTGGCAAGGTTAGGTAAGCTAGCACAATTAAAGTTATGTATTTGACTGATTATAAATTGTTATATGTAAACATAATAATTGCACGTTATAGATTGATCGCATTCTTTGTAAATTATAAGTAGTACAGGAGGATCACATCTTTGAGTCCTCATTTGTAATTGTTCCTTACCTTGCATATGCATGTCTCTATGGGGTATTTCGACTTGGCCACTTCAACTTCAATGTAGCACTTGTTTAAGCTCTTATGGAGCGATGGTGGCTAGAGACACATACCTTTCACTTAACTAAAGGGAGGTAAAAATCATATTATAAGATGTTGTCATCCAACTTAGGCTACCTATATGGGAGAGGTCATATGCAGACAATTAAACTACAATTGGCAAACTATATGTCAATAGTTACTTAACATGACTCCACCTTTAAAGACAATGAATAGATAAAGGCCTAGTTTTTATGGCTCACTCAGATATTTGCGGACTTGCCAAATTATGCAGATGATGAAATTGTACAGCAATTCACACAAGCATACATCATGAGATTGATTGGGGGATACTTATACTAGGCTGGACTGGGTATAGGGTCATATTAATGTATTTGTCATTACTTGCAAATTTTAAGGAGATTGATCATTATAACTAAGGATCAGTAGTTTTGGCATACTTATATAAAAAAATATGCAGTGCAATGAACTATGACGAGATAAATATTAGTGTTTGTTTGGCATCGCTGCACTTATGGGCATGAGATTGATTATCTCAACTTGCTTTATAAGTACCCCCCTCAGCCAGATCTTCATTTGGGGATATACCCCTTAAGGCCACCATTAGGTTTCAAATAGAGACATGTCTCTCAGCATATTTCTTTAACCATAGAAGCTTGATAACTTCTTTATTTTCATCAATTTTATCCCTCATTCTTAGTGATTTTAATAATTAGTTTTGGCTAATTAGGGCTTTTTAGATTATTTTCATAATTTTGGTCAAATGTTGGATTTGATGGCTTTTTAGGATAATTCTTTGGAATTGTATTCATTTTGTGTATATTGTGTGATTCCATTAATCTTAGGGCTTAATTCTTCTTAATTTGCTTGATCCATGCATTGCACTATGATTTCATGCCTAATTGTGCTTTATCGGGTGATTGTTCATGAAATTTTAGATGTTTTATAGTGAGTTTCTTTTAGGGAATGTTCATTCATTCATTTATTTGATGATTCCCTCCATCCCATATCATTAGTTTTCATTTTATGTTGAACCTGAAATTTCACTATTTCTACCATTGTTCACTTTCCCAAAATACTCCTATATAAGGACCCACTTGGATTTTTTATTATTGAATTTTTATTAGATCATTTTATATGATTATTAACAATTAATCTCATGAGTTAATAGTTAAAGTTGGGTCATTTGATCAAAGATGTGATTAGTAAAAAAGATTAGAGTTCATACAACTAGGGGTAAAATGGTCATTTGTATAAAAAATTATTTTTTCTTATGAATTTCTTAAGTTTTTTAGTTTCTTTCTTTTTGATAATTTTAGCCCAATATTCTCTCCATTTGTGTTTAATTTCCATCCCTCCATTAGTATTTAATAGGGTCTAATTGGATTAATTCATTTAATTAATGATTAATGTTATCTAATTATGTGATTAATCATTTTTATTTTTATTTTTATTTTTATTTTTTGCTACATAATCTATTTTGGTGTCACATTTTTATAGATTGCACAGCTCATTGGAGGGCAATTTGGTCATTTCAATAGAGGATAAACTTGACTTTTCATGAGGTGATGACATGGCATGCTTATATGTCATTTGCTAATCCATATCATTAACTTGTTTTAATCCCATTGGTCCATCTAAGCCTTTACTTATCCACCTCATCTCCACCTTACAACCCTAGCCACCTAAGCATCCACTTAGACTTATTAATCCATCTCACCATTCTCTCAACTTTTATTGGTCCAAGTATCTCAAGCTTTCTTCCTATTGGTCCACCTTACACTCACTAATCTACATTACTTCCTAAACCTTAATTCCATTCACTAAATAGCACACACTAACTAAAGGATGACGGAACTCTTTTCTTCTTGGTTGAGGATTTCTTCTCCACTGCTTCTTCCATTTTCCTTCATTAGAACACATGCTAAGCTCCATCTCTCCCAATCTGTCACCATTTTCCTCCATTATTTCACTTTTCTTCCTTCTTTTTCTTCATCTATTGTTTCATTCTTCCCTTTTTCCTTTTGACCATGACCTTCTTCTCCACTTTCCACCATAAAGACACCATTCTCATCTTGAATGTTATGGACAAAATTTTCTTAGAGGTTAAAGGAGAGCTTGTGACCATGAGGAGCTTAGGAGTTTGATGATGACCTAACAAGCTTGGAAGGGATTTAAAAGGCTATAGATTGCAAGCATTGGATTGGGCTAACTATTTCTTCTCCTTCCACTATTTCCATTTCAATTTTTATGTTAATTTAGGATAGAGTTCTTGAATATTTTGACTTGAGAATTGGAATTGTAAAGGTTGATTTATGTTAGACTATTATGGATTATAATATGAGCCATTGGATTGGTGGATTATAATTTGTATGAATTGCTAATTTATTAATATGAGATTATCTTTAAATTGGCCTTTGCTTCTTGTGTTCCTATATTTTGATTCTTGAATTTTAGCTATTTGATTTAGTACTGTAGGTGTTAATTAAATGGCTGTATTTTTTATTGAAGCATTGGAATTGTTAGATGGATGTGGTTTTACTAGTATAAAGTTTTGGCCAATGTTATGGATTAATTGTGCAATTCTTGCAAGTTTAATTATTTGTCATATTATCATGCAAGTTAGGTGTTTGATAAATTGCTTAGGTGAGTATTCATTCTAGGTAGTTGGTCTTGCATCCTACACTTAAAGAGTTCATGTTCTTAATGTATATGGCATTTGATCATAGTAGTTGTCCCAAGTCCATTAATCATTAGAACCTAATTTTCTTCCCTCTTTAAGTATTGCTAGGTTGTCATCTTCATTTCATTGCATTTACATTTTTCATCTCACCCAATTTTGCATAATTAACTCTCTTGAATTAGTTCTAGTTTAAATTTCATTCTTAGTTAAATTTTCAATTCAATCATCTAAAAAAAAAATCCCCCAAAATTTTGTAATTAGTTTGAAGCTTATACAAGTTAGTGTCATTGCATTAGCATCTTTTTTCTTTAGCTTTTATATTTAAAATAAATCACACCACTTACATTTTCCATACTTCCACACCCATCAGGTTCCACTGTAAACGTGAAACATAATGTCTGGTTTCTCCGTAAACATATGAAACGTATCAGATATAAAAGGAAGTTCTCCTGATAGAATGATTTGAGGTCCAATAAAATTAGAGTAATAATCTAGACCTCAAATAATGAGGATCCAAGGTCAGAGGTGCCTTGAAAATGAAACTGAAATAAGCAAATGAAATTCAATGAAGATGCAATGGCATTTTTGTAAATTTAGACACTTTTTAGAAAATTCAAAGGAGTGATTTTTAAATAGAAAAAATGAGTTTCTCGAGATTTTCAGAGGCCCTAAAAACCATAGGAACTCTTAGAATGGTTTAAACCCTTCTAGTTTACGTTTTAGAGCGTCAGTTGACCTAAACTTTAACTGATTTATTCGGAAAGGTTTTTAATCCAATTTGGATGAAACCAAAGGATTTTTATGAATTAGAGGACTTAAATTTTATGATGAAAAAGACGGTTCTTAAAAAGGAGTTGAAATGCGCCTAAACGGAGCAAATAGGTGCATAAGGGCAAAATGGTCATTTTGAAAAATTATAAAAGAGGCTTCTTAAGTAAGATTACACCTTATCATATTCTCCAAGCTTCCATTTTTAGATTTTTAGAGATCTATGATGTGACATTAAGAGGAGAGAGAGAGAAGAAGTTTAAGCTTCAGTTTAGATAAGTAAACGGCCCAATTTCATCCTGCGCCAGTTAGAAAAGTTGATCTTTTCTTTAAGAGCTCTCTAATGGTGATTTTGTTTCCTTAAAAATTTGAAGATTTAGGTCTGAACCAAGCCAAAAAGGAACTCTTTTCAAGAAACTAATTGGTGAAAAATAATCTACGTGAAGAGAGCTCTATTTTAAGGTAAGATTTACTTGAAATACTTGCAAAATTTTGTATTTTCAAGCCATTTAAGCTTCGTCCTAGGGAGAGAAAGTGAGAAAGAGAGTTTTTCTTCATGTATTTTTGATGGAACCAAGGGTTATGGAGTGTGAGGATTAAGAATATACAACTAGAATGGAAAAGAAAGCTTTAGAATGTAAGTTATAGAACTTAGGGATTTGGTTGCACCTTGGCAAATATGAAGCTTCCTAATGATAATTTAAGTGGTCTAAGAGTATACATGAGTTCTCAAGACGCCTAAGAAGCCCCATATATGCCATTTTCCTAATTGAAATGAAGCAAACTCCATGAATGCTTCAAGCCTCCATAGTCTTAGCCTAAGCTAGAAGTAGCTCTTAGAGAGTGTTTTAAATTTTTCTAAGCTTAGATTTGCATCATATATGATGGGAGAATATGAGAAGAGACCTTAGAAAAAATTTAGGAAGCCTAGAATGTGAGATAAAGGCATATGCTCCATAATGTAGCATAATAAAGCAACTCCTAGCTAGGCTCCTCAAAATAGGTATGTGATGGCTCCAAGGAGTCTAAATGGAGTCAAGAGACCTAGAATGAAAGAGAAAATAGAGCCAAGATCTTGAATTTCAATAGTTGCTTCATCATGTCTTGTATGGAAGCTTAATAGAGCCATAGAATAAAGTAGCTTCATATAGAGTGTGTATGATGCCAAGGCTTGTTTCCATGAGTGATTAATGTCTCTTTTAATGTGTTTAAGCCAAGAGAACTAAGGGCCACCTAATTGCAAGGCTTGGCTGAGAAAGGGGGAGAAGAATTTCAAGAGGAAAGTGTTGTGTTCTTACTTCAAGATAGCTCTCTAACTTTTCTCTTATGCATAGTTTAGATGTTTGCTTGTCTTGGAGCGCTTATGTGTATGTGTGAGCCATGAGAAATGTTTCTAGCTAATTCTTATATGTTATAGTACCATTATGCTTTTTGAAATGTGTTTATGGTTGCATTATGGCTTGCATGGGTTTGGTTATGCCAAAAGTCTTATAGTCAGGGTGAGAATGAGCCAAAAGTCCCTAAAAATGGGTGAGACAAAACCAAAAGTTTCAAGAAGAGTGAGGCTTAGTCAAAATTCCCTTAAAAGTAGGTGAGGCAATTTCAAAAGTCCCAAGAAAGATGGGTGAGGCTAGACCAATACCTTTGAGAGTTTATGCTTGTTATGTATGAGTTTATGTGACAAGGAAAATGTTTTATATATGCTCATTAATTGCTTGAATGTCATGCATGCATTCTTTGACTTATAAATGCATCCATTATGTATGTTGAAAGGGTTAAGAGCTATTGGGATTATTTGAATCTCACTCTTCCCCCACACATGTCTAACCATATCTAGATGAGAAAAGTGGGCAAAAAAAATGGAAGCCAACATGCATGAGAAGCAAGATTGTGACAACAAGATATAGAAATGGCTTGTTTAATTGCATTTTGATGTCAAACTATGTATCCATGAGGTGTATCTATGATGTAAACCCTTGAGCATGTTTTAATATATGTACAAATAGTGTATGTATCAATCAAGAAGCTAGATGAATGAGAATATGAGATTTTGCCACTCCTTTGCCATTATGTACTTGATGTTCTTGTATATATAGGATGTGGCAAGGTAGGATTAAGCTCTATGGTAATTTGGATCATTTGGCATGCTTTTATGTATAATGTTTATACTTTTAAACTTGCCCAAGTGGTTGTAAAAAGCAAGAAGGGCCATTTGGTGGCTTGAGATGCCATTTTGAACTCTAATTTTTACCAAATGGTGTACTGGACCAAAGTATGACCAAATGAATGAATTTTTTCATGAAATTTAGCCAACAAGTAGGTCTCATCTAGAGTTTTTCACAGAGCCAAAGATTACTCAATTTGGAGTTTTAGAGAATTTATTATGACTTTTCAAAGTTGGCCAAATTATGCAGAAATGGTATGGTTACTATTCATTTGGTCAGTTTGCTTCTTTGTGACACACGTGAGCCAAATGAAGTCCAATACTCATGAAATTTTACAAACATAAACTAAACATCCTAAGCTTTCCATAGTCATCAAGATCACTTCATTTGGAGTTCTGTAGTGAAAGATATGAATTTTTGAAGTTGCATAACAGTACCAGTAATGTAGCCTGACCTATGTTACTATTCCATCAATTTTCAGTGGCTTCAATGCTACTGCATTGGTCTGGACTTATTTTTATCAAAATTAAACATCCACAGCTTTCTAGAATAGTTTGGTTTACTTGATTTTGATATTTTTAGAATTAGTTATGAATTTTCAAATTTGTATCAGAAAACTGAAATTGGAATCTGAAAGCAAACCATTAGTTTTGTGTGATGTAGCTTCAAACCCAAAATGAATAAGGTCAATTATGATGTGTATGACTTTTATGGATATTTTATGACTAGAAAATGATGTTAATGAGTTTATATGATCCATGGAGCATAAAATGAGAAAATAGAACCTTATGTAACGCAAATAATCTCATTAAAATAATGCCTTTTCATGAGAAATGCTTACTTCTCTATATGATTATGCTCCAATCCATATGAAATGCATTAGGATAGATAATGAGACCATGGTAAAATAGCTAAGAGGTTAAAGGTATTATAATATACACTTGTTTATACTTCCATACAATTACTTACATACTTGCATACTTTTTCATGTTCATGAAAATAATTAAACAATATATATGTTTGCTTAATTACTTAGTCACTCATCTCGTGATATTATTGTAATTACTTCGGAATGAAATGACCTTGGTTGCACATTTTTACTCCATAATTTCTATTTTGCAATCAAGTTTTCAAATTGCAACCTCATGACAAGGTTAGTCAAAGCCTTATGAACTTATAAGATTTTGTTGGATCAAATGAAGGAGGATGAGTTTATTTGGCAACCATACAACTCTCCGAGTGTTTGATAGTTAATTTTTAACTATTGCTTAGTGTCTCTAGATATATGGCATGAATTTGTCCCCATTATTTGCTTTTAGATCATTATGTTCCACCATGCATCTTTTGCCAATTCAGTTAGTAGCAACATATCCCCCAGAAGTCATTCAACATGGGATCCTTACATACACTTTAGTTGAGAGGAAAGACATAGAAAGATTGGAGTTGTGAGCACATTGTTTTTAAAACTGCATGAAATGCATGGTAGTAGGTTGTTTCCCATATTGACATGGAGGTGTTTTATTAATGGAGGTAAAAAATTAATTTGAGCTCCATAATTAATTAAGTACATTAAAAATAATCGGTAGTCATACTAATCACTAATCATCAAAGTAGAATGTACAAGTAAACACATGATCAAAACTATACATATCCATGGAATTAACCCTAGTTGTGTCTTTGTATGTGGAGTTGTGATCATGCTTTCACTTGTGCATTATGCTGTAATCATGCATCGAGTCGTGATTGTACTTTTATAAATCCATCGAGCCATGGTCGTGCTCAATAGAGAGCTTGTGCTATGATTGTGCCCCTTCCTTAGTTGTTGGCCAAAAACTTGTTGGATGTGATTACTAGTACAAGATGGTAGTCACTTGTAGACAAACTTGTTCATGTGAAATGATGCATGCTTTCCTCTTGTTATAAATGTTTATGTAAGCATTATATTGATTAATCTATACATATATATGGAATTTTCCATTTTGTTACCAAGATTTTATATTTCACTTTGGTTGTGGGCTAACATTTTTAAGGATCGGACCTTTTAGTCACAAAAGAGAAGCTAACAGAAGCCTACCATGATGGTTTAATAGCATATAAGTTTGAACACCTTGTTTAATTGAATTTGTACAATAGGCACACTAGTATTGCTTATTATGTTATATAATTGCTAGATTGCCTCATATATTCCCAAGTATAGCGACTGATTATATAATTTGAGTCATTACAAAATTGGTACTTGTGATTGCATTTGGATGATTCTTGATGAGTACTGTAATGTCCAGTTTCGTTGAACGACAGAAACGGACGCGTTTTCAAAGCAAGTCCCCTGAAATGAATTAGTTAAGGTCCCAAAAAATTTGAGTAACATTCTAGACTCCTAAAAATGAAAATCCTAGCATCAAACGGAAGGAAAAATAGAGCTAGAATGAAGAAACAAATTTTGACAGAAATCTTATGAAACGTAATGGCATTTTCATAATTTTGAGCAAACTTTGGAATTCATATAGGAGGGATTTTTAAATGAAAGTTTTGAGTTCTCCAGGGTTCTCAGAGGCTCTGAAAACCATGGGAAGCCCTAGGACAGTTAAATCTTCTCCGATGGACGTTTTCTAATGTCGGCGCACTCGAACTTTGACGAATTCTTTCGGGAAGGTTTTAGCTTCGATTTGAGTGATTCTAAAAGCATTTTACTAAATTGGGAACCTAAATTTTATAATGGAAAAGAAGGTTCTCAAAAAAGAGCTAAAACGAAGGAGAAACAAAAAATGTAAAGAACGAAAGGCAAAATGAGAATTTTTGATAAATGCTTCCTCCTTTCCCTATATATAGGTGGCTCCTCACTCTCTTCTTCATTTAGACTCAGAATTTTCTGCCCAATTTCAAAGAAGGGAGTTAGGGTTTTAGGCGCACCAAGGGGAGAGAAGAAGAAGGAGAAATTCAAAGCATAAGGTATGGAAATTTGATTATTTTTCATGTTTTCTCTTAGCCAATGTGACAACCCTACCCTTTAATCATTGTAATTATGGTTAAGTATACGATTAATAATTAATTATCAAGGTTTGAGTGGTTACAATTTATCACATTATGAAAATATAGGAAAAATTTGAACCTTGATGTTAGAGTCATCACCACACCACCTCAACAAAAATAAAATTCTCATAAAAGAAATCCTACTACCATAAGAGGCTTATGATTCAACCGTCCGTCAGTTCAATACTCAATAACCTCCCACAAGTACTCCTATATCATCTCATACCATTATCGTTGGAGAAATTAGGGTTTCTAGGTTCAAAAGAGTAGGTTGGGGACTTACGCTGCTGCCTAAACCTTCCCCGCCACAGCCAAGTTACTCTTTGGAATCACTGGACAAATTTAACAAATCTATCGCCGGGCGAGTTGGACCTTCGCCGCGGCCAACCTATGTGACGCTGCGACGGAACGCCTCCTGGAACTACTGCTCTCAACTCCCAAGATTCTTCCCTCGGCACAATATATTCGGGCCGCGGTGAGTTTTGCTTCTGTCCAACCCTTATTTAATTTTCTCGACTCGCGCCGCGGTAGGACACAATGCGCCGCAGTGAGTTTTGGTTCTGTTACCCTCATGGGCGATTTTTTTCACTTCGCGCCGCGGCGAGGTTCATTGTGCCATGGCGCCTTTTGACTCTGTCTCCCATTTGGCCATGGCGAAGCCCTCTTGGCCGCAGTGAGAATCCCTCCTGTAACTATATTACCCAAATTTCGCCTCCTACACTCCAAATCTTATCCTAGAAACACTCCAGGTCTACCTACCCTTGTTTTATGTGATCCTAATGGTATTTATCTACCCTATTTACCCATCAATCCATCCATTACTATTGCGAAACTTAAACACTACTTCCTACTTGCCCAACTAGCTCATATCAGCAAATTCATAAATATATGACAGCAAGAATACATGCATTAGCAGCAATTTACATCCCATGCACATTCCATAGAGATTCCATTCAACAATAGCTTACATCCAAGACATCATATGACTACAATTCCCATATGGTAATCTATATCACAATTTCAGCAAAGCTATATATATATAATGCTATAAGTTCGTACATTAATATTCAACTATAATGAGATGTAAATCCTTTGCGGTTACATTCCAATCAAACAAAATATGAACACCTACACTTGGCAACATGAATACATGAGGATGCTATATGTACTAATAACAAAATTGCATCTCTACAAAATGAGCCTGCCTAAGTGTAGCCTTCTCCCATATGTTGGAGCTCATGGATTTTCATCCACTTGCTTCCCCTTATCCTTACCCGAAGAACTTTCACCTGAAATATTAATCCCATAAAACGGGGTGAGATATAAATCTCAGTAACTAAGGCAATTCAATCATATATCTAGTTTAATTAGCATATATGCATAAATCAAAATCAACATCAGAATTATATCCATCATAACAGCAAATGAAACAATTGGGCTATCATGATTATTATCTCATACTAGCAATCATATTATCACATGTTAAAGGCCATTAACACCGGGAGAGGCTTGTCCACGGCACCTACTCCCTATTGAGCACAACCGGGGCTCAGTGCATCTGGGTTTGATCATAACTTGGTGTTCTATCAAAGCACATGCACGGGTGGCAGCCGCACCACAGCTCCACCATGGACTCACAAGGTCCAATCACAATTCAACAGATAGCCAACTAATTCATTCAACATTTCAAATCATTCATATACAGCAACATATGAAATTAAATCAAATATATACATGGAATTGATATAAACCTAATTACCTCACTTGTAGACACTTGCAACAGTCACCAATGGTGCAGAAATCCTCCTATAACCATAGCATCATAGAATTACTACTCTAATTCATCATTAACAGTTACAATCAATACCCAAAGAATATAAGATGCTAATGACTACCTAAGAATCACTTACTCAGCCACTATAAGTCCCAAATTCGGATTAAATTGTCCTCCACCAGAAAACTCAATATTCCACCCATAATCTTAAGAAAATTCGTACATAATTAATACCCATTTTATAAATCAGCTATGGGGGTCTCAAATTAACAATTGAAGCATCATAATGGAGGGTTTAAACTCACCCAATGTCAGCCCTAACCTCAACCTACGAATTTCACCAAGAGAATCCCCAAACACCCACATTTCAGATTTTGGGTAGGATGAAAATGCTCCAAATGAAAAACTAATTGGGCCAAATTAAAGAGAAAGATGAGGAGATTAAGTTGTATAACTATTACCTTGGCTAAATCTTGCTCTAAATGTGAGAAAATGCATAATTCTTGCCCCAAACCCTAGCCTCCTCTCCAAGCTCCGAATTTTCTTCTTGAGTTTCAGCAAATGAGAAAGTGGCTGGACTATTAGGGTTTAAGTTGGGTTTTAGTTGGGTCAAATATGGGTCATGGGTTACTCCAAGGTCCATCTTCACTTGGGCTTCAGATTTTTGCTTGTTGGGCCAGTTTTTAGAGTGTTGGGCTACAGAATTTTGTTGGGCCAGCTCTTATACATTGGGTTGCTGAAGTTTAATTAACTTTGGGCCAAGTTTGCAGAGCTCAAGAATGTAGGTCTGCACAAGGGTTATTGGGCCACTTAGAAGAGTTTATACAAGGTGGATTTTGGGCCTCCATTACACTAAATTGGGTTGGGTCTGCACCTAACCCATTGGGTCTCCATTAGCCTCTTATCATGTTCTATTAATTTAAGCCTAGATAGGATTTCTATCTCAATTAAATCTTAACCTATGTTAATTATTCCTAATTAATCTAATCCGTGATTAACACCTTAATTAATTATGAGGTGTTACAGTCAATCTTTTTCTCCTCCTTTTCCACCTTCTTTCCCATGATTTTGCTAAAGTTGTAAGGGCTGTTTTGAAGGAAGAATAAAGGGGAAATTTCGAAATTTAGGTGAGGAGGCAAAAGGAAGCAAAGAACAAGCAAGAAAAACTAAGGAAATCAAGGTATCATGCAATCCTTCTACTTGATCTTCTTCCTCCTTTCTTGTCATACCTTATTTTATAACACTTTTCCTACTACAATTACCTCATATAAAACTTAAAGGAGTCAACAAAAATATGAACTGATAAAAATTTTTCATTTTAAAACTTTCTCATACAATTTCACTATTTATTTGGTTATTTTCAAATTCTTATCTAACTTTAAAAATACATACTTAATTATAGAAAAATCGTATGAGGTTAATTCAGGGCTCTACTTCAAGCTCTCTAAACCCTTTACACAAGGAAAATACTTACTTAGCAGAGCACAAATAAATTCATATAAAGTTGCCCCTACAACAAATTGGACAGTTTTACCCCTCATTGGTCATATTATTATTATTATTATTATTATTATTATTATTATTATTATTATTATTATTATTATTTTACTTTTATATAAGCACAAGCATTCTTGCATCTTAGGCACGCTAGTCATACTCTTTTTACTTTAAGGTTAGGTATATACATGGCTTTCCATTTCATACCTGAGTACCTTATAGTGTTATAATATAACTCATACATGCAGTAATCTAAAATATTTAATTACATGACAAAATGTGGTGCATAAAAGTAATGTCCTCGATTTATGTCTCCATATTCTTTGCTCTTTCTTTGCTTGAACTCGAACCTAGCATGGGTTATATTTGGGGTGAGATTATGAAATCCCAGTAGTAGTAAACTAATCTCATTCACAAGCAAACATGTAAGTACATAACATAATGCCAGTCAAGATGCCACATATTGCATAGCAATACAAGAAATTTCATACAAGACCAAGCACAATCTAAGCATACACATCTCATTTTATAGCATAAATGACAACTTAATATAGCATAACACTCATCATTATACCAACATACAAGCTTAAGGAAAGAGAGAGGAAAACTACTACCTTAGCAAACTTTACTCATCAATCTTTAGGACTCGGTTTACTTACTTTTGGAGTTCCCAAAATAACATCAAACCCTATAATCATAATGATAATTCATTACAATCAACACATAAACCTTAACTTCTAAAGTAGGATGATCCGTTTAAACTTAATGAGACCATTGGAATTAGAAAAATCTAACTCCTTCCCTTCCCATTCACTATGGCCGATAGTATGCATTTCTTGGCCAAAATTTAGGAATTTTATCCCATGAGTTTTGGGGGCTTTTCCATAGGTATTCCTAACTAAAAACACCCTTTTGAATCCATTGGAATGGATAACATCATCAAATTCCAACCCCTCTAGCTCCGTTTCAGGCTCAAAAGTGTGTTTCTTTAGTTCTAAAAATTCCATAGCCTTTTCCTTTATGTTTTAGGACTTGAAATTTGGTATACATGACTTTAAGACATCAAGAAAACACCATAAAAATTTTGGAAAAATTTGGACAGCATCTCCCCATGATTTCTATTTTCCCAAAAATTACCATATTTGTGTTTTTCAAAGTCCCAGCACATAACAACAATAACTAAGCTCATATAACCTTCATGTTCAACATATAAACTTCATTTCAAGGCCTTCATATTCAACATATAAACTCCATTTCTAATGATTCATATGCTGCCCAAAAATGACTCATAGCTAGAGTTTAACAAAACTAGTTTAAAGCATGTGATTTGCAAGTATAAGATGGAGAAAACTTACTCTTCAACCTTAATCCTTGCTTCCTTTGCTTTTTTCACACTAAAATCCTTTCTCTTACCACTTAGAGTAACATTTCACCTTGAAGAAAAGATGAATATGTAGCTGCCCTTTGGAGGAAATGGTTGGAAGATGGAGAAGATGAAGAAATTTGGTGAAGAATGGTGGTAGTTTTGCTTAGTTTCACTTCTTCTTCCACTTTTTCTCCCTCCTTCTCTCTCTTCACGTTTTTCTCTCCTCCTCCCTTGTGTGTGGCATGAAAATGGTGGAATGGAGTTGAAGGAGATCAATTTGGATGAAGTTAAATAGTCATACTAAATTTGGACCCTTGGATCAATCTTTTCAAGATCAAATCTTAACCTTCCATTCCTTTTTCTTTTGATTTTCTAATTTCATAACAAAATATATTTTTTCAAAAATTCTTGGTCACACACTTGGATACCTTTTCTTAGCTCTTAAGTTATGAATAGTTACCATGGTTAATTTCTTAACTCAACCATGGTCAACTTTTAACATAACCATAGTTAGTTTCTAACTTAACCATGGTTAATTCTTTAAAATGACTAAAATCCTTTTCTTCTTTCCCTTTTATTTTATATTTATCTTTGGGTTTCATCATCTCTAAAACCCTAATTATATCTTCTCTTCTTTTTTAGGCTTTTAGAATTAGCTATTGGGCCTTACAGTAGTCTAATAATCAGTATCCAGGTTCGATTAAGGTTTTACGGTACAATACATACCTTTAGACCTTCTAAAATTTATGAATATTATTTCCTCTACTTTCTGGCCATACTGAGCTTCAAACATGGTTCAGGGGCCTTTAACCTCAATCTTCATAAATTTCGGTGTCAATCGGACACCTGGGTCTATAGGTGTAATTTTCACCATTCTGTATTATGATTGTGCTATAAACTTTTCATTTACTGCAATTCTGTTCCTGAAACTCCTTCAGGGTTTCTTAGCCTTTTAACTATTTTTATTTCTATAGTTGTTACAACTTCCTTTTCTATTTTGCTCATGGCTACTGATCAGGATAACCAAATCCTGAATCGGATCCTGTCCGGCCATCCGGACAACTTGGCATCATTGGACCCGTCTCATTAAACTGAGTTTAACTATGGATCACGGATTTCTGAGATTCTTACCCGATTTTTTGATATTCGTGCTTAAAGCCATGAATAAAGGGTGAAACTAGGGTTCACTGAACTTTCGAGCAATTTATACATTTTGCCCAACATATAACTTTTCTTTGCATTTTAGTCCCTGGCTCTTTTATACTTGACTTCAGAGACTTTTCGGGACCTTTTTCTGATCTTTTCTTTTTTCATCTATTTTGGCCTCAATTTTAGGGCACTTCTGGCCTTGACTCATCATTATTTGCAGTCTAGAATATTATTCTAATTTTATTGGACCTCAATTTACTCTATTTGAAAGACTTCCTTTTATATCCGGTGAATTTCGTATGTTGACGGAGAAACCATATGTTACGTTTCTCGTGTTTCCTTATGTTTTCTTGGATTTTCAGAAATCGAATGTTACACTTCTCTTATGAACATTTCAACCTATATATGGTTAGCCTTAGGGAGTTAAGTTTTCAACCAAACCAAGGGTGAATCTTAAAAAATTGAGGTAGAAAAACAAGAATATGCAAAGAAAACAACAAACTAGCCATTAGATTTTAAGATGCAAAACCTAAGGTTTCAAGTGCATCTTGTAAAATATGATTTTGTATGATAATTCCTAGGCTTAAATAAAAGTTTAAATGAGCTCCTAAGATCCTTAAGAGACTCCCCACATGCATCTTCCCTTGAGAAAACAAAACAAGGTCCATGGAGACCAAAAACCTCCATCGTCTCAGCCTAAGGGAGATAGCATAGCTAGAGAGAGTTTTAAATTTTTCTAAACCCATTCTTGAGTCATATATGATGAATAAAAATGAAGGGAGGCCTTGGAAAAATTTAGAACCCATAGAAAGTGAGTTGATGCTTTATGTTCCATATTAAGACCTAAAGAAGCAACATATAGTTAGGCTCTTAGTTTTGATTGTGTGATGACTCCAAGAAGCTTAAAAGGAGTCAAGAATCATATTTGAAAGGAAAGAATAGAGCCTAGAATTTATTTGAGGGGTGTTTCTTCATTAGTTGCAATTATGGAACCATAATGAGGTTATAGACCAAGATAGTGTCTAAGCAAATTGTATGGCTTTAGAATTAAGTCCATGAACCTAATTGGCTTCCATAAATTGTGTCTAGGTCAAGAAAAATCTTCTCCACACTTTTTTGTGTGTATGACCGAAGCAAGGAAGGGAGATTCAAGGGAAAAAGTGTGTAATTACTTCCAAGGTAGCTCTCTCCACCTTTTCTCATGCATAGATGTGTGCTTAGCTTGTCTTTGAATGTGTGTATGTGTATTTTTAAACCATGAAAAGTGTTCTAGCATGACTTGATTTCCATGGTGCCATGATGTTACAATATGCTCTTATATGATGTTATTGATATGTGCTTGGGTTTGCTTGAGTGTGGTGAGGCTAAGAACCCTTAGCCATGGTGAGGATGAGCCAAGAACCCTTTAAATTAGTTGAGACAAAGCAAAGAGTCTCCCAAAAGCAAGATGGACTCCCATGAGCATAGTTGAGTCCAAGAATCTCTTAAAAAATGGGTGAGGCAAGTCCAACATCCACAAGAAATTGGGTGAGGCCAATCCACTTGCTTGGCAAGCTTTTGTATGCTTTGTATGACTTTCTCAAATGATGAAAATGTTTCTTGAATGTTTGCACATGTCAACATGACTATACATGCATTTATGAGACTTGTTTGCATCCATTACGTATGATTGAATGGGAGATGAGTTATTGGGATTGGGATTCTTTGAATCTCATTCCCTCCTCTCCAATGTTCAAACATGCTAGGTGGACTGTAATGACCCTAACTTTAAATTATAGTAATTAAGGTTAAAAATATAATTAATAATCATAAATCAAGGTTGAAACCTTGATTTATGATTATTAATAATCATAAAAATGTAATTAATAATCATAAATCATAAATCAACTTTAAATGTCATTACAACTGATTATATTCAAAAAATGTAGAGAAATTTGAAATCTTGATGTTATTAGGGTCATTAATTAGACAACCACAATTATTCAAATGTGCAAGTGAATTTAATTATCAATAAGGAGCCTTTGATTCTTCCATTCATCAATTCCAACTCATAAAATCCTCCTACAAGTGTTTCTAGATCATTCCTTATCATTACCATAAGAGAAACTAAGGTTTCTAGGTGAATATGAGAAATTGAGCACCTTTGCTGCAGCTAAATTCTCTTGTGCTGTGGCCAATTACTCTCGGATTCAACTCCGTACACCTTTATAAATTTTGCACATTTCACCGCGGTCAAATATCCCTTTCACTATAGCCAAATACCCTCTGGAACCCCCAGACCTACCTCTCAAACTTAGCCGCGGCTAACCTCACTATTCACCGCGGCCAATTGCTCTCTGTTTTCTTCCCTGGTAGCTTTGCCACATTTGGCCGAGGCCAATTAAATGTTGGTCGCGGCCAATTACCCTCTGTTACCATTTGACCGAGGCCAATTAAATTTTGGTCGTGGCCAATTCCCTCTATTACCCTCCCTAGGTAACTTCGTCGCTTTTGGCAGAGGCCAATTAAATTTTGGCCGTGGCCAATTCCCTTCTGTTCCTATAACTTCCAAGATTTCATCTCATGCTCTCCAATTCCCCCTCTAGCAACACTCTAGGCCACTTTAACTTAGTTTGTGAAGATTTAGGGTCTTTCTTTTACCTAATCTACCTAACACATCTATCATTACCCATTTAAAACTCAAATGTGGATCCTTAACCCTCTAGCCACCATAAACTAGTGAGTTCATAGATCAATGACAGCAAAGATTTCATACACTACTCACATTTTCATTCAAACATAAATCCCATTAGAAATTCCATACATCACTAGTTTAAGTTAACATTTGATGTATTAAATTATTACAGTCCTTATGCTTAGCAATTCATGATGCAATGTGGCAATTACATAAAACTAGTAGTTTAGTTATACGAATACAATCTGACAAGGTTTCTAAACCTACCTACTACTAAACCACATAATAAGCTTCCATTAATTTTTTCCTTGCCACTAAGAGGTCCAATCCCTAAAAATGTTAGCCCATAATTGGGATGAGATATACAATCTCAGTAACAAGAGGCAAATTCCATATATATGTATAGATTAATCAATACAATGCAATTTTATATCATCAATACCAGAACTATCAATTCAATTTACAAATGAACTAGTTGAGCTACCAATGACTACTGTCTCATATTAGCAATCATACACAACATGTTAATGCCCAATAACACCGGGAGAGGTCCGTCCACGGCACCTATTCCATAATGAGCACAACCAGGGTTCAGTGCATCTAGGGTCTGATCACAACCCGGTGCTTAATCAAAGCACATGCACGGGTGGCAGCCGTACCACAACTCCACCATGGACTCACAAGGTCTAATCACAATAACAATTCAAATAGTCAACCAATCATTTAGCATCTCAAAATCAAATATGTGTAGTAAACATCAGATTAACATGGGCATATACATGGAATTAGGAAAGTAACCCCAATTACTTGAATAAAGCCAATTACTCACCCTCTAGCTACCATCATGATTCAAAGCACACTAAGTCTAACATAAGCATAATCATCATTATTCAATTATCATTAGTAAGGAATTTCTCTATCCACAGATTAATCTTAACAAGAGTATATTAAGAACTTCTTACCCAAGCTTCTTAAGGGTCTACTGCACCAATTCAAGATCACAACAACAAGAACTCACAATGGGTCACTCCTAACATCTCCATTTTCGCACATGTAAAAGCCATGCACCAAAAATCAATCCAAATGAAGGAAATTCTATATATATACCACACAAGAGAAAGAGGAACACTTACACATATACCCAAAAGATCAAATGGACTGGTTTGGGCCTCAATTACCAAGAACACACCATGGGTCTTTCTAAAATTCGAATTTGAGTCATCAAGCCTAAAAATTTCATTGTTTCACCTTCATCTCCTTATAATTTCGCACAACAATAGAACCCATTATGAAAATCAATCCTTGAGGACATTTTCTAGCAAAATAATACACAAAATGAGAGAGAAATACTTACTCAATCACCCCTTTAGCTTCTACTCCAAAAATCTTTCAAAGAAACACCCAAACACCAAATTTTAGATTTGAGAAGTAGATGAAAATGCTTAAAACTAGAAACTAATCAGACCAAAATAAAGAGGAGAATGAGAAGGATATGTTTTATATAGATTACCTTGGCCAAATCTTCCTCTAAAAATGAGAAATGGTGGAGGAATGCAGAAAAACCCTAGCCCTTCTCCTCAAGTGAGAAAATGAACTCTTGCTCAGCAGAACCAAATGTTTTACCCTCAACAAAAGGATGTGGCTGCTGAGCTCTTAGGGTTTTTAGTGGGGAATGGGCTGACCCATTAGTCCAAGGTTCATTTGGGCTCATTATTCTAAGTGGGCTGGTACTATATGAGATGGGCTACAGAAACTCTTGGGGTTGTGGAGAGTGTGCTGATTTAAAGGCCCCAAAAATCCATTTAAATTATAGTGGGAATTTGTTGAGCCATAAGTTGGAGGGTTTATGGTGGGTTTGGGCTGTTTTAAGGGCCTATTTAGCTGGGGTTTGCACCATATAGATGTTGGTCCATTTAGAAGTAGAATTAGATCCTCCTATGACTAAAATTGGGCTTTTACATTTAGCCCAAAGCTTAAGTTATCCGCATGGCCCAAAATAAAAGTTCACTCTCTTAATTAATTTTTTTAATTAATTCACATTAACTTCCTAATCGCCATTATTAATCTCAATTAATTTCAAGGTGTTACATGGACTAAGTGGACAAGGTAATGGAAGCCAACCACCTTGAATAAGAGAGTTTGACACCAATATGCATAGTTTTTACTCTTTAAAGCATGTTGATGACCAATGATGTAAATTATCATTGTAAATAGTCTATGGTCTTTGGAACATATGTAATTATGATAATATGTTATGTTTAAATGGGAGAATGTATTATGAGACCACTAGAATGCCAATTGAATATGTATAGACAATGTAGCTTCTTGAATGAGTTTATGGAATTATGCATATGTGTGGATAAGATGGCCAAAATGAGATGCATGAGGGTTGGGACCATTTGGGCAGCTCACACAAGTCATAATTATGCTTTTAAACTTGCCCAAGAGGTGCCAAACCCCAAGGAAAGCCATTTGGACATTTTAGTATCCCACATGGAGCCAAAATTTACCAATTTAGAACCCTATGTCACTTTTTGTCCAAATGAGCTCTTCTTGATCTAAGATTTGGCATGCAATTAAAACTTGTTGAGACCTTTTTGGGAAGTTAAAGAACATAATTTTTAGAGGTCTACAAAATATTGATGAATTTTCAAAGTTGGAAAATTTTCTGGTTTTGGTCATGTCACTATTCACTCAGGTCCAAAAATGAAATCTATCACACAGGGCTCAAATGATATCCAATTGCCACAAAATTTTATGCAAAGAAACTAGATATTCCCAATGACTTGTGTCAACTAGAAGCACCTCATTTGGATGTCTAGAGAGGGAGATATGAATTTTTAAAGAATCTGTCCAGTATTAGGAATTCCAACCGACCTCTGTTACTGTTTGACCAGATTTTAAGGCTTGGACATGCCTGAACTAGTCTGGAGTTATGTTTTCCCTCTAGCTAACATCCACATCTTTCTATATTGGTATCATTTGTATGGATTAGAGTTTTTTGAAATTAATTGAACATTTTTGAAGTTTGCTGCAGAAATCTATGATAGCACCAGTGGGCAGTTTGACCTCTGGACCATTTCAAATATCAAACGTCCTCTGTGATGGATGTTATGGTTTGGACATATTTTTATTATGTAGTAGACATCTGTAGCTTTCTAGAATGGCCAAGAATGCATGATTTTAATTTTTCTAGATTTAGTTATGATTTCCCAAAGTTGTGATAGAAAAGTGAAAAAATCTGGCCGAAAATATATATGTATATTTCATGCTTCCCTTCGAGTTCCTTGAGGTGTAGGCCACTTTTAATGATACAAATGAGTTGTATTCATGTAATTAAATATGATAATGTGTTGTATGAGCTCACACGGTCCACGTGACACCAAATGAATTTTTTATACACGACGCAACGTAAGAAAATGCATTATTTTAATTCCCCTTTCTTGCTCTTTCATCGAAATTATGAATGTGAAGCATGTGAATGTTGTGAAATGAGGTAAAAATATATAGTGTTACAAGCACCCTAGAATTATACGACCACTAAATATTTAGTATTGTAAAATTAATGTTTGAACTATTGGTATAAAAGGGTTGGATGTTTATGTGACGACCCTAATTTTTAATTACTGTGATTATAATTGATTATGTGGTTAATAATCATAAATCAAGGGTTAAAGTCATATTACAATGAATTAGATTAGGAAAAAGTGAGAAAATTTAAACCTTGATATCATTAGGGTCATCAGCTAAACAACTGCAACTAATCGAATCCATAATTGATCATAAATAACAATTAAGACCTTGTATTCATTTTGCTACTTATTTCAACCCACAAAACCTTTGATA
Source organism: Erythrophleum ivorense (assembly GCA_026724425.1). NCBI lineage: Eukaryota > Viridiplantae > Streptophyta > Magnoliopsida > Fabales > Fabaceae > Erythrophleum > Erythrophleum ivorense. The sequence goes on from JAIUCV010000042.1 coordinate 534,646, forward strand.
AATATTTCTAAGTCATTACATAATATTATCATAATGAATCTCAATGTTTCTAAGTCAGAATAAGAGTGTAAGAACCTTTGTTCATCTTTCATGTATTACCGCAACGAGTCGGACCCTCACCAGGGCTAGCATCCCTTGTGTTGCGGCTAGTGACTCGAGTCTTGTTGTGTAACACCATAAATTCCAGCTCATTTCATGTCATTCTTAAGCATTCTATCATGATTCATATAGGCTTCCCATAGAAAAAGCAAGGAGAATGGGATTAATTTCGGTTTGTGTCATATCTAAAAATTTCAATCCATGTCACGTGGATCGTGTGAGCTCACACTATATTTTTTTATATTTAATTACATTATTACAACTCATTTTCATCCCAAAAAGATGCCTACAACTCATGGAAACTGAAATGAGATATGGAAAATGAGTGTTCATTCTCGACCAGGATTGGCCTCATTTCTAGGTAAATTTTAAAAAATAATAACTAAATCTAGAAAAATCAAAATCATAAAATCTTGGTCATTATGGAAATATTGGGATGTCTAATTCATGGTAAAAATATGTACAAGTCATAACATCCCACACACAGGGCGTTTGACACGCGAAATTGTCTGGAGGTCAGGCTGGGTCCTGATGCTGTCACAGTTTACTGATATGAACTTCAAAAATGTCCAATTAATTCCACAAAAATTCAATACATTCAAATGATACCAATCTGGAAATATATGGATGTCAAATAGAGAGAAAAAATATCTCTAGATCAGTTCATTAAGCCTAGATCTCATAATTCGATGGAACAGTACTTCTAGTCGGGCAAGGCTGCTGATATTGGACAGAAATTTCAAAAATTCATATCTTCCTCTCTAGACCACCAAATGAGGTGCTTCTAGTTGGCACAAGTCACTGTGATTTCCTAGTTTCCTTGTATAAAATTTCATAGAAATTGGACATCATTTGAATCTCAAATGACAGAAAACAATTTCGGACCAATTGAATAGTGCAACAGACCAAATCCATAAAATTTTTCAATTTCGAAAGATCATCAAATATTCTGTAGACCTTAAAAAATTATAATCTTTAGCTTCCTAGAAAGCTCTTACTGAGACCTAATTCCATGTCAAATTTCAGACCAAGACTAACTCATTTGGCCAAAAAGTGACATAGGGTTCCATAATGGTCAAATTTGGGTCCATATGAGGTACCAAACTTGCCAAATGGTCTTCCCTTGGTGTTGGCACCTTTTGGGCAAGTCTAAAAGCATATTTAGGACTTGTGTGAGCTGCCCAAATGGTCCCAAACCTCATGCATCTCGTTTTGCCCATTCCACCCTCACTTATACACATATTCATCAAACTTTAAATTCTCATTCTATAGCCTTACATACTCAAGACATGGGCTAGTGGTCATATATCATAATCATACATCTAAACATCACATAATACTGTATTTACACATGTCTCAACGTTCATAGTACATATACAACCTCATATACATGATGAACCATATTATGGTTCCAAAATAAACAAAAAAAGACACAAGGTTGTCATTCTTCCTTCTTTATTGATGTTGGCTCCCTTCACCATAGTTACTTGGTCCACCTAGCATGTTAGATCATTGGAGAGGAGGGGATGAGATTCAAAGAATCCCAATAGCTCATCTCTCATTCAATCATCCATAATATATATAAAGCAAGCCTTAAAAATGTATGCATGGACATAATACAAATCATAAGCATTCAAGAAGCAAGCTTAGCATGTGAACAAGCTATACAAATCATTCAAGAGCTCATCAAGTGTTTGGATTGGCCTCACACTTCTCCTCATGGATTTTGGACTTGCCTCACCCATTCTTTAAGCACTTTGGATTCAACCATACTCTTGGGAGCTCACTTTGCTTTTGGGAGACTCTTTACTTTGTCTCAACCAAGCTCAAGGGTTCTTAGCTCATCCTCACCATAGTGAAGAGTTCTTGGCCTCTCCACACTCAAGCAAACTCAAGAAACATCATACATTCACTTGAAAACATAACATGACATCATGAAATCATGGCAAACAAGATCATGCTAGCGTACTTTTCATGGCTTGAAAATACACATACACACATTTTAAAACAAGCTAAACACACATCCATGCATGAGAGAAGGTGGAGAGAGCTACCTTGCACAATTTCACACACTTTTTCCTTAGCTTTCAAGCCTCTTCTTTCGGCCACACACCCACAATTTGGTGGAGATAGTTTCTCTTGGCCTAGATACAATTTATGGGAGCCAATTAGATCTATGAAACATATTCTAAGGCTACATCACTTGATAAAATATTAGATTGCTCTATAGGCTCCATTATGGTCTATAATCACACCTAATGAAGCAACACCCATCAAATGACTTCTAGGCCTCATTTTTTCTTTTCAATTATGATTCTTGACTCCTTTTAAACCTCTTAAAGTCATCATATCATTAAAACAAAGGGCCTAACATCATGTTGTATGGAACCTATGGCACCAATTCACTTTCTCTGAGTTCTAAATTTTTTCCAAGACCTCTGCTCATCTTCACTCATCACATATGACTCAAGAATGACCTTACAAAAATTTAAAACTCTTCTTAGCTATAGGAACTTGTTTAGGCCGAGACTATGGGGGGAAGAAGAGTTCATGGTCTTCTTGATTTTTCCTTGATGGGAGACACACTTGGGAGGCTTCCTAGAGGTCTTAGGAGCTCAATCAAATACTCAGACATACAAGAAAACTCATATATCAAATAAGTTTTTGCAAAGTGTTCAAGAGCTCTACACTTTTCTAGCTTAAAGTTCATTAGTTTTTCTTTGCTTTCTTGGATGGGAGGTGCATGTGGGAAGCTCTCTAGTGGTCTTAGGAGCATGTTTAAATATTCAATTAAGCCTAAGAACATTCATGTTAAATCAGATTTGTAAGAGAGCATTTGGATCCCTAATGGTTCTATCTTAGCTCCTAATGCTCCTTTCTTGATTTTATTGGTTCATTCTTAATCCTTGTCATCTAAAACCTCTAATCCCTCCATAAATTGGGCAGAAAAAAGCCCCTAAGAATTGGGCTCATGGTACCCAAATTCGTGCAAGAGGAAGGGGGAGGAAGAAGCTACCAAAGAATGGAAGTTTTACTTTGTTTTCTTGCTCTTTCTTGGTTGCTTTTCACTTTCCTTGGTTGTCTCACTCCAAACACGAATTTTTCCTCTCTGATCTGCCCCCAAAATAGCACCAAACTCTTCATTAAAACCATAGAAAGAAAGCTTGAGAGGAGAGGAGCAAGTTTCAAGAAGGAAGGATATGGAATTTCTTAAAGATTTTTACCTTTTTCTTGAATTTCTTCCTCCAAAATCTTCCTCCTCTTGTGCACCTAAGAAGGGCAGCTTCTCCTCTGGTTTTTGGCAGAATTAAGTTGGTCTTAGAGAGGAGAGAAAGAATGTGGCATATAAAGAAGAAGAAAGAAGCTTCCTTTTTAAAATGGTTTCCAATTTCGCCCTTCATAATGGCATTTCCAATTTGGCTTTGTTTTAGCTCCTTTTTTATAACCGTCTTTTTTATCATAAAATTTAGATTCCCAATTTAATAAAATTCCTTTGGAATCACTCAAATCGGAGCTAAAACCTTCTCGAATAAACCGGTCAAAGTTTGGGTCAACTGACGTCGAAAAGAGTACACCGGAGGGGCTTTACTAGTCCCGAGGCTTCCCATGGTTTTTGGGGCTTCTGAGAACCCCGGAGAACTCAAAACTTTCATTTAAAAAGCCCTCCTGTGAGTTTTTCAAAAAGTACCTATATTTACGAAAATGTCATTGGCCTTTCGACAAATTTATCGAATCACTCTGGCCTTGATTTTTGTGCAACTCAAGGCTCAAATCCTCATTTTTTATTATTTAGAATTTTATTATAATTTTATTTGGCTCCAATTCCTTCTATTTCAAGGACTTCCTTTTGTATCTGGCCTATTTTTGACGTTTATAGAGAAACCGAACATTACGTTTCTCACGTTTACGAAGGGACCGGATGTTACATATTGCGGCTAACTTATGTAGCGTCATGGTGAGATACCTCCTAGTACTCGCCTTAAAGTGCTTCAAATTTCACCGTGGCGAAATACCTCCTGAGTTGCGGCGAATTAAATTCTGTTACCCTCCCTGGGTGAAACTTCGCCTCATGCCATAGCAAAATTTCCTCACGCCATGGCATATTCACTTCTAACTGATCCCTTGGCTGCGACTTGTGATATTTAGCCACGGCTCATCCCCCTACTGCACTTATAGTTCCTAAATTTCGTCCCAAATACTCTAACACTTTCTCTAGTAGTACTCCAAAGCCACTCTACATTAATTTGTGGGGCTTTCATGGCATTAATCTACCTGATTTACCTAACTTACATATCATTACTACTTCAAGACTTAGGGGTTGATTCCTATTCATCAAACTATCATGCATTAGCAATTTATATATCAAGAACAATAAGAAGGATTCATGACTACTAACAATTGTCATCCAATTATAAATAGTTTGAACAAGATCAAACTTGTTCAAGAACTTGGAAACAAAATGATGAAGGTGAGATAGGAGATTTGAAAAAGTTTGAACAAAATCAAGAACTTGGAAACAAAAGGGTTGGACGTGATTCCAAAACGAGAAGAAAGAAGAGATCTTGAGACACAAGAAAGACCTATTACACGTCCAAAAATACGAAGGAAAACACCAAAAATAGCCGCATGAAAATGAGGACGAACAGAAACTAATCAAACGAAATAAGGGAAAAGAACAAAGAAAAAGTGGATGAAACTAACCTCAACCAATGCTCTGATACCAGATGATGTGAGACCCCTTAGAAACCCGTTCTAGGAACCCCAAATAACACGGATCAATGATCGAATTTTGGCAAGCAACACAAGAACAAATAATATGGACAATAAGCAACAAAGAACAAAGAACAAAGAACAAAGAACAAGAAGAAGAGATGTTGGTCAATGGAATTGAACCCTAAGAGAACCCGTCTCTTAGAACCCTAATCCGGGATGCCACAAAGGAAACCACTCCTTTGATAAGTCATAGATTTTCTCCAGCACACAAAGGCCACAAGAGAAACCTCACAAATTAGAAATGATTCTGAAAAGATAATTCATTCAATCTACCATTCTTGGAGTACAAGTGGGCCTTATATAGGCATTTGAAAAATAAAACCCTAAACAGAATAATTCCTAGGTGACGCCTTTTAAATGGAGGGAAAATAAAAGAAATTTAAATCTGAACAAATTCACCAAGAATGGTGCCTAAAAACATGAAACAGCAACAATCAAATTAAAACAAAATAAAACTAAGAGAATTTTGTGGAACATGGCTTATTTTGTGGAAAATGGCTAGACTCCTTCAATTAGGCTCCCTTTAGGCTTGGGCTAGCATCTTGTAGGAATGAAATAATCTTTATGCCAATTTGTTCCTTTTGGGCTTCATATTCAGCTAAGACTATGGGCTCTAAGTCTATTAGTTTTTGGATCACTCCATTCAAGGACTCCTTCATAGCTTTGGCTCTTGATCTTGTGCATGGGCCTCCCATACCTTGCAATGGATCTTTATTTGGCCATCTTTTAGAGTCACGTCCAGCCCTTTTGTTTCCAAGTTCTTGATTTTGTTCAAACTTTTTCAAATCTCCTATCTCACCTCCATCACAAACCACAAAGGACTACTTAGAAAACACTTACCCAACTATTTTAAGAACCAAATTCGGATTTGATTGTTCCCCCATTAGAAACTTTAGAATATCACCTCAAACTCTAGGCAAATTCACACAAAATTAATACTCATACTATAAATCAACTATAGGGCTCTATAACTAGCAAAAAAAAAAGCATTAAAATTAGGAGTTTATACTTACCTAACAATACCTCTAGCTCTAACCTCTGAAATTTTACCATGAACATATCAAACAACAAGTTTTAGATTTTGGGCGTGTGTGAAATACTCTAAATGAAAAACTAATTAGATCAAATTGAAGAGAAAGAGGAAAGGATTGGATTAAGTTATATAATAATTACCTTGGTTGATTTTGAGTCTATAAGTGAAAAATGGTGGATTTGTGCCAAGAACCCTAGCCTCTCTTCAAGACCTCCGAATTTTGCTTTGCCTCTTGTGTTTTTTCTGCAGAATGGGGAGGAGGCTGAGTGTATTTAGGGTTTAGATGGGTTTAAGTTGAATTGTAAGCTGACCCAAAGGCCCAATTCCAAATGGGTTCAAACTTTTGGTGGGTTAGGCTAAGGATTAGGTGTGAAATAAGTTAAATGTGAGTTAGGCCTGTATAAGGTAAATATTGGGCTTCTAAGAAAATGAAATGGGGTCTCCCTAAGGCCAAGCTTGGGCTTCTACATTTTGCTCAAGGCATAATTAAGCTAATCTTGAGGCCTAATTATAAATGTCTAAATTAATTATGAGCCCAAATAAATCCCCATCCTGATTGAATTTTAAGTCCATATCAATAATTTATTTTTCCATAAGCTCCACCCTCTCTTTCCACTTACTTAGTTTTACTAATTACCTAGATTAATTCCCTAATAATCATAATTAGTCTTAATTAATTTTGGGGTGTTACAGTTTATGCAAGTTTAAACATATCCTTTGTAAATACCCAATCTTTTTAAAATTGAACTAAAATTGATGAGATGCAAAAGGAAAACCCTAGAATAAAATGAAATAAGGCTAAACAAGGTTAGAATGATAATTTAGGCATATAAAAATGAGGATATAAAATTAAAGATGGCACAAAACTAGAGTCAAGATTACTAAATAAATTTAACCGAAAAAGCAGTGACAAGATTATAATTTCAATCAACATTTTAAAAACTCAAAAAATAATGTTTTAAATAGTAAAATTGAGTTTTTCAGAGTTTTCAGAGGCTCTAAAAATTATAAGAACCCTCAAAATGGCCACAACCTTTCTAGTAAATATTTTAAGCTATTAGTTGATTTAAACTTTGACTAGATGATTCGGGATGGTATCAAACCTCATAAGATTAAAAGTAAATGTTTTTATAAACTAAAGGATTTGAATTTTTATATGGAAAAGACAATACTAAAAAAGGAACTAAAATAGGCCTAAACAGAGGAATTTAAGTTCAAGGACAAAACGAGAATTGTGGAAATTTTCATAAATCACCTCCTTTCACCCTTATACCAGCCACGCCATTCCTTATCCCTTAGAATTGACTTATACCTCTCCAAACTAGCAGCTCCAAGTCACCCAAGAAGGAGGAAGAAGAAGGTGGAAGAAAGGCTTAAATAGGTAAGAATTTTGACTCTTTTTCATGACACTTCTCTTACTAAACTTGTTCTCCTCCTCAAGCCCTCCTTCATGGTAGTTTTAGTTTCCTAAAAAGAGAGTTTTCATGGTTGAACTCTTAGAAAAAAAAAAAAGAGGATTTGAGAAAACCAAGCATGGCATCATATTTCTTTCTTGATAAGCTTTAAGACAAATTGTAACTCATGGTGGAAAGATGGCTTCGTCTTGTCTTCTTTTTCACTTCCAAGTCCGACCAGCCATAGCTTTCTAAGAAGGGGAATTGTTTTGCATGGAAACAAGGTTAAACTAGGGGTTTTAAGGAATGAGAAATAATATTATGCAATTAGAATACAAAGAGAAGATTTAGAATTCAAGATAGGGAAATTAGGGTTTCAATTATACCTAAGGAGATATAAAAATCTATGAGCCTAGTTTAAGCCATATGAAAGTATGATTAGATAAAAGAAAAGCCAAGGAACATGGCCATGCCTCTAAATCCAAGAAAAAATTAACAAAACTCCATATGGCTCCTTTATGTGTGATGGTTTAGCCAAGTGAGAGATAAGGTACCTAGGGAGTGTTTTTAAGTTCTAATGAATTTATGGACTTATATGAGAGGAATAAATAATTATGGAGCAATTGGTTTGAATTTATAAGCTCTAGACTGAAAGTTGAATTTTTAGGGTTTAAATTGGGCTAATGAGATAAGTTGGTCCTAAATCCCTTTAATCAAGCATGTAATAGTTCAAATGGGTTTCCTTGGAGGCATATAACTATTAGCAAGTGAAAGTTTGGGGTTAGAAAGCAAAAACCAAAGGTTGTGTCATAATGAGCCTAAACTAGTCTTAATTGCCACCTTTGAGTCCTAATGAGATTAAGTAAAGATGATGAGGCTTAGAATAAGTTCAAATGGAATAATTTATTTTGTAATTGCTATATGTAGGTCCATCTAACTTAAATTCACCTAAGTGTGGTTGTCAAGCCTAAGAAAGCCAAGCTAAGTGAACCAAGAAGTGGGTTAGTGGCACTTTGAGTTTGTACAAGTTTCATTGTAGCTTTATCTCTCTTTCTTGCATATATTTGAATGCTTGAATGAGTTAAAATGCTTATGTATGTTGTTGCTTGATGCTTTCACGAAAAATGTTTCATTATGTTTTCATATGAGATATATGAGTACTATATGTGTATGAAAGGTTTATATGATGGCTCATAACTCCCTAAGGCATGGAATTGAGCACAATAGCTCTTCTTTGGCCCTAGGTTGAGATTAGTTGAGCCTAGCAAGTTTATGATAATACCATTACTTGAGAATGAATGAGTTTTTATATTATATGATGCATTTGACTTACTTGATGCATAGACATAGCATTCTTGCACCACATATATTGCATTTACTCCTTATGTTCATGTGTGCATTGAATAGGTTAAGAGTAGCTACTGAGATTCTCTTAGAATCTCACCCTTATGCTTCCACTAACAATTTCAAGGTTACCAAGTCAAAGCAAGAATATAGAGAATAACTAAAAGTTAAAAAGTTGTATTAGAAATATTACATGTAGTAAATTTTGATGTATATATTATTGTGACATTCTTTTGTATTATATTAATGGTATATGATGTCAAACAATGTATATCTTTCCATGTATGATGATGAAACCATATGTAAAAGTATGAGAATGTGAATGTATAGCAATTTATGGCGATATATGGGCATGAATGTAGCAAATGACATGTGACATGCCATTATGTATGCATGCATACTTAGATGTCAAGGGGTCAAATTTTGATCCAAACCTTTAGCATGCTATGGAATGGTTGGAAATGTCATTTAACATGAATGAAATGTGATCAAAGTGAAAGAATTTCGTTTGGACATCAATTAGTTCAAATTGATCCCAAACTTTGTTCTAAAAGAGGCCTAAACAATTTTAATTTCAAAAGTAGTCTAAATAACTTCGTTTGAGTCTAAGATTTGGCATATAATTAGACCCTTAGTAGAGCCTTCTAACAAGCTAAGAACTAGGATTTTTTGGAGTTGTATAGAATATTTCATAAATTTTTAAAATTATGCAGAACTTTCATTTTGACCCCTGGTACTGTTCATATGGTCAGTTATGATATTTTGTATATTTAAGGAGGCCAGTGAACTCTAATACTTATGAAATTTTATAAAATTATATTTGGCAATATAATCTTTCTATAACCACAAAGTTTGTATAAATCAAAGTTGTGTAGCCAAAGATATGTATTTTTGAAGTTGAGGTTTGCTATATGAGTTTATTACTGTATTAGTTACTATTATATTAGATTTTCATGGCCCAAATGAATTTAGTTTTATCTAAAATTTTTACAACATATATTTCACATCCTAAAATTTTTGTAAACACCTAATTCATATGAATTGGAGCTTTGTACTCCAAGTTATGAATTTTCAAAGTCAATGCAGAATTATAGTGTCTATGTGATTTTGGGTTTATGACACTCCTAGGGTATCCCACGTGTTAACCATGATAAAATAGATCTAAACAAGGTTGTTTATGATAAATATGAATAAAGGAAAAGAAAGAAACAAAATCAGGCCCCTACTGCTCATTTTTATATGTAAACAGATCGATTTTACTACCAGAAGCAAAGTAAATATTATACATTTTATGGAAAATGCCCATGAAACATGAATGATATGTGTATGAGCTAAATCGTTAGGTATGACATCCTTTACAATTGCTTTAGGTGTTTAGAAGAATTTAAAAGGCATATTTTGGATTTTAAATTGTTACTTGGAAGTTTTAGAAGTAACTCTTTGATTATTATTGTCATGTATAGTCAATTATGAGGATTGATGCTTGTGTAAATGTGGAATTTGGTTTGGATTTATGTAGTGATAGCTTGAGAAAATATCATTTGGTTACTTTGCTCATGTAGGTTATGTGTTAATCCATCCCTTAAATGTATCATAACTTATCTTATTGTCCTTATGATCATTTTGCTATCATATAAGGTGTAAAGTGGATGTCAATACTTGACCAATTATAGTTTTAGGTTTTAGTTGTGATTTAGGAGACTTGGGAATGTGATTTGTTGCCCTGATCAAGTGGAAGGTGAAATGGTTCACCCTTTTTGTGTTGCCCTAATAGATATTGTTGTTATGAGTCCTTATTGGGTAATTTTGGGGATGTGTCATAGCCATATTTGGCATCTAAGTTTGTTCAAGAGTTTTAAGAATAAGAACATGTTTAATTAGTTCAATAAAATTTGCTCCAAGTGGTTTAAGGCCAATAGGTAGTAAATTGCACTTTTTTTTTACTGTCACTTAAGGTTAACAATGTCATTCTATTGTCATTATTGGTGTTGTGCTGATATGATGCAAGGTTGGATTGGTCTAATTAACCTTTAGGTCCATAAGTGATGTAATTTCCTAAATTGAGGATTATAAAAAGTTATATGCCATAAAAACCATGCATTTTAGTTTCAAAAAGGCTTTAGAAATGAATTTGAGAGGTTGCTAGTTAATTAGTTCAAGTATCCTAATGTTTGAGTGATAGGAGACACTTGAGTCATGGTCAAATTCTTTTAAGTTGCAACTAAAAATAGGTAGAGGGTACTAGAGACGAAGCACACCATGGCACAAGAGGTTTGGCCATGGTGAAATTTGAGGAAAGCAAAAGAGATGTGCTCCAAAAAGCAATCTCACTACGACATAAGTGGGGCTTGTTGTGATGAAACACAGGAAAAAGGTGCGTTTGTTTTTACTAAGAGTAATCTCGCCATGGTGTGAGAAGGACCCATCGCATTGAGAGTCATGTCTGAGCATGGGTTGCTTGTCTAAGAGTAATCTTGCCATGGCGAGAATCATATTTTAAAGGATTCTTAGGTTCAAATACAAGTTTAGCCACAACAAGAGTCTTATAAGTCACAATGTGAGTTTAAAACTTAGGTTTTAGAAGTCCTAGAGGCCAATTTTACCATGACCAAATCATTTCAAGTTGAAGCCTGAGTCCGATGGGTCCCTAATTTATATATAAAGGCTTGTTTTTCAATATGTTATGATGTATAATGATTAATGGCTAAACATGTATGTATTTCTATACTCCTTGAAGTTAGTATACATGGAATGACCAAGTTTATGGAGAATTGTGATTTCTTATTAACATGAATCTTTGGCATGTTTTGTCAAAAAATGTTGACATTTTAAAAGTCCAAATTTTCTCCATATTTTCATCAGTAGTTAACCTGTAATCAAAGTTGAACCTTAATTACAACTAATTAAGAACCAACGAGTGTTTGAATAGCCTAATTAGAAGTTAAGGTTTTTATATTTGGTATTAGAGCAATGGTTTAGAAAAAACTATGCTAATTTAAATTTTGTGGTTAGAAAATTAGCAATCGTTATGCACATTTGGCCTAGTGTTAGCTCTAAAGAGTAGTTAATTATGTGAACATGCTTTTATTGCTCCTTATCTCCAAAAAAGAAATATAGAGGAATAATGATAAAATGCTTGTAGTAACTGTTAAAACTAACGTTTCCTAAATTGTATTTGAAGTATCACTTACCTTAACAAGTATGCCTCTAGGAATAATGGAATATAATAAGATTCTGTCTCGTATTACTTTAGTAGTATTGATTTTAGACTTGGGTTGCTAGTGCCATGAAAAGATTCGAATTTTATCCTTTTTTTTTTAAATTGAGTTACCAATTCTAATCCAAATAATCAACTAGTTGAGGCTTATTGTCAACTAGCTACACAGTTAGATGCATCACATGTTCAATGAGTTTTGATCACCAAATTGACATCAAGCTTGATTGAGTAGACTCTTCACCTAGTAGATAAAGAGGAAATCTTGATAATATAGGTCAATCTAAAAAGAAAATGATTAATACCCTTGTGTATACTAGTGTTTAAGATACAACCCATCATAAAGTGATGATCACATTTGCAGTTAGACTTGCCTATTATGATTAAGGTAGTACTTGACTTTGCCATTAGTAGTTTTATTTCCATGTACCATGTATGGTGTGATTATGATTGCAAAGATAACATTAGAAATCTAAGATGTTGACTAGTGTATTACACTATTGGTAAAACTCCCCAATCTTATAGGAGAATTTCCTAATTTTGAATAGTGATTCTAGAAAAAGGAAGAGGGGATTATGGAAAGGTGATCGAGTTATATAGTAACTATGGAACCCCAATATGATGACTGATTTGGAAGGATGAATCACCAGATATAGATGATGTTGGAAACCTCTCGATGAGAATCCGTACTTGATCTGATGATAAGTAGGGAATGTTTAATAATGAAAAGACTTATTGAGTCTTATTACGATGTTAATTTAACTCCCAATAGTCATGCATGAATTGAGACTTAAGAACTTTTGGGAGAGTGAAGGAGTTAATTGTGGTTGGCACATGCCATTGTGTGAGAATGGAAATTTGTTCTTATGAAGGAAAGTTAGAGAGAATTTAGTACATCTTAAGAAGGATAGGTAGTATGTCATTTGAGGTACGATTATACTTGTATGAAAATACCTTAACTATGCAGAAAAGGTTAAGAATGAATAGTCCCTATGGACTATATGATGGTGTAAAATCCAAAGAGATGTTCAAGTGACTTAAAATGAGTATAAACATCGCTAAGTTGACTACTAATGCTTGCAGTACCTAGAAGTCAAGATGGAACACTTGGACCCATTGATCATGATAATCTTTGGAATCATATACATGGGATTTTGATGATACCTTCATAAGTGCTAAAAAGGCTACTAAGGATCTTCTTAGGTTGGTTACATCTAAGAACAACAATTGGATTGTTTAGGATGGGCCACTATCATGAACTAAGAATTCCTAGTGCTTTAGACAAGCTGTTTTGGTGTGGGTCATTGTAGATATGTGATCTAGTGGAACATCCACTTGAAGTATGGCTTGTAAAATTTAAGGAAACTCGTCCCTTAAGTTGTAAATATTACCTTGATACTTTAGGTAATGTATTATCACATTTGAGGTCAAGCTTTATTAAGGAACATAGCTTAGACTTGAAAGATTATGTTTGATTATGTACATGTTCAAGGCGTGGCCCTAGAATGTCTGAGGATTTTAAATGGACCAGTTATGAGATTAAATTCTATGTTAGCTCCAACCTTTAGGAATTATGGCAAATAAGAACGGGGAACCTTTGGGTACTAATTGGGATTAAGATGGGGTTTTATATGTTAAATGGAAATATCATACATTTTATTAGAAAATAATAATAATAATAATAATAATAATAATAATAATAATAATAATAAGTGCAATATCTTTATAAGATAGCAAAACATAAGGTTTGGATACTTAGACTAGATGACCTTATGAGAGGAAAGACTTTCTTTAATTATGGAAGTTAAGCTAGAGAAGAGTAAGATTACCTCGAGTAAAGGACAAGTGAAAGTTCGCTATGAAATAAGATTTATCCTCCTAGGTTGATGTTAGATAGATGAATAATATAAGGTTAATTAAGTGAAATTCTCTTATAACTCTTGATGTCATCTATTAAGAAAAGTTAGACTGAGTATTTAAGAGCTACTCCTTTAATGAATTGAGAGTTAAGATGGGGAAAAAGGTAACATGAAACTCAATAATTAACTATTGGTACTTTAGAATTAAAAAAAAATTGTAGGGGGGGAGAGAAAGAAATCAAGATTTACTTGAGCTAGGTGCTTAGAACTCATTGTAAGGTGATCATGTGAAACTTGACCAAGATTTTTCTAGTTTTGGACAAAGAATGAATATGGGGTTATGCATGTCTATATATCATTTGATCATGCTTGGTTGGATGAAAGGAATTATGGATACTAAAGTGAGGTAGTAGTGTAATAAGAACATCCTCTTTGTAATACTATGTTAGGATATCACCTTAATTACATCACAATTGGCATATGACATCCAATTTCATGAAATAAATTCTTTTAGTAGTGAAAAGAACTGTTATCAAAGCCAAATTAATTCATTTTTTATTAAATGAACCATTTGAGCTTACCATTCTCATTTCCATCATTAACACATTTATTAAATGAAGGAGCATGCAATTTGGGTATAGGCCATACATATCAAATTCAAGATCACACTCTTAATTTCTATAGGTTTCATATTCTGTCAAACTTTAGAGATTCATAACTTGAGTAAGAAAAGTTCAAATCATGCAAACTCAGACTCTTTGAAAAGCCCAAGACATCATCGAACTATATTAAAATTTCAGATCAAGACAATATCATTCGACCCACGAAATGCTAATGGAACAGTAATTGGGTCTGATTCTTATCCTGTAGTAGATAAGCAACTTTAAAAATGTATATCTTGTTACACCATAAATTTTAGCTCATCTTATGTTTTTAAATGGCTTAATATCATGAATCATGTAGGTTTCCCATGAAAAAGCTAAGGAAATAATGATTATTTTCGTGTTGTGTCAAATCTAAAAATTTCATTCAATGTCATGTAGACCATGTGAGCTCATGCTATACATCCTCATATTTATATACAACAACACAACTCATTTACATCACAAAATCATACCCACAACTCATGGAAACTGAAATAAAGCATAAAATGGGATTGTTAAATTTTGGCCAAATTTGCTCCTTTTTCTGACCAAACTTTAAAAAATCATAACTAATTATAGAAAAATTGAAATGACACAATCCTACCCATTATGAAAATCTATGGATGTCTACTTCACACTAAAAATATGCCCAAACTATAACATCTATCATAGAGGAATTTTGACATCCAAAATAATCCAGAGGTCAAACTACATTATGGAACTGTCACAGAATTCAGCAGAAAACTTTGAAAATATCCAATTAATTTCACAAAAATACAATCCATACAAATGATACCAATCTAGAAAGCTGTGGATGTTAGCTAGAGAGAAAAAATATCTCCAGACTAGTTCATTAAGCCCAGACCTCGAAATTTAATGGAACAGTAATTCAGGTCAGACAAAATTCCTGATACTGGATAGAAGGTTTAAAAATTCATATCTCCCTCTCTAGACCTCCAAATGAGGTGTTTCTAGTTGGCACAAGTCACTGTGAATGCCTAATTTCTTTGTATAAAATTTCATAGCAGTTGGATATCATTTGAACCTCATGTGACAAAATTCAATGTCGGACCAAATGAATAGTGCAGCAGACCAAAACTATAAAAATTGCCAACTTTAAAAAATCATCAAATATTCTGTAGATATCTGAAAATTATGAGCTTTATCTTTCCAAAAAGCTCTTAATGAGACCTAATTTCATACCAAATCTCAAATGAAGAATAACTTATTTGGCTAAAAAGTGACGTAGGGTTCCATTATGATCAATTTTGGCTCTATATAAGGTACCAAAATTGCCAAATAGTTTTTTTGATACTAGATAGAAGGTTTAAAAATTCATATCTCCCTCTCTAAACCTCCAAATGAGGTGTTTCTAGTTGGCACAAGTCACTGTGAATGCCTAGTTTCTTTGTATAAAATTTCATAATAGTTGGACATCATTTGAACCTCATATGACAAAATTCAATGTCGGACCAAATGAATAGTGTAGCAGACCAAAACCATAAAAATTGCCAACTTTAAAAAATCACCAAATATTTTATAAATCTCTGAAAATTATGAGCTTTATCTTCCCAAAAAGCTCTTAATGAGATCTAATTTCATACCAAATCTCAAATCAAGAATAACTTATTTGGCTAAAAAGTGACGTAAGGTTCCATTATAATTAATTTTGGCTCTATATAAGGTACCAAAATTGCCAAATAGTTTTTTTTTTTGTTTTGGCACCATTTGGACAAGTCTAAAAGCACATTTAGGACTTGTGTGAGCTGCCCAAATGGTCCCAAATCTCATGCATCTCTTTTAGCCATCTAATCCACACTTATGCACATTTTCATAAACTCATTCATGAAGCTATCTTTGCCATACATACTCAATTCATGTTCCATCATTCATATAATACATACTTTCATTTCTACATCATATAATAGCATAATTACATATGTCTCAAGGGTCATAAGTCATCTACAACAATAATATACATCATTATGGTTCATTATAGCTTTCAAAAGTAAATGCTAAACATATGGATGTCAATCTTCTTCCTTTAGTGTTGTTGGCTCCCGTTAGCATATCCACTTGGTCCACCTAGTATGTGAGATCATTGGAGAGGAGGAAATGAGATTAAAAGAATCCCAATAGCTTATCTCCCATTCAATCATACATAATATATGCAAAGTAAGCCTTAAAAATGAATGCATGGACATAATACAAGTTATGGACATTCAATAAGTAAGCTTGGCATATGAACAAGTCATACAAATCATTCAAGAGCTCACCAAGTATTTGAATTGGCCTCACATTTCTCCTTATGAATTTTGGACTTGCCTCACCCATTCTTTAAGAGCTTTGGACTCAACCATACTCTTGGGAGCCCACTTTGCTTTTAGTAGACTCTTTACTTTGTCTCGACCAATTTCAAGAGTTCTTGGCTCATTCTCACCATGGTAAAGAGTTCTTGGCCTCTCCACACTCAAGAAAACTCAACAACATCATACATTCATTTAAAAACATAACATGACATCATGAAATCATGACATATAAGATCATGCTAGCATACTTTTCATGACTTGAAAATAGACATACACACATTCTAAGATAAGCTAAACACACATCCATGCATGAGAAAAGGTGGAGAGAGCTACCTTGCACACAATTTCACACTTTTCCTTTTGGATTCAAGCCTCCTCTTTCGGCCACACACCCACAAATTGGTGGAGATGGTTTCTCTTGGCCTAAATACAATTTATGGGAGCCAATTAGGTTCATGAAACATATTCTAAGGCCACACAACTTGGTTAAACACTAGATGCTCTATAACCCCTATTATGGTCCATAAATATACCTAATGAAGCAACACCCCTCAAATAATTTCTAGGCCTCATTCTTTCCTTTCAAATATGATTCTTAACTCCTTTTAAGCCTCTTGAAGTCATCACACCATTAAAACAAATGGCCTAATTGCTTCTTTAGGTCATAATATGGAACCTGCCTAAAGCACTAAATCCCTTTCTATGAGTTCTAAATTTTTTCCAAGGCTTCCCTTCATTTTCATTCATCAATTATGACTCAAGAATGGCTTTAGAAAAATTTAAAACTATCCCTAGCTACATGAACATGCTTTGGCGAGACTATGAGCTTCCTTGGCCTCCATGGAGATTTCTTTATTTTCTTGAAGGAGAAAGCTTATGGGGAGCATCTTAGGGATCTCAAGAACTCATTTAAACTCTTAATTAAACCTAGGAATCATCACACAAAATCAGAATTTGGAAGGTGTACATAAAACCCTAGAATTCGCATCTTGAATTATAATGGTTATTTTATTGTTTTCTTTGCATATTCTTGTTCTTCTCCATCAAATACCTAAGATTCATGCTTGGTTGGGCTTGAAAATCAGATCCTCCTATGGCTTCTAGGGTTAGGAAAAATGGAGAAGAAAGATGATGGAAGATATCAACTATAGGATGCAATTTTACCTTGTTTCCTTGCTTAGTTTGGCTTAAATCTTGCTTTCTCCAAGCTTCTCTCTTCAAATCCGAAATTTTCCTTCACTTTCTCCCTTGAATCAGATTCATAAACTTCATTTTAATCAAAGGAAATCAAGGAGGATGAAAGAGAGGTGGTGTGGATGGAGAAGAGCATGAAAAACAACCATAAAAACATACCTTTTGCTTGGATTTCTTCCTCCTCCTTCTTCCTCTCTTGGGCGTCTCTCTCTTAGGGTTTTGCTTCTGGTTTGGGGCTGAATTTTCTGAAGTTAAATGAGGGCAAGTGTGAAGCGCCACTTATATATAGGTAGGAAAAAATGACTTTTTTCAAAAATTCTAATTTTACCCTTCATACTTTGCATTTTTGTTTCTCCTTCATTTTAGCTCCTTTTTCAAAACCGTCTCTTCCATTATAAAATGTAGGTTCCCAATTAAGAAAAACGCCTTTGAAATCACTCAAATCGGAGCTAAAACATTCTCGAACGGATCTGTCAAAATTCGGGCACACCGACATTTGAAAACATCCACCGGAGGAGATTTAACTGTCCCGGGGCTTCCCATGGTTTTCAGGGCCTCTGAGAACCCCAAAAAACTCAAAATTTTCATTTAAAAATTCCTCTTGTGTGAATTCCAAAAATTACAAAAATGTCATTATGTTTCGTAAGATTTTCGTCAAAATTTATTTTTTCATTTTAGCTCCGTTTTTCCTTCCATCTGAGGCTAGGATTCTCATTTTTAAGAGTCTAAAATATTATTCAAATTTTTTGGGATCTTAACTATTTCATTTTAGAGGACTTGCTTTGAAAACGCGCATGTTTTTGTCGTTTAACGAAAACTAGACATAACATATCTCACTTTACAAAGCTCCAAATTGGGTAATCTTAGTGGCTATGGAAATTTTATGATGTCAACTATATTTTTGTAAAATTTCATAAGTATTGGACTTCATTTGACCCTTCAATGATACTGAAAACCAAATTGACCAAATGAACAGTACCTTGATAGTTTCTACTTAATTTGGCCAATTTTGAAAAATCATAATAAATTCTTAAGAGCTCCAAAAATAGTGTTCTTTAGATCTGTGAAAAGCTCTAGATGAGATCTATATGTCTACCAAATCTCATGCCAAAATTCGTCCATTTGATTTGGTTTTAGTTCAAGGCAAGATTATGGTCAAATTTAGTACCAAGATAGCATCAAATGGTCCAACATGACTTCTTACAAGAACCATAACCATTTGAGCACATTCAAAAACTCTAACACAGCATATAAAAGCATCATAACAGGTCCAAATCATTATAGAACTCAACTCTATCATCCCACTTGTTCATATATGGCCTTATTGCTTGGCTAGTGACTTGGCTAACCTAATCTACCAGCCCAGTTATTTGCCAAATTTTGGCTCACTTTTCTTTCTTCCCCGGTCCAATTTAGTTAGCTTGAGCTCGGTTCATCTACTCATGTGTGCCCTTATCAGAGAGAGAGAGAGAGGAAGGGTATTGCAACAAAGAAGATTAACAGGATGTAAGAAAGGTATTTTAATTAGTTTACATGGTTAAAACCTTTCAAATTTAGATATTGGGGGACTTCCTAAGTGGGACTAATAACAAGGATCAATTGCGATTTTTTATCTTATAAGAAACATTGCGATTGAAAGCAAAATTAGGATGGGGAAATGCAATTTTCCCTACAATTTATCTTTCATAACATATCGGACCTGATATGCAAGCATTGTGCGTTGAGCATATGGAGCTATGAGAACAATAACGGTTCCAGTAGTTCGATCCTTAACGCAAATTTTCTCTAATTTAAAAAAAAAATACATGTAAAAGAGTGATATAAGTAGCTTCAGAAATTTTATTTGTATACTATAAAATAATATTTTATCCAAAAGAATATAAATAATTCAAATTCATTCTTATGAGAAGAAAGCAAAGTGAAGGAACTTGATCCCCAAATTATTAGCGAGCTCCAATGCCTCCGGGATTGCGGGTTCAATAAGGAATGCTGAACCGAAGCCCTTTTCAACGGCAGAACCTCATTCGTGTGATCTCCAATTGCCCTACCAATTCCGATTGATTCTGGGCTCTTACTGGCCAATTCGTCCATGTTAAATTTGAAGAAGTTCCGGGCTTTATCCGAAGTTTTGAGGTTATTAATGGGTTGGGATGAGTTAGACGATCCATTATATTGATTAGAAGTTCAACGGCTCAGCCTATAGACGCCCATAGAAATACATGCATTTGATGATTTTTATTTCTTTAATGATTTATATTTAATATAATATTACTACAAAATATATACATATATATATATATAGGTTTACAATGCCTTATTCAACTCAGATGATTTGTTTTGTTATCAATTAACACCCTGTTATTTTTTTTCCTAAATTTTAGGAAGTGGACATTTCAAATTAAAATTGTCTACTTAATTCCAGGAGTAGTCTCAAAATATTGTGAAAACATTCAAAATTTAAGTGAAATATAAATTTAATAATAAAAATATTCATTGTCTTAACATTTACATAATTATTTTTGTTAAAATTTGGATATAATATTGTAAAACGTTATAGGATGATTGAAAGGCACTTGAATAAAGTACAACAGTATTGAATGACAATTTATCGTTACGTTAACAAGCAATCGAAAAAAAAAGTATCTATAATTTTTCTAGCATTTATAACATAATTTATTTATTTATATAAATAATACTTTATATAAATATCATATTGTATATAATTATTTAATAAAAAACCATTAGATGCACATATCACCATATGCATCTGATGGTAAAGCTCTTGACGCTCTATAGTATTTTTGTTGATGAAAAAAAAAAGGAAACCATTCCTGACTAATTGAATAATAAAATGTTATTAAAGAGATAGGGTGAATTTAAAGAATAAAATTTTTAATAGTATAATGTAATGTTAACTCTTTTAAAAATTTATTTAAGTTCTTTCTAATCATAAGACCAAACTCATCTTGCCATATCTCTCAACTTGTAGATGTCATGTCTCATGTTTCATCACTTATTCACGAGTTCAAACATAGCCCTTATCAATTTGGAATTGGAATCAAATTTCAAATGCAAGTAAACATAAGTCCTTAAACACTAAACGTAGAAATGTGGAAACGTGACCAAGATAAAGGTACCAAAGGACATAGCTTTCTGTGCGTTGGGGCTGTTGATTAGAAACATATAATCAATGTTGTCAATATTTAACCCCTCCAAAAGAGTTTAAATATCACCCTCTGATACAAGACTTGGTTGGTGACACTAAACAGATTATATGTGCACTCCTCAAATGCTGAAATCAAATGAATTGCGAGAAAAGTATGGCAGCACCTTAAGTATACACGTATTTTACATACAAATTAGGGGTGTATATGGGCAGAGTCGAGTCAGGGCTAACAGATTAGATGTGCACTCCTCAAATGCTGAAATCAAATGAATTGTGAGAAAAGTATGGCAGCACCTTAATTATACACATATTTGACATACAAATTAGGGGTATATATGGGTAGGGTCGAGTTAGGGCGATGATTGGCCCGAAATCCGGCCCGATTAGGATCTTGGGCGTATTTTTATACCCGTAGCCAGGCCTTGCCCGAAGAAGTCTAATTTTAGGGCGGGTTAGGGCAGCGCGGAGCAGTCCTAATAAGTAGGGCAGTACATAAGCAAAGACAAACCGAACATCTAGTATGTCCGATGCCTGACCCGATTAAGACATCAAGTTTGTTTTTACACCCGTGCCCTTACTCGGCCCTAATAAGTCAGATTTATGTTGGGATATGGCGGGTTAGGGCCGCCAAAACTATTTCTTTTTTATGAATTGATACTTGTAATATAAAAATATTTTTTCACAAACTTATAGGCATATATTTCAAAACAATAGACTTTTGAAACTCTTATATTTATATCAATAATAAAAAAATAGTTTAGTATTATCAAGTAAAATATAAGATATACTAACATAATTAGTCTTAAGTAAATATATATTTTTTCATTATTCAATAAAAGAAATGTCAGTAAGTATTTACATTAATGATAAAAATAATTAAAAAGTAAAGAATATTTGCGTAGGTAATAAAAATTGCAGTATGCAAAGATAATTAAATGAAATAAAAATTAAGAAAAAAAATAAGATGACAAGATATTAATAACTAAAAAAAAAAGTAACTATTAGAGCGAGTTGGACAGAACATAACTTCACCCGTGACCTGGTCCGGCTCGAAATAGTTTTGTTTAAAGTTATACCTATTTATATTTTTAGCCCAGCCTAACCCGATTAGATCGGGTTAGGACGGGCCCCTAGAGCTAATCGAGCCGATGAATACTCTTAATACAAATATGCAATGGGTAAAATCATGTGCATATGTTATTTTCAGTATATCCTATATATATACAAATTGCAAAAAGGCTCACTTCTTGCTTTTTGGATTTTGTGTTTGTTTTTTTTGTGTGTGTTTGTGAATATGAGAAAGAGAGAGAGAGAGAGAACTTGGGAAGCTGATTTTATTAAAGAAGTAGTTGGATTCGGGAGGAGTTCTCGCAGAGACAAGAAGAGCACGTAAAAAGAAGGAATTAATGCGTAAAAAAAACAAAAAAAGGTGGTGAGAGTTAAAAAAAATGAAAAATTATTTTAAAATATTCAAATTATACCAAACCCCTTAGTTTGGAAGAATTTGAAAGTCAGGAAATTGTATGAGTTAGGATAGTTTCTAAACCATCTTAATCCATCCTAACACACACCACTCCCAAATCATCGTCCGTTTTAATCCAACTAATATTCGTCGCTTAATTGGAAAGTTCCCTTCTATAAAGAGTTTACAGTAATGGTTTTTTATTTAAAAAAAAATCAGCGATTCTTTCATGGGCAAAAATGAAAGTCTTTTCAAGATCAGACTTTCCATTTTGGAGCACAAGTTCGTTCCTGTTTTTTTAAATGTCCCAACGGCAGGAAGATAGTTTTCTGAGTAAATTATAATAAATGATTAAAAAGTTAAAAAATTTATTTTTAAAAATTTATTATCATAAGATGATTACTATTGAATTTAATAATAAAACAGTTAAATTTGATGGCAAAAGTTCTTAAAAATAAATTTTTTTATTTTTTGACCCTTAAATATAATTTTTTCTAATTTTCTCAACAGGATTTGAACCCTTGCCATTCGAGTTTTAGGTTCATTTATGGTTACGAGAGTTTGTTTAGATTCATGTATTGTTTGGTATAATAAAAAGGAGATAGAGGGAGAGAGAGAGAACGAACTACCATACACTTCGTTTAATGTGATAGGAGAAGAAGAAATAAATATTTCTCTTCTGTTATTTAATTTTATCAAGAAAAAGAAATAAAACACATATAAATAAAATATTAAATTTTTTTTTTATCTTTTATTTAATTAAATATATTTATTATAAATATATTATATAGTATCTTTATTTGTTTACATATATAAATATATATTTTATATATTCCATTTTGATATTTTTTATTATTTATTTATAATTCTTTGCTTTATTTTCAAGAATAAGTTATATAAGACAAATAATTGTGGGTCCCACCATTTGAGAAATAAATTGTAGCACAAGATCAGAAAGCCAGATAAATAAATTGCTTATACAACACGAGAACCGGATCCCACTGTTTTAGAGAAAACAAAATAAGGGCAGAAGGGGAAAAAAAAAATGCAGGCAGAAGATCAATATTTCCTTTGCCTCCCAATCCGTCGGTCAATGGACGAAAGCGAACAGAGTGGGCCCCGCTGTTTTTTATTTTTATTTTTTCCTAATTCAATTCTCCTTTCCCTTTCTTCGATTTCCGTCCTACCAAATGATGGCAACCTTGACGCAGTCGCTAATCATGTGGGTTGGGCTTTCTGGACAGCAATGTTTGTGTGGTAAGCTCTGCATCATGAACAAAATCCAACAGCAGTCATTCTCGGAGTCTGGGTTGCCTTCTTGGGCTATGAAATATGGGGCAGTGGCAGAGGAGAAGATCTGGCTAATTTGGTGATGAATTATGGGGGACAGAATCCAAGTGGCAAGTGCCTCAACAGTTCAGATCACCAACCTTTGGGTGTGCTTCGACCCTGTTTAGTGGGCCCTCAACGAGGCTTCGAATTGGGCCTAGATCTCTCCATCTGTCAAGCTAGAAACACACTTGATCCCTTCTTTGAAAACATCATTCTCCCAGACATCGGTTCGCGTACGATTCCGAAAGCACCTCTAATTTTGGGCTTTGTGATCTGACTTCAAGGATAGTAAGTCTGATTTAACCCGTAAAATATCAGCTTAGGCATGCGGTTTCCAAATCCGGTGCTCTTCCCCTTGACGATCTCATCGTCCAAAACCAAAGCTCGCAAAATCTCTTGGATTTGCTGTGTAGTAAACGCAAGGGCCCCACTCTTTCTGCGTCAGTCCAAAATTCCATCGTTGTGGCGACTTTCTGCCTGAAAATGTGCTTCAGGCATAAGTCCTTTACATGGTTTATGAAGTCTACGTCAACACTCCCTTCATTATACCAGTCCCTATCAATAATTTCCTTCGATGGCTCGAACTTGCAGCCATGTAATGCTTTCTCCCTTTGTTTGGATGTTAGCAACCTCCTTTATCAGTTTCTTGCTTAATCTTGTGCTACGGTATGCTAAATTCTAGTCATCAAGCTTTTGATGCTGTTGTTGGAAAGTTTTCTTGGTTTGTTGGTTGTTTTATTGGTTGCTGGTTGGATATTTTTGCTCCCCACAATGGTTGTCTATATGTATCTAATCTTAAAAGGAATTATTGAATGTGCGAAATCAATTTTTTAATTTTAGTTTCTTTTAATCTTGAGCTTGTGTGTTTTATATACACTTGTATATGTTCGTATATCTTTGTAATTTGTTTTTACGCATGTATACGTTATTTCTATGTTCTGTTTTTAGATGTGTAAATGATGTAGTGCTGTCAAAATATATGGACTTCGAAAATAATTTGGGAAAATAATAGTTTGAGTCGCGTGTAAGTATGCTGTCCTAAAAAATTATTTTGTCACACTATCATACTAATTGCAAAAATTTTTTAAGATTAAACAAGCTCTTTTAAAAAAACTCAGGAGATAGAATATCAGATATTTTTGTGCGTAACCTAGTAGTCAGTAGAGGGAGAGATATGAAGTATCTGGATATAATTAAACGTATCATTAAAATAATAATATTTTAATATTAACGTTAAGGAGATAATGGAGCAAATAATGAAATGAATTATTTGGAAACATGAGAGTAATTTAAAATTTGAAATTGAAAATGCTCAAATAATGGAAGAGTCACATATCCAGAAAATAGGAATTGAATTTGACCAGTTTAAATGTAGTCATAATTAATTAATTTAAATTAAATAATTTTTTTTGAATAGGTAAAAATAATATTTTATAAAAGGTTGGCCCACATAGTTAATTCGCGTGTATAGTAAGGCAAATCCAAATTTTGCATTGTGTTTAGACAACTTGGTCCAATCTTGTACGCACGAACCCACCTCTTTTCCAGGCCTTTTATAAACCCAATGTAACTTTTCTATATATAAGCACTTACAACTCACTATTTCAAATAATGTGGGACTTCTTTTTAAAATACCCATTTTTCACAACAATCCCCCACATATTTCAAAAGGGTAAGCGAAGATAAAAGGTTTTATTACGTTATACACATGAGGGTAAATGTTTTGAATCTGGTGCCTTTTGAACTATGAACTAGACCTAGACAGAAAAGACTTAACATACAGAGTTATTGGTAAAATTTACAACTTCTATGAACTAAGAACTCTTAGGTACGTTAGAGGTGTTATCAGTCACATTATACCCCCCACAATTTCTACTGTTAACATTATTTTGCGCTAATAGGTCATGCGCGCACCTGATAGTTTTCGAGTGCTTTAAAGATTTTGCCATAATCTCATAGAAGCGACCCCATTCGACACTAATATTGGTGATTTCATCAAGTGTATCTACAATAAATACACTACCTATAAAAGAGATATGAAAATCACTAAGAGCATTTTGCTCATCCTGTCATTTAATGCATTCTAGCACTTTCTCATATTATAGGAAGGGACTAAAATAATGGTGTTAGTAGAATTAACAAATGATTTGTTATTACCCATATGAACTTTTTTCATGGAATTTCCAATCACAAAGGTTGGGTTACCATTACTATTAATTTCAAATTGGCTTAAATCCCATTTTCCTCGATGTTTCAATGATTAATTTCCTTCCTAGAGGTTTGGTCAGATGATCTACCAAATTCACTTCTGACCTTACATAATCGATCGATATAATTCTATCTTTTAGTAGCTGCTTTACCACATTATGTCTTAAACGTATGTGTCTACTTTTACTATTGAAAGACTTATTCTTTACAATGACTATTACGGCTTGACAATCATAGTGCATAGACACAACTAATTCCAGAGTAATAAACTCTGACTCCATAGTTGATCTAACAATAATTGTTTGTTTATCTTATTTCCAAGTTACTGCACCACCACTAAAGGTGAATACATAACCACTAGTGGATTTTGTTTCATCTGAATTAAAGATCCAGTTAGTATCACTGTATCCTTCTAATATAATGGAAAATCTACTATATATGATACTATAATTCATGGTACCTCTCAAATATCTTATTAATCTAACTAATGCTACTTAATAATCATGATTAGGACTAAGTCTATACCTGCTCAATCTACACACAACATATGCTATGTCAGATTGGGTGAAATTCATTAAATGCAACAGACTCCCAATAATCTGTGCATACGCAAATTGAACAATCGGCTCACCTCTATTTTTCTTTAGTTGAGTGTTAGTATCATAAGGAGTATTCACTGGTTTGTCATCAAAATGATCAAACTTCTTAAGAAGTTTCTCAATATAATGTTCTTGTGATAGTAATATACTTTCACCATTCCTTGTGATCTTAACACCCAAAATTATACTTGCTTCACCCATATCTTTCAAATCAAATTTGGATGTAAGAAAAGCACAATGTCTAAACTAGTACAAAAAATAAGTATGTCATCAACATACAAATAAATAATTACACATTCATTATTTTCTAATTTTGTATACACACACTTATCAACTTCAATAGCAAAAAAATCATCACCTATCAATATTTGATCTAACTTTTTATGCCATTGTTTTGGAGCTTGTTTCAAGCCATATAAGGATTTAAGAAGTTTGTAAACTTTATTTTCTTGTCTAGAAATAACATAACCTTCAGGTTGCACCATATAAATTTCTTCTTCTAAATTACTATTTAAAAATGCTGTTTTGATGCCCATTTGGTGAATAAAAAGTTTATACACTGAAACTAAAGCAATTAAAACTCGAATAGAAGAAATTCTAGCAACAGGAGCAAATGTGTCAAAATAATCAACATTTTGTTTTTGAGTAAAGCCTTTTGCTGCTAACTTTACTTTATGTTTTTCAATTGATCCATCAGGGTTGTATTTTCTTTTAAAAATTCTTTTGCAACCAATAATTTTTGCTTCTGGAGGTAAATCTACTAAAACCCATGTATTATTTTTATTAATTGAATCAATTTCAATTTTAATTGCTTCTTTCTAAAGATATACATTAGATGATGTAATAGCTTGAACATAAGTTGAATGTTAATCTCCTATAATAAAGGTATAAAAATTATCACCAAAGGAAGTCTCAGTCCTTTGCCTTTTACTTCTTTTTAAATTCTCAGATAAATTTTTAAAATTATTTTGTGTAGGCACTTGAGAAATATTTTTTATTTTTATAGGAAAATATATTTAAAAAATTTAGCATTTTTTGTCTCTATTATGGTATTACAATCAAGCATATCACTTTTCAAGATAAGAAATCTATATATAGTACTATGTTCAGTATATTCAATAAATATACAATCAGAAATTTTAGAGTCTATTTTCCTTTTCTTGGGTTTAGGTAACATAACCTTTGCAAGGCACCCCCATACTTTCAAATATTTTAAATTAGGTGCATGACCCTTCCATAATTCATATGGGGTTTTATTAGTTTCCTTGGAAAGGATCCTATTTTGTAAATGACAAGCAGACAATAAGGCCTCACCCTAAAGATTATCTGATGCAGAAGAGTTAACTAGCATAACATTCATCATTTTTTAAAGGTGTTATTTTTTCTTTCTGCTACTCCATTAGATTCAGGTAAATAAGGTGGAGTAATTTCATGAATTATTCCTTCCTTTTCACAAATTTCATTAAATAATATATATTTACCTCCTCTATCTGACCTAACTCTTTTAATCTTTTTATTTAATTGATTTTCTACTTCCACCTTATATAAAAGAAGTGTGTCAAATGTCTCATCTTTATTTCTAAGTAAATAAACTTTAGTGTATATAGAAAAATCATCAATAAATGTTATATAATATCCTTTACCACTTTTAGTCATTGTTTGCTTTAGATCTCCTAAGTCAATATGAATTAAATTAAGTAATTTAGTTTCTCTTTGTATAATATTACAAGGCTTCTTAATTAATTTAGATTTTACACAAATTTCACATTTAGTCAAATATGTATTACTAATTCCAGAAATTAGACCAAGAGTTTGTATTTTCTTAATGTAAGAAATACTAATATGTCCTAATCTAGCATGCCATATATCAATAGAATCAACCAATTAAGCAAAAGTAAATGCATTTCCATTAATTGATTCAGAAACATTAAGTACAAAGAGTTCCTGATTACAATAGCCTTTTCCTATAAAAGTATTATTTTTTGTCATTACAATCTTATCAAATTCAAATGACACTTTAATCCTAGCTTTTCCCAGCAATGCAACTGAAATTAAATTTACTCTAATTGCAGGTACATGAAGCACTTCATTTAGAATCAAGGTCTTGCCAGATGTGAGTTTTAGAAGAACATTTCCTTTGCCATGGACTTTAGCAGTTCTAGAATCTCCAAGATACACATGTTCTTCTTCATTCCTTACTAGTGTGTAAGAGGTAAACATATCTCTGTTTGCACATATGTGCCTAGTACCCCTAAAGTCTACCACCTATTTTTTCACATTGGCCACAAGGAGGGCTTGATAAATGACCGCAGCAATAATATCATCTTTTAGAACCAGGTTTACATTTGGTTTAGGAGGATTGTCATTTCTTGCTCTCTTTCTGCATTGAGCTGCATGATGACCTGGTTTTCCATAAACAAAACAATTTTCCTTCTTTTTAAAGGTAAGGTTAGCAACTTTAGGCTTGTAACTAGATTTTTGTTTGTCATACCTCATTTTATGAAATTTCTCTTGTGCCAAGTTTGCCTTTGAGATTATCTCTTTTGCTTTGGCTACTTTAAGCTCCCTTCTATTAGTGTTTTCAATAATTATATGGGTGATTAGGTCTGATAGAGACAGTTGCTTGTGTTTGTGTTTGAGTTGTTGCTTATAATCTTTCCATGAGTTAGGCAATTTTTTAATAAGTATACCTACAACAAATTCGTCAGGCAAGATAATGTTCTCAACTCGAAGGTCTTCTAGTACCTTGTGGTACTCATTGATATGCACTTTTATGTCCTTGTCATCAGCCATCTCCCATTGGTAGTAATTTCCAATTACAAATTTCTGCTTCCCAGCATCTTTAATGGTGTATTTGGTAACCAACGACTCCTAAATTTTACTGGCTTCTTTGTACATGTAATAGACATAAAAAATATCATTAGATAAGGTGCTAATAATTGTATGTCTACATATTTTATTTTCATATTTCTAAGCTTCCACTTGATATGGATCAGCTGTTGGTGCAGGTCTCTAATAAGTGAAAGCAGCAGCAATGCCATGCATGTTAAGAATAGAAAGGATACATTCCTGCCATCTTTGAAAATTTTGTCCTCCAAATATCTCAATTTTGGAGATATCTGGAAACAGTTTGGTGTAGGGGAAAGTAGGAATGATTGGAACAGTAAGCTTGGGTGGATCATGGATAGTAGCATTCACGGCAGTTGCAGTAGTGGTAGTGTCAGCAGAATTGTTAGCAGCGGTGGATGCGTTGGCAGTAGCGGCGGCATTAGCATGAAACTCCATGAATAATTCTTAAGATTGTAAAAGGTTGGCCCACATAGGGGGGGAAGGAATCCAAATTTTGTACTGTGTTTGGACAACTTGGCCCAAGCTCGTGTGCGCGAGCCTACCTCTCTTCCAAACCCTTTATAAGCCCAATGTAGCTTCTCCATATATAAGCACTTACAACTCACTATTCCAAGTAATGTGGAACTTCCTTTTGAAATACCCATTTTTCACAGCATGTAGAAGGTTGTAAATGTGTTCATTTTTGAAGTATTAGCATATGAATTTATTACATTCTCATTTTATTATGCATTCATTCTTCTGTAAAGTTTATAGCATTATTAAATTTGTATAGTATTTGTAAGCATTCAATTCTATAAACTCTTTTTTGTTTTATATTGCTAATGTGTTTAGAAGTAGTTTAGAGTAATTTTTGGTTAGTTTTGAGTTTATTTGTTAGTTTAGAAAATTTGTTGAAAAATACATATGGAATGCTGAAATTTTTTGGTAGTGTGATTTTTCTAAGTCTATGTTGAATTTACTGACACTTCATTTGGTGGAATTAAATCATGATTTTTGGAAAATCACTTTCTTGTTATGAATCCTCTAGAATTTTTCTGGATTTTTCTGGGTTGGTTTGAATGGCTAAGTGCCCCAATTCTTGCACATTGGTTAGAATTCCCTGTTTTTGCATGTTCATGGTTTTAGTTCGACTTTGATGAATTTCTAGGAACAGACCAGATGTAATTTCACTGTGAATTTTTACATGAAAGCTTTCCTATATGTCTTCCTTCATCTATAATTTTGGTAGAATTTTTTGGGTGATTTGGGGTTGGGTTTTGAATTTAGTTTTCAACTGCTACCCTATTGCCCTTTTTTTATTTTGCTGCAATAAGAGCTAAATTTAAAACTCTAGGAATTATTGGAGAGGAGTTTTGATCTGAAATTTTTCTAAGATGTTGTATTGAGTGTAGAATAAGTACGAAGTTTGAAGTGAATTTTTGAGTTCAATAATGCTGCTTTTCAACTGGGTTTGTATCGGTGGTCCAGTAATGTTGTTGTTTAGCACTTAAGCTGAAATTTTGCATGATTCTAGACTTGATAGGTGAATGTTTCATATCATTTGCTTTTATTGAAAGCCTGATATCCTTCTTCATGAATCAGATTTGAATGAATAATATGAGGTTATATGATCATGAAATGTTGGCATAAATGCTTGAAATTGGTGGACACTAGTAGATTAATTTTTATATTCCATCTTTGCAAGGGACATTACCAGGTGATATTGCGAAGAATCCCAAGGGAGCCACACAAAGTGAGATATGTGCTTCTCCGTCCATTTCCTAGTGATCAAAGAAAGTCTTGCTCAGGAGTATAAAGACGAGCAAATGATCAAGACAATGGGTTTATTTTTGTTTACCTCTTTTTATTGGTGGATATTTTTATTAATGGTTTTTTTAATTTTTATTGATGATGATAATTCTTTGGATGATGCATGCTATCTAAGAAACTAGTAATCAATTTTATTGTTTTATTGAATTGTTTAATTAAAAAAAAAGTTGAAAAAGTCAAAAACATAAAAAATTGATTAGGAGCAACAGTAGTATGGCTCTGTGTCTACATACTGATATGCAAACAAATTTATCCGGTTTGTGTTCAACAATTTTGTTGAGATATCTTGTGTTTAATTGATTTGAATGTAGGTGAAAAATTAGCATATTAACATGCTGATAAGCCCACATATTGAAATGTGGAAAATTTTCAGATATTTTGTGTATGAATGATTTTTTTTTTATTGTGAATATCTAAATATTGAGTAGTTCAGCATACTAAGGTGCTGAAAATTACGATAACCTGCATATTGATATGTAGATAACAATGTTTACTTTTTAATTGATTAATTGATCATTAGTCGATTAGAATTTTGAGCATATGTAATTACTATGCAACACTATTACTAGATGGTGCTATATAATAATTTAATTTTTTGGAACAAATTACCAGGGAGTATTGATTTTCATTGAATAATTGATATTTGCTAAGCGTCAAGAGCATTTCAATTTAGCTATAGACTTTAAAGAGAGCAGTTTTGCTGATCGTTAAATGTTTAGCAATCAATTTTGTGTAAATATAAAATTTTAGATTTTAGGATAATTTTTGGGAATTTTTAGAATTTAATTTTGAATTTTTAGGAAATAAATAAAAATATAAAAATTAAAATTAAAAAAATAAAATAAATATTTAATAAAAAATTAAAATTCACACTCCATCACCTACGAATCACATAGGCATTCATCCCTTCTCTAAAAGTCAAAATTAGGATTCATCACCTATATAATGCGACTGTTTATGGCGAGAAAAAGAATATTCTCAACCATTTTTCTTTGCCTAAACCCATTTTTTGTCAACTTTTCACAACTAGGCCACTTGCATATCCATTTTCGGCACATTCAATTTCATTTCTACCATTTAAACACTAGATTAAATCATTTGAAAGCATTCAGTCGAATTGAACTTTGAATTTTCATACTTGTAACTTCCAATCCACTTTTCTTCAGATCTGGGCCAATCTAGGTAAAAATTCTTGTTTCTTTTGGTTAGGATTAGGTCTAGGGATGATTTAGAAGCTTTTAATTAGTTTAATTTTGTGGAAGTTGAGGTTTTTTTTTTTAAGGGACTAGATTGCACAAAAACTGTTTTTGCATGAACTAAATTGAAATGAATTTGGGGAATTTTTGAGGTTTACTATATTTTTTGAAACTTTTGGGATTTAAGTGTAATTTTTGGAAAATTTGGGGGCAAAAATGTAATTTCTCCAAAATTTTATTTTTCAATTTTTTGAGAAATTTAGGATATTCTTTCCTAGTTTCAGTGAAGTATTTTAAAGCTTTATTTATAGGAATTTCACTGTGAATCATTAAATTTGTAGAGCCAAATCATTTAGGACTCCAATTAAGGATTATCCTATCTTTTGATCTAGGAATTATGCAAGAGGTAGGAGAGAGACTACAGCTGAGGATTATGACACTACTAGATTCTCTTCACCTATAGCCTAGAGGAGACTCTTTAGCACCATCTACAAGAAAAAGAATGGCATAGGAGCACGAATTTGACTTGATAACTAACACCCATCCTTGATATTATAAGATGATGTGTGATTTGGGATGGTATGAGTTCTGCAAGCAGTCAAGAGCAGCCATATCACCTATTGTCAAGGAGTTCTAAACGAACGTCCTTAACTATACTAGAAGGTGCAGCATGATAAGGACTACTATAGTATTGTTTGATCACATGACGATCAACACTGTTTATAAGACATCAATAGTAGTACCTGATGACTACCAGGAGATGCTACAGAGAGAGCTGGACTATGAGATGATCCACTGAGATCTATGTTAGACCACTGGAAAGGGTTAGCATTACTCTAATGCTGAGCTTATCTACTTCGTAGCCACTGAGCTGAAGGTAAAATGTAAAGTGTGGTTCTTCTTCATCTGTGCTAGATTGATTCCCAACTCTCACATCTCGTGTGA
The DNA here is from genome assembly GCA_026724425.1 of Erythrophleum ivorense. Taxonomy (NCBI): domain Eukaryota; kingdom Viridiplantae; phylum Streptophyta; class Magnoliopsida; order Fabales; family Fabaceae; genus Erythrophleum; species Erythrophleum ivorense. The sequence goes on from JAIUCV010000042.1 coordinate 568,076, forward strand.
CTAGAGATTTTGCAATTTTGCTACATGCATTGATGAGTAGATGCTAGATTAATATGGGTTCATCGATCATAGAGCTGTGTAGACAAGCCAGACTTTAGTCTAATTCTTGCAAGGAGGTTCTAGCTCCTTGGAATGCTACTGATGATAGTAGCGTTATATCTATGAGAGGATCCAAAATCCACTTTGGAGCTAGAGCCTCATCCACTGCATCACCGCCACTACCACCATGGCTAGTACGTCCTAAAAGGAGATCAGTACGGGACATGACTTTAGAGCACATTGCTGGAGTTGAGAGTACCATATTCCAAAGTCATTGCACCTATTAGATGCATTTATAAGGGATGTTGCGGTACATTGCCATATTGATACTTCTAGATGGGGCGAGATTCTTGAGCCATTTCTCTAAGACTTTCGTATGTGACTGCGTGGTACCAAAACAAAATCAAAATTAAAAGTAGTAAGAGTTACCACCAAAATTTTATTTTTTTTAAAAAAGAAAAACTTTAAAAAAATCTTTTTAGTTTGAAAAATGATTTACGAATCAAAAAATGAATTCGGGAGTCGATTGTGAGTGGGGAAAGTATTAGGTACCCTACTACACCCGTTCCTAAGAACAGTTACACTACGTCAGTCGTGCAAAATTATCCAAACCTTTAATCTATTTTAATTCTTCTTAACAAATCACATACAAAATAAAAAGTAAAGAAATAAAATAAAATAAAATTAAGAGTAAAAAGAAGAAAAAGAAATTAAAGAAATAAAATTAAGAATAAGAGGAAAGAAATTAAAGAAATAAGACTAAAATAGAATATTTATTTACAAGGGCAAACTTGACCTAGGATGAGAACCTAAAGCCTACGTACTCTCCGAAAAGGATCAAAGTCCACGTAATTCGAAGTAAAACTATGTTTGGTAGATGTTTTGTTTTGTTTTCTTTGTTTCATGTTTATGTTTATGTCTTTTATTATTTTTTTTTATTTTTAAATTTTTTCTTATTATTATTATTATTTTTTTTTTATTTTGTGAAAAGAGAAAAAAAAATAAAAATTATTTTTACCTTTAGCAAATAAAATGGATTTAGAATTAGTTCATGTATTTTAGTTTGCTAAAGATAAAGTTAATTTATTTCTTTGCTCCCTCCTCATTTTAGCTTTTCCCTTTTTTTTTTATTAATGATTCTTGCTTTTTATTTTTGTCTTAATTTTTGCTAATTTGGATGTTTTAATTTCTTTGTTTTGATTTTTTTTTGTTTTTCAAAGTTTTTTTTTATTTTTTTATGCTTTTTAACTTTTTCTTTTTTTCTTTTGACTGATTTTGAATTAGTTGTCTTAGATTTTTATTTTAAATTTTTTTGATTAATCTTGATTGTCAATTTGATTTATGGATAATGTTTCTTAAATTTTTTTTAATTGAGAGGCTTTTCTTTTTTCCTTTTTTTTTTCTCCTTTTTGATTTTTAATTGATTGATTTTTTTATATTTTCTCTTTTTTTTTACTTTGGTTTTTGTACTTTTGATTTTTTTAGTTCTTGAATCTTTTAGTTATTATATTTTTTTTACCTAAAAAAAATTTCCTTTCCTTTCTTCTCTTCCCCTTTTTTTGTGTTAATTTTGATATTTGAAATAAGATTTTGAGTTGGAAAAAAAAAACTTTTTGATATCTTTTGCTCATTTTTTTTCTTCTTGTTTCCTTATTCTAAAAACTCTCTTTTATTTTATTTGAAAAGAAAATCCTTTTATTTTTGCATATTATTTTGTTGTTTTTTTTTTTGGAATCTTCTTTAAGAATTTTTTTTAACTCTCAATTTTGTTATATCCTTTTATTTGAAATCAAACCCATCTGTTGTACGCCATTGAAATTCAAAATTTATTAAAACATAATTATAAAACTCAATAGGGATTAAGGAGGCTTATTTCCACACATACCCTTGAATTGATTCATATGCGTATGAAGGGATAAAAAATCCCACACGACAATTCTAAAAATGAAATAAAATAAAACTAAAAAATAAAAATAACAAAATAGCAATATGGACATCCAGATATTTGTATTGTGTGTGTTTGTGTGGTCGATTAAATATCATATTCATATGAATTTTAAGTATGGAGAGGAAGATAAAATAAAATAAAAATAAAACATATATAAGGTAAAATACAAAACCAATTGGTCTTCGTGAGCATGAATTCATCTTTCAGCTTCCTTATGCTTCCCAAGTCTTTTGTATTTGGAACCACTGCCATGCTATCCCCTTTTCTATGTAAATTCCCAAAGGTGATTTACATGATTGATGAAGTTCCTTCTTCCTCCTCTTTAGTCATTTGTGCAAGGATTTCACATACATTCTCTCTCCAGCAATTTTCACGGCCAATGGTGCAAATGTAACAAAGGAAAAGTAGAAAGAAGAAGTAGTTCACGGTTAAATATCAGTCCAAAATTCAAACCGAAAATCAACTTAAATTTCATACAAGACTTTCATCTTTATTTTAGCTTCAATCAATCACATTTTCAAAGACCATATCAAGTCAAGGACACGAACAGTGATCACATCTAACTTTCTTATATTGATTACTAAATCAAACCATCTCAGGATGATCAAATCACCAAACACATGTTCAAATCATGAAATTAAGAATCCGAGGTCAGGATTTTGGTCTCTCATTATGGCACACAGACAAAGACCAAATCATAGCTTCAGACCTTTAATCACACCACGATTAGATAATCCCTAACACCATTTTAACATTAAGTGTGATTTTGAGCACAAGAATTCATCATTTAAAGCCAAAACCAAATGCATGCAAGGCATCTAGCCATAAGGAAACACATGGCTTCTCATCCCTTACTGTCCCCAAAATAAAATTTTCATTTGTATAATCATAACACACCAAGCATGAATTGAAACTCACAAACCAAGTGAAAATTTAAATCCATAACCACAACAAGAAATCAACCATTCTCTATTAAACAAAAGCTTAGATCCAAATTTAATTATTAAGCCAAGACTCGCATATTAAGTAAGAATCAGAGCCCATAATCAATTGTTGAGTTAAGACACGTAACAAGCAAGAACTTAGATCTATAATCACAACAAACACCCAGTAAAAGTATTGCAAAGAAATGAAACCATTTAAAAGTCTATCAAAAAATAAAAACTATGACCCCATCTGGTTTAACATGACAGATTATCCATACAACAATTTTTCTGTCAATGAAATCTTAGTACCCTAATCTCTAATCCACACTTCAGACTTCTTTTATGCGTTCTATCAAACACTTGCCTAACTTTCTTCCAAAAATGCACAGAGATGGGATTTCACGCCTCACCGTAACCTCCTAGTGCATAGTCACTAATAGCATATGATCCAGCACTCAACATTGTATTTCATACAAGGAAGCTTTAAGTTAATTTTATTTTCATATTATCAATACATGTGAATAAGAGTCTTCAGCACATTGCTAATGAAACAGAGATGAAGCAAATCAGTGGTTAGGTTAACCAGTTGCAAAGATGAAACTAGATAAGATATTATTCAGCAATCCAAGATTAAACAATCGATATGAACTGAGATTGAATCAATACCTGGCAAATTACGTTGTTCAACCCATAATGCTCCGTTGTTTTTTTTTCTAATCATGTCAGCTCCTTACTCGGCTCTCCACCATTCTTTGCTTCTCGGTTTCTATTTCTGTTATCTTGAGTTCTCAAATTGACTCTACCTCTCTTTCTCTCACTCTTCTTTCAACCTTCCAGCCCCTCTTCTTGAATCAATCTGGAAAAATCCCCTTTTAATTTCTCTCCATCTCCCTTTTTTTTTTGCATCCTCACTCTCAAATCCTTCCTTTTCCTTCTTCCCTTTCATGCTCTCTCTGCCTCTTAAATCCTTAGAAACCTCTCTCCAATTCCTCCCTCAATTCTCTCCTTTTTACTTTCTTGATCTTCGTCCTCGTCTTTTCCCTCGCGTCCCTGTTCTTGGTTTCTGACAGTGAAAGGGATCCGAAAGGAGGTCAACTCCCCGGGCCAGTCACTGCTGTCTATTGGCCTGCCACTTTCCATTTTGTCGTCTATTTTGTGCCTTCAAGCTACTCCCTATTGATGGCAAGGTCCAAATGGGTGATACCTGCATTCTGTTCCCTGCTAATGGCAGTAGCCGAATGAGAAAAGGGTGCTGGATTCCTGTGTTTTGACTTCAAAAGCTTTTGTTTTGAACGTGCACTTCCATTTTGAGTTAAAGAGGCCGAGGATTTAGTAGAATGGGGCCTGCCGGAGAAAAGGGGTTGGGCTTTAGATTGGGCCACTCTGTTTTTCTTTCTTTTTTCTCCTTTTTCTTTCTCTTATTTTTTCTTTTCTTATTACTATTATTTTTTCTAATATTTTACTAATTCAATTTTATCGCTATTTTTGGGATATACCTGGACAAAATACGGTGTTCACAGCCATATTGATACTTCTAGATGGGGCCAGATTCTTGAGCCATCTCTCTTAGGACTATGTTGTTGATCCACATGCTCTTGTTGTTGCTAATGATCCCTATGGCCTTATAGACTGAGATGTTGATGCTGCCAATGACATAATTAACCCTGAGGCTACTAAAGATGAGTTTGAGGAAAAAGATCAGAGATGATAGAGTATATTTTCTAGTTTTTGTTGTTTTCTAAAACTTTTGTAAAGTTATCTTTGTTTGATTTTTCTATGCATTCTGGAAACATTGCTTTCATTTTGATTATTTTGTATGTTCTAGAAACACAATCTTTACATATGTAAGTATTTTATTGACTTTTTAGTTTATATTCAACATTGTTATTTTTCTACTATTTATGTTTGGTTTTACTTTTATAGGATGTTCAAGACATAAAATAATTGCGACCTCTAGGAAATCTATACCCTCTTGCCCTAAAATTATTATAGAGAGAGTAGTTTAATATTCTTAACATAAATTTAGTTTAGTTTTAATTTAGTTTTATATTGTTCTTATTTTGTCTTTCCTTCTTAAGATAGATGAAAGCCAAACTTTATCCAAGCTTGTAATCCTTCTTAAGATTTGGATTATATGCTTTATCCAAGCTTTCGCCAAAGGCAATAATACAAGGAGTCTTTTTTCTCCTTAACCCTTTTTACCTGTTTGTACTATTAAACATCAAGGACAATGTCTCATTTAAGTATGGGGGTAAGAGTTATGCAAAATTTTGTGGGAAATTTGATTTTTCTACCTGAATTTTTCAACTTTGATATCTTTTAAATTAGTTTTTCAAAATTTTCCCCAACTCTCTTTTTGATTTTTCCAAATTGAAAGTTGACTGTCACTAACTTTTGTCTATATGCTATGTTTATTTTCAATGATGTTATTATATTGTTGATAGTAGCTATTGATTAGGAAGTTAGGTTGCATCTTATTTTGTGGATTTGCCTTTACTTCCTAATAAAATTTGAGCACAAGGCCATATAAGTCTATCTACTCGTGTTAAGCTATTGTATACATTATGGACTACATGGCTAGTTTTGAACATAAGAACTCTCAAACTTGTTTGACATTTCCCTAAGGGAAAATCCTAAGTTGTGCATGATAGCCTAATAAGCCAATTCGTTTAATATACATCAATAGTTCCCCTTTAAGTTTTCTACTAATCATATTTACATTTTAGATGCAATAATTTTCTTCTTTTACCTACATTATTTTACCTTTAGCCCAAAAAATTATGATTATAACCCTTTTTCAAAAGAATATATCTGAGTTTTGTTTTTTGTGTAAGAGGGTACATTTTTGGCTATGTGTGTGAAATAAGTGTCTGTAAGTGAGAAAATTTGTTTATAATCACAATTTTTCAAGTTTATATATGTTTATCATTTTGTGTCCTATATATTGTATGCAAAAGCATTTATAGAGGGTAGAATCATAGAAAAACAGGTTAAAAAAAGGAAATGTTAATATTTGAGGAACCCCAAGTTGAGTAAAGCAAAATTTAGTAGATCAAAATGATATAAGTTTAGGGGGATCCTAAAAAAAAGAAAAGAAAAGAAAGAAGATAAATAATTTGGAAAAGAAGAAGAAAGCAAAGTGTGAGTGAGCTTGAGAGTAGGTTGTTAAGTTGTTCATACTTAATTGTACTCTCTTGGAACTTTGATCACTATTTCCCTTATCTTTTTTATTGTGATGGACCTTAAACCTCAGGCCACATTACAAGCTATAAAGACATGACAATCTATTAATTATGTATAGCCTATATTAGTAGAGAGGAAATAGAAAAGCAAGCTTATAAAGCTCTGAGGCTAGGGATTAGGAGTGCAATTTACGTTGCTTGCTCTATTTTAACTCTAGTATTTAGATTTTGTATGGCTATATGCCTACACATCAAGGGTAATTGAAAAGCTCTTATTGTTGTTTGGACTTCAAAACTTGATAGCATGGCCTATGTTTTATAGTTATCATTGTACTGTTAACAATTACTGAGAGATGTAATTATCATTTGTAGCATACTAGTAAACCAATATGAGGGGGTTCTTTGGCTTTTTGGTGTCTTGTTTTTTGGCTTTACTCAAGGGCAAGCAAAGATTCAAGTGTGAGGGATGTGATTAGTTTTAAATTTATATGTTTTTATGAGCTTATTTGAGTACTTATTATAGGCTTTTATAAGTATTTTTAGGAATTTTTGTTAGTTTTCTATTATTTTGCATTTTGGTAGTAAATATTAAAAATTATTAGATTTTAATTATTTTTTAGTTGTTTTAATAAAATAAATTATGACTAATATATTTGGACTTAATTTATATATATTGGAAAATTGCAACTAGATCAAAACTTAAGGGGCCCAAAACAAGAGAATATTAAGGGCAATTGCCTAGGAAATATATTGAAATTCCTAGGCGATGCAACAGCTAGGAATAGTGCAATGAAAGGTTTGTCACTTAGGCAATGGATTAAAAAATTTATCTCCTAGATCATTAGCCATTCATTTGGTGACTTTTAACTTAGAGAGGACATCAAAAAGCTTAAGCACGAGGGAATGTTGGCCAAAAACCAAATTTGAAGGCATTTGAGGTGGATTCTACTTATTGAAGTGGTTTGGATTTACATATTTGAAGCCTTTTTTTATTTTAATCTTTTCTCACCTCTTTACCCATTTGTCCATTACCTATTTTTAGCTTGCATTTTTCTGTTTTATTGATTTAATTTAAGATCTTAGGGATTTGAATGGATACTTGTTGATATAACAATGTTCTATAAGGATTTATTAGTATTTATGTTATTATAGTGTTGTATGTTTGCCATTCTTCATGCCTTCTTGTATGAGTTGTTGATTTCAATTGTAGCATGTGATTTTGGCTTAACTGTGAGGCATGTAGCTAAGCTACAAATATAATTGAGGAAGAAATAACAAAGATAAGATTGAGTCTAAGTGTAATATAATTACACGGCACATTATTATGATTAGATTATCTCATTTGGTTGGCTCACCTTGATATAATTTGTAATATAATCTTTTTTATAATATCTACTATGTCCTTATAATTATTACTCAACATTACTTGTCCCTTTTTATTACTTTTTCAAAACTAGGGGCATAAGTGTTATTTTTTATCTCACATATCTATTTTTTTTCATTTTCTTTCCTTTATATTACTAACATTTGTCCAACTAGACGGGCCTTAAGATTGCAATCATACCATTCTTTAAAAGATGCTTAGGTGTCTAATGGAGTGTAGTAATGAAAATTCTATGTAAGGTAATGGCAAGGCATGCCCAAGAATATAGTTGTCTATAAGTTTATTGCTAATAATTTGAGCTTAGGTAATTGCAAGGCACATCCTAAGTGAGATTTATTAAGCAAGATAGGTTGATAATTGCGAGTCAACCATTATAGGAACTAACGAGGCATAGGTATTGAATAAGGGGCTTAATTCATATCCATTCAAATATCCAATTCCTACCTTTTGAGTCTTTTCTTTGTTAGGGTCTTTGAGTCTTTGTTTTAATTTGTTTTTTTTTTTTAATTTTCTTAATCAAACATGATTTTTAGATGGACTACTAGTTGTAATGTTTATAATTAAGCTTTGCTTCTATTCTTTTCCTTCATTTTTAACTAGTAAGATTTCGCTTCATTTCTTAACTCCCTAAGAGATACAGTAGTCAAACTCAACATCCATTTTATACTACTTGAACCTCTAGTATACTTGCTATAAGCTACTACACATCAAGTTTCTGGTACTGTTGTCAGAGATAAAATTTATTCTTATGCAATGGTATGCTAAATTCTAATCATTACTACCCCTTCGTTTGTTTGGGAGCCATCCTTTCCCTTTCACGTTCATTGTGCATCTCGTTGACCACTATGGGTTTGATAGTTTTTATGAAAGTAGTTAGCATGGTAGACATGCATTCCTGCATTCTTTTCATGACATAGTGTTTTCAATGATGGAATAGTGGTTATCATTAGCAAAGACACCTCAGACATATTGTCTTCCAATTGTTATTGTTCTAGCTCGATCTTTTGAATACCATTGTGTTTCATTTGTAGTCATTTCCTTGTTGATGACAAGGCTTATGTATAGGTAATTGTTTGAGCAATGGACCATTTTGAATATATACAAATACGAGGAACATAAGTGGTCCCAATGGATGTTAGTGCCAATAATCTTGTCAGTTATGTAGTCGAAAGACATTATCTGAAAAGGGGTATTGGCTATCTCTTATGTTTTTGTTCTATGATTGGCAAATGGAAATAGACACAACTCTCCAATGATGGATCTCCTATATCCTAAGCAAAGCTAAGCCTATAAAGAAGGTCTCGAATTGTAATGAAAGACAGAATGATATGAATTGGAAATGGAGCCAATCAATTGCAACAGGAGTTACATATACAAGTTGAATTAACAATAAAAACTTCAAAAGAAACTTGTTTACAACTTGAATAAAGGATTGATAAAGGCTAAAATAAATTGTAGAAAGCTGTAAATGAAGTGAGTAAATAAACAAAAGCAGGTAAAGGGGATTATAAATCAAGTTCTTTGTGTGCCGTTCTTCAATATCATCCGTCCCTTTTTATAGCTTCTCTGTTAGGGAAAACCATTCCCATGTCCAGCCACAACTCCTTTTTAGTGTCCTTATTCGCATTATAGCCCCATCACATTGGTTGTGTCATATATCTGCCCTATGAAATCACCTACTGCAAGAATATGTCTCGTAACTTTTCGCTCTTTCTATTTTGCTCTTCAGCTAGTATTTCTTGGCTGGTCAACCTCGGTTGCCACCTCAACTGAGTTCATCTCGGTTGATATTTCCAATTATGGATTTCAGATGCTAAAAAAAATTGATCAACTAGTCTGATTTTTAAATACAAGATGGGAATAGAAAGGCTGGGAAGTGGTGGGAATAGAGAGTAAGGAAAGCTTCCTTGGCCTTTTCCAACCCTGTTGCCATCCCTAGCCATGCTTGTAAATCTATGACAGAAAATATCAACTACAAACTACTTTGAAAATTTTTATTTTATAGATATATATTTTTAAAACCTAATTAATAAAATTATAAATAAAAATTCTCTTAATTTAATTCAAAAATTTATTTAGAGATGGAAAAATTGATTGAGAGCATAAATAAGGCTAACTTACGAGTTTTAGAAACCATTTTAATTCGATGAAAGCAAAGTTGACACTTGACAGTTTTTAAAGTAGATTTAAGTTGCTGTTTGGCCAACCTAAATAACAATTTTTTGAAATAATTTTCATTTAAAAAAAAATCTGTTTTGTTAAATCAATTTTTACTAAATCTCTTTTCATCTCAAGTTCTAACAAATCTTTGAATCAGTTTACTCTATTTAAATTTTCAATATCAATTTTCTTTCATTTGACATTACCAACATCACTACCAACTTCTTATTCAAATCAAGAGCTTCAAGATCAAATCACTTGCGTCTCTTCAGTTGAAAATCGTTCGCTTTTTGGCGTAATTAACAAATTAAGGTGTCATGGGATCCGTTTTTGTGTGGTAAGAAGTTGACTAGCAACCTACAGACTACCTTTATCTTCTTGGCGTGGCAAAGTTAATTGGAATAAGTGATAATAAAGATTAGCCACAAATTCTCAATCTTGGCCTTTATACTATAAGTGTAAGAGTGTGTATATGAAACTCACCGCCCAAGGCCCTTTATAAATATTGTTTTGTATATATTTAGTATTTGATCTTTTAATAAAAATAATCTTATGTAATTTTTTTTTAGTTGAGCTGTGAAAAAAATTAAGTTACTATACTTTTATTGAAAAATCTAATAATAAAGATATAAAAATAATACTTAAATTTTTTTTTCTTATACAATTGACTTGACACTACTTTGCTACAACACAAAATAATAATAATAATAATAAAAGAGTGCATTTGAAAATTTTTGCTAGTGTAATATTACATATGATCTAATTATGTTAAGTAACATTTCTAATATCAAAATTCTGATAGTATGATGTATAATTAAGTTTTGGAAAACTTATTTGAAAATTATATTCTTTCTCTGAGCTTGTAGTTGTATTTCTTTGCCACAAATCAAAATTGAGTCATTTTCTATTTATTCCTGTTGAAAGTGCAACATAAAATTGACCTCAATTATATGTTGTCTTGGCAAGTACAGATCAAAGTGAGATAGAGATTAGTTGTCATTTATTTATAGCAATTGCAAAACATTTTAAAATATTGCCGTCGCCCAAGTTTAGAAGGTGACTTTGAATCTAATAGTCTCAAAATTATTCAAGGGATAACAAAATTATTATCTATGAAGCTTCGCGATATAATTTGTGTCTCTATATATAACATGGTTCCCCGGCTGAGCGACCACTAAGGTGTTATTGCATAAATCACTAGATTGATCTATGTTTGTAAACGAAGGACACCAATTTTTAATCTTAATATGTGGTTTAGGACTCTAGAGCATCTTATGCTATAAACATTCAAGGGTATTAGGACACCACTGAACTTCACTGCTTTTTCTTGCAAACTGAGTCCTTATTTGCATTCCAGGGTGTTATAAAACATTAAGTGACAAGTTCTTTCGCTAGGAAGAAGTAAAGTGGCTGATAAAGTTTCACACAAGAATGTCTTCTCTATTTCTCCAGAGTTGTAAGAAAAATTCTCAGTTTTTATATACAGTAATCTTTCTAATACCTGAATTATATGAGAAACTTACATACATTTTTTTGTGGTGAAAAAAAGAGAAAAGGCGGTTTCTAAGTGGAGGAAAGTTTGGGTAATCACTTGTGCAGAGATAGGTCTTCTTGAATCCTCTGTTCTATGCGGTTTGGACTGTAATTATGAGTGGACTCTAATTTCTATTCACAATAGATGCACATAGTCCGTGAAGGAAGAAATTAGAGAGACTCTTGTCTCTGTGTTCTCTTTCTTTCTTGTCTTTTTGTATATTTTTCAGAGTAGTGAAGGAAGAGAGAGACTGATCGTGCATTAACTCTTTGATCAATTTTCTCATTTTCAAAAGATAAAACTTCCCCAAAATAAATTGCTAATAACCAACTCTTTAACTTTTAAATTTAAAAAATAAATAATTATTAATTATTAATTAATTAATAAAAACTAATTAATTAAACAAACTAAGTAAGATCATGAGTCAATCCATCATGACATTGCCCTCCAATATTCTCATTTGCACATAATGGGATGTACAGTACAAAATTTTTTTATTTTTCTTGAACTTTTATATCTAGTGCTCTTTTGTGATTGATTGGACATAATTTTAAGGAGCTTTTATACTAAAAAACCCTATTATAAGACTAATATAACAGACACATTTTTTAAATATATATTACAAATTTATTTGTATGCCTTAGATTTACTCATACATATTGTACTCTATACTCACGACTAATTTAATCCATTTTAAGTTTGATTTTACTCATATTATCTTTTCATATGCATAGTATCTACATTTATGATGTTATTATAATAACTTTATAATAAGTGTATACTTTAAACACTAGTACAGTTAAGTATATTTTAAGTAATATTATTTTTATTTATATATCACTTAGATAAAAATCAATTCTTTGTTTTTAGCAATACTCCTTTAAGTCAGATTATCATAACCATAAAATGCATACTAAATTAGTAAATATTAACTCATCCTTTCATGATATTATCAAAGTCATAAGAGCAACAATAAAAAGGTATATTCTTTTCTATAACTTACACAATAATGAAACAAGCATTTGTTCACTTATAATTGTGGTTATTAAGTATATATAGTATAAATTGTATGTTATAGTGTTTCTCTTATTTTATAAGAATGTATATCAATTTGATTTATTTATCAACATTATACAAATTTTAATCTAAACACATAATACCTAACTTGAATTCTATCATTTTGCTTGTCTCCCTTAATACCTCAGGACCCGTTCGGTAGTGTGATTTGGGATGGGAAAGTGGGAGAAAAATGGAAAAGTGTGGGAAAATTTCAATTCTATCCCTATAATTATTATTCAATTATTATTTAATATTCTTTAATAATAATTATTCAATTATTAAAAATAATGATATTATGAGTATTTTCTATATACAAAATCATCTTTTTTCTTTCTCTTTCTCTTTCCAGTTTTAACTTTCTTTCTACCAAATGAGCTCTAAAAGAGAATTTTCATTTTGCTAAATATATTATGGACGGTGAAAATCTATAATTTGATACACATACATATTTATGTATTCTAATCTCATTTCAACCTTCCTTTCTCCCCTTTTGTCCCCTTTTGTCAAGGCAATATTTACCGGAGAGAAATTTTAAAATGGTATGGCTACTTACTTGTAGCGAATGGGTTTTCTTTGATCTACTGCCCCATATGCTGCAATCATAGTCATAATTTGGACTTTGACTTTGGTTTCAAAGCAGATCAACCAATACTAGAGGAGAGGGGATGAATTGAAGATTTTTTGGTATTCTGCATTAGAAGTTTGTGTGTTTTTTTTTTTCACTATTTGTTTTCCCAAATACATGCACACGCTTTTGCATGATCACACATTATTAGATAATTTATTTTTCCCTTTTTTAAATTTCGCACTAAATAAATTGAGTGATTTTAGATTGTGCTTTATGTTTCGTATTGTTGTTGATGTTGGCAAGTGAAGCTTTTATGATATATAAGTAAATTGATGGAATAATGCTGGCTGTACAATTTGGGATAAACTAGTTTTTATGGTAGAATTTCCCGAAATTTTTATGTTTTAATATTTAGTTATTAATTAATATATAATTTTGTGATTACGGAGTTATGAAATTGAGATTATCCTTATTTTTGGTATGGTCCCATACTCACATCTCTTGTTCAGGGGATTAGGCAAATATCTTATTAGAAGATAGATGGGCCTCCAAGATGTGAAAATGGGAATTGGTTTTTTAAAGCATTAAATTGGTGATTTTACCTTAGTCGCTTTTTATTTGTTAAGAAAATAACCCAAATGGAAATATAACAGCCCATCCGTTCAGTGGGAAAGGAGGAAGGAAAGAAAAAAAGGAAAGGAAAGTTAAAAAAAATTATAATTTTATATTTTATAATTATTATTTAATATTTTTTTATAATAATTTTAAAATTATTAAAAGTAAGGGTATTATAAATATTTTTTATTTATAAAATTATCTTTTTACTTTTTATTTTTATTTTTATCCTAACTTTCTATGTACTAAATAGGCATAAAAGTGTGTTTGATTGTTTGCTTTTAATATTTTCTGTTTTCATTTTCACTAAAAATAGAAATTGTGGAAGAAAGCATACTTAAATGATTTTTTTTTCATTTTCGTTTTTGAGAAAATAGACTCATTATTTTAGGAAATGTTAGAAACAACAAAAAGCCGTTTGCATTATTTTCACTCCAAAATACAATGGCATTTTTGTAATACTGACTGTGATTTAAAAACTTTTGCTAGTTCAAGAGACTATTGTGGAGTAATTTGAAAAAAAAAGATAAATATATAAAATGTGAAATTCATTTAAGCAGTGGGTTTTATTTAAATTTTTGAAACCAGTTTGAATAATGGGTCCATACACCTCATCTATTTTTCTTTAAAATTGTGTTAAGTTTGAAAAGAGATTTAAATGATCTAAATTAGATGGGATGTGCAAGTAGAATCATTAAGAATGCTAGACTGTTAGCTGAAACTTTTAAAACAATTTTATGTATAATTTTTATTGACAAACATATATACTGGCGAGCAAATATGGGTGTGGATGGAAAACTTCTCACACATGCTATGAATATAAGGAAAGGATTACATGCTTTAACTCAAGTAAATAGCTTTGTAGGAGGGTACAGTTGAAGGCTTTTGGCTAGTTTTAGTGGGTGCATTACTACATGATTGTTGCTGTTTAACTTCTATATTTTATTTATTTTTTATCAAGAACAAAATAAAAATAAAAATATATAAAAAATGCTTCACCTTATGAAAATTAAAACATTTTTTTTCCAAGTCATACACAATCTAAGTTATTCTTTCTCATTCCTTCTAGTATTCGTCGAACTATGTTTTTGTTCATTTAAAATCATTTCAAGCATTTTTTTTATTTCTTGCAAGAAATATAAAATAAAAGTCAGTTTGCACGGCAATTTATAATCCATGTCATGAGACATGTTATCTGCTTTCCCCAAAAGAGAAGGGTCCACTAGGTAGAGTCACAGGTCTTTGCCTCTGAAAAAGTTACCCATGCCTTTGACGACAGATTAAGAAAATCCAGGGTCAGTTTTGTCTATTCATCTTCCACCTGAACAGCGAGTGAGAGAGTGAAAGGGAGACCAACTCAAATGTTTGTTTCTGCTCTGTAAATTCCTCAGCTTCAACATCTTCTACTTCCTGAATCAAAGTACTTCTTACTCAATCTCATCCAAAATTTGTCTCGGCTTCTTCTTTCTTTACAATGTCCGTACTACAGCATTCTTAAATTTGGCAACTGACCCTTTAAGCTAACGCGTCTCTTTCTCACTTCCGCACTATGGCTTCAAAATCTAGGTAGGCGAAGATCTGATTTGGGATTTTGATTTCTTTGGGGGCACTGTTATTGTCAGATTTCATGCGAATTTTCTTGTTGATGGGTTTGATCTGCGCAGTATGCTCTTCTATTCTAAAGTGGAAAATTTGCCCGGACTTTCAATTCTTTTTAATCGTACCTGCATTCTACGTAAAATCTGAAGATGTGTCTCACTTTTTCTGATCTTTATTTATTCATGTTAGTCCAGGCTTTTGTAATATTTACTGGATCACTATTTGCTATTTTCGCCCTACGTTCACAATTACTATTTTTTTCCTCCATCTGTTACTCGGTGTTTTTTGTTTGCTTCGTTTGGTTTGGAAATGCTTCTAAGTGCTGAATTGACATTTACATTACTTGCTTAGATCCGACTATTTGATTATTGATATGGTGTTGACATTATGAGTTTGATAGATCCAATTTATCTGAAACTCCCAAGAAGTCGTCACCAGCAACCCCTAAAGTTAGTAAGCCCAGCAAAGGAGTATGCAAATCAGAACCTGAGTCGCCATCACCTTTGCAAAATTCACGCCCGTCACCTGTGCAAAATCCGCGCCCTTCAACACCGCGATCTGGGAATTCAAAGCCCGCTGTTGAAAGGAAATCACCAAGACTCACCAACACAACACCTGATGTAAGTTGCAGTTTTATCCTCTCTCTCTCTCTCTCTCTCTCTGAGACTGGGTTATGTTTGGCTTTATTATCAAATGGCTGCACTTGAAATGGTTTCTTGTTTTCCATTTCTATTTCTGAATGAAGCATTTGAACTTCCCTATCACTTGACAAGTGTAATGAGGTAACAACTGAGATGTTGAAGGATGTGTTAGTGTTGGTTATTTGATCTTTTTTTTGGTTGGGATTTGAAATTTTAGAAATGCATAGCTTATTACCCTGTGTGCTGAGATTACAGTATTTGGTATGGTGTTTTCTTTTTATAAGTCATTCCTTCGTATGCTTAAAATTGAAAACGTAAATAAATTTAATCATGCTTTTCTTAATTTTTCAGAAGCAGGCCCCAAGAGTGGGAAAGGGTTCAGAATTGCAGAGCCAGTTGAACCTTGCTCAAGAAGATTTAAAGAAAGCAAAGGAACAGCTGATCCAGGCTGGGAAGGAGAAGGAAAAAGCAATTGATGACTTCAAAGAAGCTCAAAGAGTGGCTGAGGAGGCAAATGAGAAACTCAGGGAGGCACTGATGGCTCAAAAGCGGGCTGAGGAGAATTCTGAAATTGAGAAATTCCGAGCTGTTGAGTTGGAACAGGCAGGAATTGAAGCTGCAAAGAAGAAGGAAGAAGAATGGCAGAAAGAACTTGAAAGTGTGAGGAGCCAGCATGCATTGGATGTTGCTGCCCTTCTCACTACCACTCAGGAGCTTCAACGGGTTAAGCATGAACTCACCATGGCTTGTGATGCAAAGAACCAGGCACTGAGTCATGCTGATGATGCAACTAAAATTGCTGAGATTCATGTTGAAAAAGCAGAGATTCTATCAGCAGAGCTTATGCAGTTGAAATCCTTACTCGATTCAAAGCTTGAAACAGAAGCTAGTGAAAATAAGACTGCATTGAAGCTGAAAACTGAGATGGAAACTCTCAAACAAGAACTTGAAAAGGCAAAGGATTATGAAGAAAAGTTAACAGAGAAAGAGACTTCAATTGAACAGCTTAATCTGGAGCTTGAGGCTGCGAAGATGGCTGAATCATATGCATATAGTCTGCTAGAGGAGTGGAAAAAGAAGGTTGAGGAACTAGAAATAGGGATTGAAGAAGCAAATAAATTGGAGAGATCTGCATCAGAATCTTTGGAATCTGTAATGAAACAACTGGAAGGAAACAATGATTTGTTGCATGATGCAGAATCTGAAATTGCTACACTTAAAGAGAAGTTGGGATTGCTGGAAATGACAATTGGCAGACAAAAAGGGGATCTTGAGGACTCAGAGCGTCGCTGTCTTATGGCTAAAGAAGAAAGTTCTGAAATGTCAAAGCAGGTTGAGTTTCTCAAATCTGAACTTGAAATAGTTAAGGAGGAGAAAGTTCAAGCTTTGAACAATGAAAAGCTTGCAGCTTCTAGTGTGCAGACCCTATTAGAAGAGAAAAACAAGCTTATCAATGAATTGGAAAATTCTAGGGATGAAGAAGAAAAGAGTAAGAAGGCAATGGAAAGCTTAGCTTCCGCATTACATGAAGTATCTGCAGAAGCCAGAGAAGCCAAAGAAAAACTGTTAAGCAGCCAAGCTGAGCATGAAGGGTATGAGACCCAGATGGAAGATTTAAAGTTGCTCTTAAAAGCTAGTAATGAAAAGTACAAGTCCATGCTTGATGATGCACGGCATGAGATTGATGTTCTTACAAGTTGTATTGAAAAATCCAAGAATGAATTTGAGAACTCCAAGGCTGAGTGGGAGCAGAGAGAACTTCATCTAGTCAGCTGCTTAAAGAAAACCGAAGAAGAGAACTCTTGCCTTGGAAAAGAAATAAATAGATTGGTTTATTTGCTGAAAGAAACCGAGGAAGAAGCTATTATCAACAAGGAAGAAGAAGCTCTGCTGAAGGAAAATCTGAAGGAAGTCGAGGCTGAGGTAATCCAGCTGCAGGAAGCTCTTAAGGAAGCAAATGCTGAGGGCATGAAAATGAAGGAAAGCTTATTTGATAAAGAAAATGAGTTGCAGAGTATTCTTCAAGAAAATGAGAATCTCCGAACTAAGGAAGCTGCTTCTAGTAAGAAGGTGGAGGAATTGTCCAAGTTGCTTGAAGAAGCTACGACCCCAAACCAGACTGAACACAATGGGGATCCTACAGAAAGTGAGAAGGACTATGATTTGCTTCCCAAAGTTGTTGAATTCTCTGAACAGAATGGACACGGAGAAAATATGTCCAAGGTAGATCTTTCAGTTGATGGGGAGGGAATCAGACAAAACTTACAGAATGAAACTAATATTCTCTTGAATGACAAGGCTGAAAACATTGAATCCCCCAATCTTGAGAATGTGAATGGAAATTTGAAGGAAGATGAGGGCAAGATAGAGAATAAAGATTTCTCACCAGAGGGAGAAAAAGAGCTTGAATCCTTTGAAGAGGAAGTAGATTCAAAGATAGAAGTTGATTTTAAAGAAATTATTGATGACAATGCAAAATCACCATCAAAGCAACAACAGCTGAAGAAAAAGAAGAAGCCTTTGCTGGGCAAGTTTGGCAATCTGCTAAAGAAAAAGGGTACTGGCAACCAGAAATAGAAAACTATTCATCATTGGATATTAATTTGTTTGCTCGTGTTTGCTTTGTGATTTTTGCTTCTGGGAATAGGTTTAGAAGAATGACGAGGCTTGTAATATTGTTTAGGATTTTTCCTTACTTTTTTTTCCTTGGGTTATGGCTCTCCATGATGGCAGTGAATTATGTTGTATGTGATGATTTTTTTTTGAGGTTCTATTTCTGGTCCTGTTCCTTGCCCTCTTATCTGCAGACTAGTCTAGATTTGACAAGAGAAGTGGCGAGTTGGATTGTATTTTTGTCATCAGAATGCTAATTAATATCTGGATATAAGTTCAATTTCTACCTTTATTATTATTATTATTATTATTGTTCAGGTCACGTATGGGATTGTGTCTGGCACTGTTGAATTTACCAGTCCATCTATTATAACTAGTTAAACAAAGTGAAGCTTAAAAAGATATCCTAATTAACCATAACAGTAACAATAAGGTTTAGTTATTAGTTCTTAACTTATTTACCTGGTTTTTAAATTTTTTATTTTGGTTTGATCTCTTAATTTTTAATTTGTCATAATCATTTTTTGTAACATTAATTAAATACCATTTAAAAAAAAAGTTAAGGAATTACTATGAAATATTAAAAAGAAATTTAAGGAAACATGCAAATTAAAAATTAAGAAATTAAATTAAAATGAATTAGTTAATTAAAAATAAAATAAAAATAAAGTTTGATAATGATGATGATGACAATTGATGGGTAAAGTTTAAATTTGTTTTGGCAATGTTATTAAGAGTCACTATTCTTTGAATCAGACCGGACCAGGTAACTAGAAATTAGATTTTGCTTTGATTCAAAAAAATCAGTCAACCAAAGAACAGGTAAAAAATTGACCAAATTGGTAAAAATCAAATCATTCAAAAAATTGGTTGAACTGATGATTAAATTTTTTTTATAAAATAAAATAATTCATCTTACATAGATCTAGAAAACTAAAAATAAAAGGTACTAGAATAAAGAATGGCTTAAAACAAAGAGAACTTAAAAGGAAAAAGAATATAAAAGAAATAAAAGATGCATATTCGGCTATTTTTTGTACTTACTCTTCATTATACCTCATATCTTAGTAGCATTTCTTTCAAATAGTAAAGTGTTTGGCCAAAATTTTAATTTTCTATTTTAATTTTTTTGTTTTTAATTATAAGTGAAATTTTAATATATTTGGGAACTCTAAAAATTTGATATAAAAAATTCTTAATTTTTAATTATGGGTAGCTTTTGTTTTTTAATTAAAAATATGACTTCTCAAATATCTTAAGAAATATTGAATTAGTAATCAATATTTATAATTTATTGGTATTTATTTGTTATATTAGAATTTTAATATATAATATTTTTTAAAAAATATATTTAATTATTATTAGTTCGATCATGGTTTGATTAAACGAATTATGAACTAGTATCTCTACCAACTCGATAATTGAGATTATTAAGAACAAATATATCTTGCACTTTTTTTTTTGGGCTATACTGTATCTTACGTCCTTCTAAAGTAATTTTTATATTTTTCATTGATAGAATGAAAAATAACGAAACGACATATTAGTGCGTGACCAAGTAAGGAAAAAAAAAATTCTATAACAAAGTTCTTTTATTTGGATTATATGAAAAAACAAAGTGGTAAATGTGTGCATAGCAATGGTTGGTAATGCCACAACGGAGACAGTAACAAAATTTTAGTATAATTATATTGCTAGAATTTGAATCGTTTATGATGGGCTCATTTATAATCTAATCTAGTTTAAGTAATTAAATAATAAATAATTAGTTTAGTTAATTAAAATATTATTATTTTAATTTGAATTTTAAACTATTAAATTCAAAAGTTGAAGGGTTGGTTATTATTAGTTTTTTTAGGAATTATTATTTTTGGAAATAATGAAAACTAATTAAAAAGAGAGTGAACGCATGATCAATCCTTCCCTCTTTTTGGACTACCCTTAAATAGGCACAGGGAGACAAGAAAGAAAGAGAGAATACAAAGATATGAGTCTCTTTGATTTCCTCCTCCTTGGACTATGTGTAATCTACTTTGAAAAAGATTTGAGTTCTTTTGGTGGCTCTAGTAAGAATTGCATGGGGTAGAGAATTTTAAGAAGATCCGCTTATACTAAGTTATTTTTATGCAATTACTTTGAATAAAGTCATAAATGCATGAAGGTAGAAATTGAACCCCAAAACCCCTATAATGGCATAATTTGATAGAGACCAATTAGACCATATAATTTATACCATAGATAGCCTATATAGTGAGAAGTTTATGGTAGAAATTCAGTAGAAAATAGATTAGTCATTAGGGAGAAATCTAGACTTGATGATCCTTAAAAACCTTGGTTCAACAACCAACTTTCAAGGACTAGAGTTCTTACCATAGACCAATGACTAGTGTAAATTATATATGATTGGAAAGCTTTCTAATGCCACTAATTTCATTTAATTTGGATGAAAATTGAGTGAAATATGATAATTCAAAATTAGGTCCTTAAATATGTTTTTGTAAAAAACATGTTCATGTAGAAGTTTGTTTTGCAAGCTTTCTAATAATATGTAGTTTGTCCAATTTGGACAATAAATGAAGGAGATATTGATCCTTAAAAATGGAAGTATGAAACCAAAATTCTAAAGATTTCTAAAAAAATTTTGTCTAGAAGTTGAAGATGAAGTGGGATTCCCACTCTCTAATTGTTGCATCAAGTCCACCCCCATGTTCATTGGGCCATGTGAGGGTACCAAATGAAAGATCATGGAGAGACAAATCCATATGTGTAGACATATTTATTGGAGACTGTAACGTCTCTTGTTCCTAATTAAGCTAAACAACACAATTTGATTTTAAATTAGTTGTAATTAATGTATAAAATTAAATCAATGGATCACCAAGATACAAAAATACAAGAAAATTTAAACTTTTATATCAACAAGCTACACCACCAAGGCCATATAAGGAGATTCATATTCACATGACAACATAATTCTTATTAAACCTAGTTATTCCACTCAAAATACCTTTTAAAGCATCAAAATAAGTGCATGTTGAGCCACTAACTATTATTCGTCATTAACATAATGAAAACAATTTTTAAGAGATGAAATATAGACTTCATGATTCAAATCACGACTTAAAAAGGTTGAGTTGTGGCTTAAATGGTCTTTGGAAACTCCCTAAAATTACATTTTAGCATTTTCGTCATGACTTGGAAATTCCCCATTATAGCTAAACATGAGTTTGGATAGAACTTTTAGCAAAATCACAATTCTTACCATGGCTAAAAAGGGTTATGCCACGACAAGATGCTTCAAATCACAAAATTCCATAGGGAAGCATGATTCTTGTCACGACTCGACTTGCTTGCATTGTAGTGAGATTGCTCTTGGTCTAAAATTTTATCAAGTTCCATGAATTGCACTGTGGCCAAAAATTTTATGCTACAACATGATTCATCATTGGGGTCACTCTAAACCTTTTTTGGTCACAACTTGAGAGAATTTAGCGGTGACTCAAATGCATATTGTGATACCTAGTGTATTCTAAATCTTTAAACATCAAAAGAAAGGTTGATAACCATAATAATGAGTTAGAAGTTCAGATAAGATGAAAGAAAATAACAGAAAGTACGAAAACGAAGCTAAAGTGCCTAAATTGAGTAAATTGACATACTAGTAACAAAATTGTAATTTGGAAAAAATTTTAGAAACTCAAGGTAACGAGTTTTAAATGCCAAAATTAAGTTCATTGGAGTTTTCAAAGGTCTTGAAAATTATAGGAATCATCAAATGGTTAAATCTCTAACGGTCTATAGTTTAAGGCTTTGGTTGATTGTACTTTTGACCAAACCTTTTCAAATTGTTTTATATTCTAAAATATCAAAGTAAATATTTTTAATAAAATAGAGAGCCTAAAATTTTATATGAAAAAGATGGTTTCTAAAAAGGATATGAAATAAGCTTAAACAGAGGGGTTAAAATGCAATGATGTAAATGGAATTTTGAAATTGTTTTAAAATATCCTTCCTTCTTTTATATAAAGCCATGCCACCTGGTTTCTTCTTCATAATTGACCTTCTTGGCTCCAAACCCAACTAGCCATGGCGTGAGAAAAAAAGGGAAGAGAAAGAAAAGGAACCAAGGCAAATAGGTAAGAAAATATATGGAATTTTGCCATATGCTAGTTATGAAACATTCTCCTCTCTTTATTCTCTTTCTAATGGTAATTTTAGCTTCTTGAAAGGATGAAATTTGTGGCTGACCTCATGAGGAAAGGAGGAGATTTAAGGAAGCTAATTTTACCATAAGAAACTACAAGAAGAAAGCTTCCAAATGAGGTATGTATTAAGCCAAAAAATTTGCCTTTCTTTGAACTCCAAGTCCTTCATCAATTCGGCCTAGAATGAGAGAGTATGGAGCAAGCATATGTTTGATGAACATTAGATAGAAATAAGGGTTTTGAAAGGTGTAAAGTAAAATTATGCAAATGGAATCTCATGAAAAGCCATAGAAAGCAAGTAGAAAGCAAGTTAGGCCACCTAGGGTTTCAATTGCACCATGGAAGTTATAGGACCCTAGGAAGATATTTTAAGCCACATAAGACCAAACTTGAACTAGAACAGAGCCAAGGATATTCCATATTCATCAACTTCTCCATGGAAGAAACAAAAACTCCCAAGTGTGGTGTATGTGTGCGTAGGTTCGGCCAAGCTATATAAAAAGTAGCTAGGGAAGCTTTAATGAATTCAAAGGTTTTAAGAGACCTAAATGTGATGAATAAACACTAATGGAACCATTGGATTGAATTTAGAAACTTTATTTTGAAAGGTGAAATTTTAGGATTAATAAAGGGGCTAATAAAGCAACTTGGGATTTAGCTTGTTTTAATTTGCATATGATTATTCTAATGAGTTCTATTAGAGTTATACGACTCATATCAAGTGAGATTTTAATGCCTAAAGGTTGAATTATGAAAGTTTCCTCCTAAGGCATTCAAAGTAGCTTAAACTACCTTATGGGTTTTAGTTAGTTTATATAGTAATTAAATGAGTTAGACCAAGTTCTAATAGGTTGCCTTGTATTTAAATTGATGTATTTCAGGGCCAGCTAGTGCAATTTCACTTTGGGTGTGCATGAGCCTGAGAAGGATGAGGTAAAGAAATAAAGAAAGGAAAAAGGATTATGGGAATTATTGGTAACTTGAGGCTTCTAGTTGCATAAGGTAGCTATCTTTCCTTGTCTTGCATGCAGTTGAGCGTATGAATGAGTTTAGATGCTTGCATGTTTGATTGTTTGATGATTTCATGAGTTATGCTTTGAATTGGTTTTATCATGAGATTTATGCATGTTTGATGTTATGTTTGGCTCTTAGCTGTTATAACCCTAACTCCTAATTACGTTAATTAAGCATAATCACATGATTGATAATTGATAGTTAAAGTCCAAATCCAACATTAGTCTACTAGAGGGTGAAAATGTAGGGAGATTTAAACTTTTTATTAAATAATAACCATTATTCATATTAACTAGAAGACTTAAGCCCATATGGAATTTAAATCCTTATTTAGAAACTCCAACTCATTTTTCTAGAAGCTAAGAACTCCTGTATATTTGCTTATGAGTCATTACTTATCATTAACATAGTGAAAACTAAATTCTAGAAGCTAAAATAAGGGTTTGGGGACTCTGGTCACTGACGATTATGTCACATAATTTTAAATAAAACTAGGTAGAAAAATAAACTTGTAGGTAATAGTATAACCTAAGTTATTTTTGAAGGAGTTTTTGCCTCTAATTGTTTGTGAAAGAGTATTCTAAGTATCACTAAATGAAAATTGTTTAGGGGATTTTGAATTAATAAAATTTAATTGAATTAAATTTAAAACGACAAGAGCTAAAAGCTTAAGACTAATTGAAGCAAACAATTAAGAAAATGCGGTAGTTAGCCTTTAGATGAACTCTATAGAATTCAGTTATCCTTGTTCTCTTTCTAATACACCCAAATTGGATTTACACTCTCACTTATTAGTGTGTTCTTCATAAGAATTCTTGAATTACCATCCAAGGCTCAATTCACTAATAATTCAAGGATTTTGCAACTACAAGAAACCTTGAAGAATTAATCAATTGAGTTAGAGGCAAAAACACACTAAAACAAATTCTAAATATTCACAAAATCTGTTCAACAATCCACTTAAAATGCTAATCAACCAATTAGTTTAATGAATTCCTCAAACATCACAATTGCATATAAAACTCCAACCACTTAATTCAATAACCATTGCATCAATTAGCCTAAAAATAAGAGGAATCTAATAACAAATTGTGTAACCACCAAGTCTGGACTTTCCACAAACATTTAGGGATTAAAATTACATTCAAATAGGGAATTACAACCAATCCACAATCCAAATTAATTCAGTAAATTCTAGCAATTAAAATTTTAAATTAATAGGCTAAACCTAGTCAAATTAATAAAAGAATCAATGCTGAAATTAAAAGATAAAGGAAGGAGAATTTATCCAATTTAGAGAAGTAATTTGGAGCTCAAATCTGCATCAATAGAGATCCAATCTTCAGCTAGCCACCAAGAAAAAATCAAGCTGCCATGGAGGAGATAAATGGAGGAATTTTGATGGAAGGAACTATGGCCATGTGAAGAAGACGATGGATGAAATTCTCTCGTTCACGTTGCTGGAGTTCGTCCAGGCCACAGAGATTTTTTTTTTCTTTTCGTTCAATCCGTCTCACCTTATTCTCCAGCCAGCTCTAGCCCCCCTTTTTGCATGTTCTTATATCACGTGATCTCTGCCTTCTCCTCCAAAAACCCATAGCTTACTCCTCA
This sequence comes from Erythrophleum ivorense, assembly GCA_026724425.1. NCBI lineage: Eukaryota > Viridiplantae > Streptophyta > Magnoliopsida > Fabales > Fabaceae > Erythrophleum > Erythrophleum ivorense. The sequence goes on from JAIUCV010000042.1 coordinate 593,174, forward strand.
ATAAGTGAATCATATGGCTTTTTAACTTATCCACGTCACTTCCCACTTTCTGTCCATGTGTGTTCATGCCTTTCATTTCCCATGCCGGCTTTAACTCTTTAGTAATCACATGGTTCATTTCATTTTCACTTCTCCAGCTCATGGCTTCACTTTACGTGGACTTCTCCTTCATTCCCATATGGCTGCTGCATGCTTCTTCTACTCCACATTCTACCCAGTAACTCCTCCAGCCAATCAACCTTAGCTTCCTCATGCACTGCTTCCTTCCTCTCCAACACTACCTTGAACTCGAGCCTTGTAGCTGTTGCATTGTTCTAGAGCTTTTTTTTGTGCGTCACGAGCTTAGCTCGTAATATTTCACGTTGTGTTTTTGCGTTCTTTTTCCCAGTCAGCATGTTCAGCCTGTGTGCATTTTATTCGTGCTCTGTTCTACTCCTTCTTCCTCCCTCCAAACCAGAGTACGTTTGTACCTGAGCTTCTTCTCTGTAACTCGTAGCTTCTTAACGTGTTTTCTCTCCTTCTCCATGTTAGCTTCTTCATTTTCATCTCATTCTCTACTGTTCACATGCAACCCGTGTCTCTTTTCAACTCTCCAAACTCATGGCTTCTTTTTCATTCACCTCAGTTCATCACATGCTCTGCCTTTGTTGCTCACATTTATCTTCATTCCCACATCAAAGTCTTGCTAACTCGTGGCTAGTTGCATCCTTTCCACGTACTTTGTGTGTGTTTCAACTTGTCAACCCCTTGCATGAGTGTGCATGTAGTAGAAGTGAATCAATGTGGCTGTGAGTGCATGTATGCTGATCTGTATGCTACGTGAAACATGTGAGGATGCTGTAAGGGTTTGTGAGCTAACCCGTGGCTGTGCATGTGTATGGAACCTTGTGTGTTATTATGTGAGTTGCTTTGCCACATTCTGAACTTCCTCTTCTCCCCAATATTTAAATTCAAATGCCCAAATTCTGCACAAAAACAAAGGAAAGGATGAAGTAGGAGTATTCACAAAAAAAAATCATTTAAATGGATTTGTGCACCAAAATTCCAAAATTTTGTAAATTAATTTTTAGAATATAAAAATGGCCATTAAATTCAATTATCCTCTAATTAAAATCCTTTAAGCCAAAATTTATAATCAAAACGCCTAATTAGAAGGGAAAAAAGTATATGGAAATTGGCAATCATCAGCCGTAATTTAGGAGGACTTCGCTGCAACCAAGATGGTTATTATAACTCCTAAAAGCATTAGGATACACTCACATTGTGACATAAAACTTCCTTGCCATACCTGTAACACCCGAAATTAATTAAGACTAATTATGGTGATTAGGGAGTTGACATGAATTAATTAGCAAAATCAATTAAGAGAGATTGGTACTTAATCAGGGCCTTATGATTAGTTCAATTATGCTTGAGGCCTAATATCGAAGCCCAATTATATCATGAGCTTAGTAGGAGAGCCCAATACTAACTTTCTTATAAGTCCAACTTAAATTTTCTATAAGCCCAAAACTTATGAGTGAATTTAAGTAAGACAAGAACCCATTTAACCTTAGCCCAAACTTGGGAAAGTGAGTCCAAATAGGTCTTAGGCTATTGGATCAACATACTCCATCCCTACCATTAAAAATTCTGTAGCCCAACCTAATGAACCTTGGCCCAATATGTTAAACACTAGCCCACTTGAAATAATGGGTCCATTGGACTAGCCCATCTTCACTAAAACCTTAAGAGGCCTTCTCCCCATCTATTTAGCTGCTAAGACACTCATGTTTTGTAGAATAAGGAAACCATTTTCGCACTTGAGAGGAGGGGCTAGGGTTTTTCTACATTCTTCCACCATTTCTCACTTCTAGGGGAAGATTTGGCCAAGGGAATCTATATAAAACTTGTCTCCCTCATTCACCTTTTCATTTTGGTCCAATTAGTTTTTGGTCTTGGGTATTTTCATCTTTTTCTCAAATATGAAATTTAGTGTTTGGGTGATTCGTTGCAAGATTTTCAGAGTTTGGAGTTAATGGAACCATAGGGTAAATGTTTGCTTTTATTTCATGTTATAAGCTAACTTTGATATATGGTTGATTCCATGTGCAAATATCCAAGTTTTAAGGATGGCCTATGGTGTGTTGTTGGTAGTTAAGGCTCAACTCAGTCCATTTGACCTCTTGGGTGTATAGGTAAGTGTTCCCTCTTCTCTTGTGTGGTGTATGTGCTGAATTCCCACATTTTGGATTAACTTTTGCTGCATGGTTTGTACATGTGCGAAAATGGAGTTGTGGGGAGTGAATCATGGTGAGCTTTGATGTATGGACCCTAAATTGGTGTAGTAGATCATTAGAAAGCTTGGGTGAGAAGTTCTCAATGATTTCTTGTTAAGATTAATCACTGGATAGAGAAACTCCTTACTAATGGTAGTTGAATAATAATGATAATCATGCTTATGTTAGACTTGGTATACTTTGGATTATGGTGGTAGCTAGAGAAAGAGTAATTGGCTTCATTGAGGTAACCAGAGTTATTTTTCTTAATTCCATGTATATGCTCATGTTAATATAATATTTGTTACGCATGCTTAATTTTAAAATGTTAAATAATTAGTTAACTACTTGAATTATAATTGTGATTGGACCTTGTGAGTCCATGGTGGAGCTGTGGTACAGCTGCCACCTGTCCATGTGATTTGATCGGGCACCGGGTTATGATCAGACCCCAGTTACACTGAGCCCTAGTTATGCTCATCATGGAGCAGGTGCCATAGATGGACCTTTCCTGGTGTTATTGGCCATTAACATGTTGTGTGTGATTGCTAGTATGTGATAGTAGTCATTAGTAGCTCAACTAGTTCATTTGCAAATTGAATTGATAATTTTGGTATTGATGATATAGAATTACATTGTATTGATTAATCTGTATATATATATATGGAATTTGCCTCTTGTTACTGAGATTATATCTTTCACCCCGATTGTAGGCTAACATTTTCAGGGACCGAACCTCTTAATGGCAAGGAGAAACTAATGGAAGCTTATTATATGATTTGGTAGCACATAGGTTTGGAAATCTTGTCAGATTGTATTGTGTAATTAGATTACTAATTTTATGTAAGTGCCGCATTGCATCATGTATTGCCAAGCATAGGGACTGTGATCATGTGATACATTAGATGTCAACTTAAACTAGTAATGAACGAAACTTCTACTGGGATTTATATTTGAATGGAAATGTGAGTAGTTTATGAACTCTTTGCTGTCATTGATCTTTAAACTCACTAGTTTATGGTGGCTAGAGGATTAAGAATTCACATTTGAATTTTGAATGGGTAATGATAGATGTGTTGGGTAGATTAGGTAAAGGAATGACACTAAATCTTCATAAATTAAGTTAAAGTGGCCTAGAGTATTACTAGAGGGAGAATTGGAGAGCATGGGATGAAACCTTAGGAGTTACAGGAACAGAGGGGAATTGGCTACGGCCAAAATGTAATTAGCTGTGGCCAAACGTGACAAAGTTGCCCAGCAAGGAAATAAAGAGGAATTGGCTGCAGCGAAGAGCGATGTTAACCGTGGTGAAATATGAGAGGCAAGTCTGGTAGTGTTCCAGAGGGCAATTAGCTATGGCGAAAGGGGTATTTGGGTGTGGCGAAATGTGCTAAATTTGTGAAGGTGTAAGGAGTTGAACCCGAGAATAATTGGCCGCAGTGCAAGAGAATTTAGTAGTGGCGAAGGTGCTCAATTTCTTATATTCACCTAGAAACCTTAGTTTCTCTTATGGTAATGTTAAGGAATGATTTAGAAATACTTGTAGGAGGTTTTTGTGAGTTGGAATTGATGGATGGAGGAATCAAAGGCTCTTCATTCATAATTAAATTTACTTGCACATTCAAATAATTATAGTTGTTTAGTTAATGACCCTAATAACATCAAGGTTTAAATTTCCCTGCATGTTCTGAATGTAATTAGTTGTAATGACTTTCAACCTTGATTTATGATTATTAATCATGTATTTAACCTTAATTATGATGATTAGAAGTTAGGGTCGTTGCATTTGGTATTAGAGCAATGGTTTAGAATAACCATTCTAATTTAAATTTTATGGTTAGAAGCTTGGCAATCATGATGCATATTTGGCATAGTATTAGCTCATAAGAATAGCTAATTATGTGAACATGTGGTTGTTGCTCTTTATGTTCTGGAAGTAAATATAGAGGAATAACGATGTGAGGCTTGTAGTGATTGTTCAAAACAAATTTCTTGAATTTTATTTAGAACATCACTTATCACAATAAGTATGCCTCTGAGAATAATAGAGTGTAGTGAGATTCTACCTCATAACACTTTAGTAATGCTAATTTTGAGACTTGAGGTTGTTAATGCCAATGAAAAGACTAGACTTTTGTCCTTCTTTTCTTCAGAGATTAGGTTACTGGTCTCAATCTAGATAGACAACTGGTTGAGGCTTGTTGCCAATTGGCTACGTGGTAGATGTACCAGTCACTCACTGTGAGGCACCAGTTGACTGAATGAATGAGACTAGGTAACTGATAAGGATAATGAACAAATATAGTAATAGTATCTGTGACCAGTTGACCATAATTTACTAAGCAAGTCAATTGGGTATGACCAACTAGTTGACTGGCCTATCGAAATAGTTAACTGATCACAGCAAAAGTAGCAATTCTTTACCTAAGCAAAATTCTAAACTTTTCAAGGGCCATCTAGAGTGATGTTGAGAACTTAAAAGGCAATGGTATAAAGTAAAACACCTGACTAGCTATAAAAACCTCATGGAAGGGTAAGATATAAACCTTACTTATGATTAGGAAATTGATAATGGAAGTTTAAAAATTAGTGTATAATAAATAATTATGATTGACTAAATATATGAAGTGATGTATAATCCATAATGGGTTAGAATTATGTAGACTTCGAAAGGTCCCCAAGGTTGAGGCTTTATAGGTACAGAGGTCTTAACCCACTTGCTTGACCCCGATTAATAAAGAACGCAATTACTCGATCACTTAGGCCTAATGAATAAGGGTGATAAGAGCTAAAGAATATTTCAAATAGTTTCATTCAAAACTATTAGAGTGAGTAAGCTATCTTTAGTTAATGGTGACAAGGAAGGAGGGCAAGAAACCTTTATAATTGCGAAATCCACTTCTGAATGGGAGATAGTAACTTTAAAGTAAGAGATTAAGGGAGATGATGTTTTAGAAGGAATCTTGAGAGCTTTGAGACTCCTCCCTTAGTGTACTATGGCAAAATAGGGAGATTATGATAAGGGGAAAGACAATCCCTTAGTATGATAAGGGTGAGGTGCACCGGTACTGGGTGCTTGTGCATGTTGTCTCTTTTGTGTAATTTAGTTTACTTATGCTATGTGTTGACGTGCATTTGGGTGGTGATTAGAGGCACTTTATGTGCTTGGTACACTTAGGGAGTGTAAGGTAAGATTTTACAGCACCTTAGTGCTAGAGGCATATGAGACGTGCTCATTTTTCAGCACTTTGATGCTTAAGGCATGCGGGGCATGCCACTTATCATATGATTTGATGAATTTTGACCACTAAATTAGTGTCAAGCTAGACTAAGTAGACTTTCTACCTAGAAGGTAAAGAGGAGATCTTGATAGTAAGGATCCACCTAAAAAGAGAATAAAATGGTACTTGTGTATGTACAAGTGGTTGAGATACAGTCATCGTGGGGTGATGAGCATGTGTATGGCCACAGACAAGAATTGCTTGCTAATATTGAAGGCAAAGTCTGATTCCGCCATTAGTAATCTTATTGTCAAGTGTCACGTGTGGTGTGATTAAGGGAATAGAGACAACATTGTGAATTTGAGATAGACTAGTATTTACTCTAGTAGTAAAACTCCTTAATTTTGAAAGAGGACTTCTTGATCCAGAATAATAACCCGAGGGAAGCGAATGAGAGGTGGTAGTAATGTAATTGACTTATGCTATGACAATAAAACCTTAGTACAATAGCGGATGAGGAAAGATGAATCACTAGTTGTAGGTGAACTAGAAGTCTCTTATTGGGAATCCCTACTTCACCTGTCAATAATTAGGGAATGCTTGATAATGAAAAGACTCACCAAGTCTCCTTATTATGTTAATTTAACTCCCAATAGCCAGGTGTAAAAATTGAGACCTAAGAACTTTTGGGGAGCAGAAGAATTAGTTGTGGTTGGACAGACCATTGTATAAGGACAAAAAAAAAATTGTACCATCACATACTATATACTATAGTTCACTGTTAAAAGACCTTGTACTTATCGTCAGAAAACCTTGTTGACAAGGTCTCGAATTTCACGTTACTGACTATAAGATCTTGTTGACAAGATCCTAGATATTGCTGACAAGATATTATATCATTACTCTTAAGGAATCATTATAAATTTTTAGATTCTAGAATATTACCCAAAAAAAAAAACTTAGCTATGTGTGAGGAAGTTAGAGGAAAGTTGGTATATCTTGGAGAGGGTGAGTAGTATGCTAGTTGAAGAATAATTATACTTGTGTGAAAATACCTCAGTTAAGTGTAAGGAATACAAAGAGGCAGTCCTTTGAGACTATATAATGGATTAAGACCCAGAGAGATGTTTAGTTGACATCAAACAAGTGTAGATGGCATGTAGTTGGCTACTAATGCTTGTAGTAGTGGAAAACTAAGATGAAACACTTAGATCTATTGATTATGGTAGTCTTTAAAATCACATGTATGTGATTGTGGTGATGCCTTCACCATTACAAAAAGGAAAAGAGAGAACAAAAAGAAAGGAAAAAAAAAGATGGGGGAGAGATCTATTAAGGATTTTCCTAT